>JANAVB010039017.1:4160868-4659077 GCA_029216955.1 Iris pallida
TCTACTAGCAGTTTATTTATGCATACTTGATCCCGTATCCGTGTTCATAGCTATCTGTCAGTAGCCACAGGTCAGTCTCCTGTCTATTTCCTGTTTATACCTTGTTTATATTATCGCATGATTAAACTGTTAGATAGGCATGTTTTATGTATCTTGCTAGTCCTCTGAGGACCTGATGATCTCTTCAGGTTTAGCGACTGCATGAAGTTAGTTAGCAGAGCGGGATGGTAGAGGATTGTGATGTATGATACAGGTATTTGCTTGTGATATTTCTTTATTATCCTCTCGTGCTTTATATTCCGTACCATGTTATATTCTGCTATTTTATAGACTCCTATCATTCTTGGAGTCTAATCAGACAATATGATAATGGGCTGCAGACCATGACCCATAATTGTTCATTCTTGTTTATTTGATTCTTGTGGATTGAGATACAGTTTAGATTAGACATGATACCCATGACCTTGACAGCTTATACGTACTCGAGTCGGGCTGGAGTCCGCTCGATATGTAGCTGGCTTGCTCACGAGCTCGCGTCCGAAAAGCGGGTGCGGGTCGTGACAAATATGTTGACCAATAAAAAAATAGCTTCCAAATTATAAAATAATTTCTAATATTGTTCAAATATTTATCTAATTAATAAAGATATATTTTTGTATCCATTTTTTTATAAACTTAGATTTTGTAGCCTAAAAATAATTTTTGATTTTCAAAGTATGTATTTTTATCTAAAAACTATTATAACTAATAAAATATTTTTCAAGTGTTATAAATACTTTCTAACAAAATCAAGTACATGTATCTATCTCCAAAAATTCTTCTCGATTATCACCATTGATCCCGCCTGATCGTTCATTTCTAGTTCTCGTGAAATTCGGACCCTTACACGTCGGCCTCGGCTATTGGATAAAGCAATACCTGTCGGATCATCGCACCACACCGGGCTTCATATCAGACAAGAAACCTTGCCATTACTGTTTATTTCTTTGCTTATTATATTACATGTATTTATTTATTTAGTATTTATTTTCTACAAATATAACTTGTTGTTCTCAATCATGCATAGATTTTACTGTTTAAATTCTGTCTTTCATTATTTATTTTTATACATACTTGACCTAGAAGGAAGAGACTGTCGACATTCATTGGCCTTGACACATGTATGCCATGAATCACGAGTCGCATATAGATCTCGGACGTGTGTACTGAGTGGCCAGCGGTACATATTGGACAAGCGTTAGGCTATGACTACTACTAGGATTGCATGATAGAAGACTAGTAGTTACAAGAGTTAGAACATTGGGTGGGGAGAATACAACTGGCATTGACCTCCTCCCTATCTATCGTAGACTCGCTCGCTATTCAGGAACGATAGGTAGACTATATACTATAGACTCGCTCGATACTGAGGAATGGTATATAGTAGTTAGACTCGCTACTGAGGTCCTGTTTATTTTATCTTGACTTGACTTGGAGATTATGCGACCGTGCCCTATTCTCGATTACATTACACCTAGAGTGGTTAGGTTACCTTATCCGTTAGGTATATATACTTTTGGTTTATGTACTTATGCCTGACCATGACTTGGAATAGTATTTTGTCGTGGACTAGTTTGCCGCACCTTGTCCTTGTTTAGTTGTAGGTGTGGTTTACTGCTTCGATGATAAGGTACTGAACCTTGTTATGGTCTGGATTATTGTTGAGCAGCCTTGTATTCAGTTTATGGCATGTTCTTCCTGTATCTTGTTACATCCCTCTGAGAACTTGGTGATTTCTCCAGGTGTGTGTTTGTGACTTTCTGCAGGTGCTCTAGCCAAGGCCATAATTTACTCTTTTCCTTCGAGATGATTGCTCTTGGATCGTCATTTGCATCGCTCGACAAATTCTTTTACTATTTACATATTTCCTGTCTTTTTTATAGTTGGTAGTGGATTTGTCTCTGCCCAACGACTTTATAAAAGGCAATTCAAAGTTGATTTTATATCATTATTCATTTATTCTGTGGATGAGATTTAGTGTGTCATGGTTTGCTGTATTTTATAGCTTATGTATACATACGAGGGTTCCATATATTGGAGTATACTTCGTATGTATGCAGCTGGCATGTCTACGTACTAAGACCTAAGTATTTTGGGACTGGGGCGTTACAAACATGTCTCAAGAATGCTACAACCGAATCATCAAATTGATTATAGAGATCTTGCTGTACGGTACCAAATTACCTACAGACTTCTAACGATCAAAGAGAATGGTGAGATCGCTCTGGATGGGATATGATAGAATTAATGTATGTCGCAACGTGTGCCTGTTGTACTATAAGGACAACAAGGGTGAAGACGTATGCAAATTTTGTGGTATTGATCGCTACAAGGCAACTAGTACAAGTAAAACTCCCAGTGCAAGGAAGTCGACTAATTTGATGCACAACTTGCCTTTGACGCTGCGGTTGCAAAGGTTGTTTATGATGAAGAAGACTGCCAAAAATATGAGTTGGCACAGACAGGAACAGATCGATGGAGTTTTGGATCATCCATCCGATGGAGAAGCATGGAAGCACTTTGATCAAGAGTATCCAGATTTTGCTTCTGATCCGCATAATATAAGATTTTGTTTCTGATCCATATGATACCCTGTTCGGACTTTCGGATTCCCAAAATTTGTGTTGGCCTATAATTGTTGCTCCGTACAACCTATCATCATGGATGTATATGAAGACTCCTTATATGTTCCTAACCGTTATCATCCTGGATTCGAACAATCCAAAGAGGAACATCGATGTACTTACAATCGTTGATATATGAGTTGAATCAACTATGGGAAGTGGGAGCCGATACGTATGATGTTTCAAGAAAGTAGAACAAAGAAATATAGGAAGTAGGCCCATCAGTTATCGATGGATGTACCCATTTGAGCGGTATTTAAACCACCTAAAGAGAAATGTGAAAAACAAGGATCGGGTTGAGGGTTCTATTTGTGAAGCTTATGTTCTCGAGGAGATTAGAAACTTTCGCTCCATGTATTCCAAGCCACATATTGCTATTAATAGAATAAGAGCTCCGAAAAACGACGATGGTTATCATGAATCTAATAATATAATACTGAAAGTCTTAAATGCTTTCAGAAAGCCTTCGGAAAAAATGAAGAAGAGATATCTGAATGACGAGGAACTAAGGGCTACTCAGTTGTATATATTACTAAACTGCAACGAAGATGAAATGGAAGCTCGAGTGGTAAGTAACTATTACGTCCATGTTTACGTCATCTATGTAATAGTATCCAATATTATTATTATACTAATTGGCCGATGTGTTGTTGTGTTCAGTATATTTAATGATGAGGTGAGATCGAATAGACAATATATAATATATGAAGAACTAGAACAAGAAATGAGACGTTATTTTCTTTCATTGTTGAGTGCATATACAAGGAGCTCGGTAATTAATTTTTTGTATATGCACTTTACACAGTAGTTAGGTTAACGTTGAATTTAATTTCTTATCTTGTGGTATTTAGGTCGATCGTCCAGACGCACACTAGAGAATGGATCTATTAGAACTCTAGCCAAGGGACCAATCAATTTATGAGATCAAAATCTGGCCAAGCTATTGTGTGAATGGGTTTAGGGTCAAGTTAACAAATGCTCCCATCAGAGAGCTTTTCGGATCTTGACTTGACAACAAGTATTATTTGTGTATCAAATCTACAAACTACAAATATGTTGATCTAGGCAATGATTTCTATGGCGTCTTACAGAAGATTGTGGAGTTGGCATATAACTATGGCATAGAGCAGGTTAAGATCGTATTATTCAAGTGTGATTGGTTCGATTCGATCCAAGATCAAGGTTGGAAAATTGACAAGCATGGTCTTGTGGATATTAACTACTGGCGTCGATATCAAGAATACATACCATTTGTCCTAGTAAGTCAGGCTCAACTCGTTTACTTCACTACTTATCCTATATGGGAATAATGAGGTTGGACTGGTAGGCAGTATGCAAGACTAAAGCCAAAAATACCTATGATATTAACAAAATAGCTTGTTAGGAGGATGAGCTGTAGGAACGAAATCGTAAAGCAGAATACTCTAGAGGGGAGGGGGGTGAATAGAGTAGGCAGCAAAATAGTGCTAATTAAAAACTTGTTAGCAGTTAGATCACAGATATAAAAATAATCACAAAGTAAATGACAGAAATTAAAAGTGATCAGAAGGCAAACGCAAACACCGAGATTTATACTGGTTTCCCTCTTGTGAGGACTAGTCCAGTCGGAAGAACTCTAGCTTCCAGTTGAATCCACTATTGGAAAATCCCGCAAGTTTTCATACGAAGTCCTTGCAACTTCTACAGAAGCGAGCTTTGATACGAAGAACTCGACCAACTTCAATTGTGAAGAGTTGTATCTTCTATCAAGCCTCTGATTACAATCGCTCTGAAACTTCTAGACCGTACCGTACTGGCAAATCGACTAGTGGATTGTAACTGGCTTGGAATTTGAAAATGAAAGCTTTTTAGAACTCTTTGGAAGAAATGTAAGCTTTAGAAGAGAAGAGATTGAAAGTGACTTGGTGATTTGAAATGATCGAAATACTTCTCTATTTATAGTTTTTCCAAAGACAGAACTCTGACAGAATTCGGGCAGAATTCGGACAGAACTCTTTGTAACAAACCGCAACTGAAGGGTGACCAAGTTCAAAATCAAACGTTCACTAACGTTCATCTTGGCCGAACTCTGGCCGAACTCGGACCAAGTTCTGCCAGTTCATTTTTGAGAAAAAGCCAATTTGGCTTTTTGAAAAGTCCTTCAGAAGCTTTTTGTAAAAAAAATTATGTTTTTCAAAAACATAGGTCATTTGTAAAAGGATAGGGTGGTTTTGAAAAATGATTTCGGATAGCCTATTTGCTAGTACGACTCGATGTACAATGTATTCCTAGACTCAATAAAATGAAAATTACATTGCTTCAAAGGAAATACATTCTGAATGGTAAACGGCTTCAGTCTTGAACATAGTTGATATCCATCGTTAAGCAGTATCCAAACGTCATAGGTAAACATCTGAATTGACTTGCATTTATATCGAGACAGAGTTTGATCAATTATTAAAATCAGGTTTGACCATGACCAATGGGCCAACAATCTCCCCCATTTTGATAATTGACAAACCTTGCCGATATAACATCTGAGTATGGATCAATTCAAAAATGTATCAAAAGAAATTGTTCATAACCTGTATGCATGAAGATGTTAGATCTATTTCTCCCCCGTTGTCACTAGCAAAATAATTGTAAAAGAGAAAGCTCCCCCGCAATAAATGCATAAGTAACAAACAGTGAAGAAACACAAAAAATATATAAAACATTCATCACAGGCATGGTAGAAATAGTTAAAAAGATATTGTATAAATAACACATGCATGTTATTTGTCACAAGCAGTTTTAATATGAAGCAGAAAGATAGATAATGCTAGAATAAAACTGAAACAAATAAAGTGCTGAATAATAAACTAATATACAAAACTGAGGCATAATAAAAACCATGTCTATGAAGAGTCACATAATAACTAAAATAAAGGCGCTGATAATAACTTGGAATGTCGAAGCATTTCCATGTAAACATAAGACAAAAATAACAGTCTCAAAAATCATAACATCTCAAAAGTCATCATCCTCATCATCATCGTCATCAGCTGCAGCGCCAGCATGTCCAGAAGTACCAGCTCCAGAAGTATGAGGAGTGGCACCAGTAGTACGATACCAATCGTAAGCGTTCCCTGGCTGGAACAGAGAGTGGATCGCCTCATCATCAATGCGTTAGCCAGAAACAGAAGGGTCTCGAGGTAGAGAGCTAGCAGAGTGACCCATCTGCGCAAACCTCAGATCGGCGAAGGAGTTGGCAATAGCCTGGAACTGAGTCACGTCACGGAACTCATGTTCCCTGGAAGTCTCAACACAAAAGGACTGAAGATCTGATAGGTGTTGATGAATACTCTCAAATGTCATAGGGTAAGAATGAGGAGGACCAGGTGCTGTGGGAGTAGGTGCAGGAGGAGCAGGTGCAGTAGATGGAGGAACAGTGGCAATGCTGCGAAGAGAGAGTTTGAGGAACTTTGGTTCAGGGTCAACAGCACAAGTAGATAGGTCAATGTCAAATCTCTGAAAGATACGTAGGATGAGCATCGCATAAGAGAGGTTGCGGTCTCTTCCGCGACATCTACCCATCATCTAAATGATAGTCTTAGGGGCAAAAAAAGGAATCCCCTTAAGAATGTGATATAGAGTAGAGAGCTCAAGTGCAGTGACATCATCTTTGGAAGTGGATTTTGGAAGTAAAGTGGAATAGATGATGCGATGTAATTCGTAGTTAAACAAGTTTAAGTTATTAGCCTTGAACTTTCCTGGACGAGCGCGTGCGGGCGCACAAAGCTCATTCTTGAAACTAACGAGAGTCGTACCATCGGGGAAATTAAAATCAGTGATGTCATCGAGCGGGGCACCTTTGTTTGGAATACCAAGAATTTTTGCTAACGTTTCATCAGTGAATTCGATATCGATCCCTCCGACACGTGTTCTCACGGTAAAAGTGTCTAACACGAAATTACAATAGAATAATCTAATGGCATTAGTAGTAATAGAAAATTGTAAGGTGACAAAGTGTTGTAACCCTAATGCCTCAAAGTAAGGGCGGTGATCGAGAAAGACAGTCCATTTGATCGGTGATCCGGTGCAAATAGTATGTATAATGAAATTGGCATACCACAATAAAGCTTGGTCGGAAATTTTAAAGTAAAACTCGTCCGATGCACCGTCGTCCGATTGGACCGGAGAAAAGAGGCAATCCGTATGCGGATCCGAAGATGATGCCTCTTCACTAGCATTGGTCTTCTTCCTCTTGAAGGGATTGAACTTAGGCATTCTTTCCCAAAATTCTAGAAACCCTAAGAATTGAAAAGTAGAGGAGAGAAGGAATTATACCTTCCAAGAATTGGATATGTTGTTGAGGACGAAATTCTCCGCACGACTCCAAAGTTTGGACGAAGATCTCCACACAGATTGGAAGAACAAGGGTGGAGAAGAACTAGGGTTTGGAGGCACGGCTGATGCTGTTTGAGGATGTTTAGAAGAATGAAGAAGATGGGGGCCTCGGGCTAGCTGGTACATATATATGCCCAGCCGAACTCTGGCCGAATTCGGACTGAACTCGGGCCGAATTCGCCAAGGGTTGCCTGGCTATATATATATATATATATATATATATATATATATCAAAATAATAATGATGGGGCCACATCTTTTTTATTAATTCATTTCAAATGTTTAATTCAAAGTTTAGTAATTTTAAATCTAAAAATAATATAATTAATATTATTTTATAAATTACTATTCTTTACTCAGCATCTGTCTCAGATTAGCTGTAGGAGTACTGTCCCAGCTAACGGAGGTTCACCGGGGAACTCTTAAATACTGTTTCGCTTCGACCGTAGTCGTGGTGACAGACAGACTCTTTTTAGGCTTGTCTCGAAAACAGTTATCGAGTATCGAATAAATAATTAATAAAAAAATTAATTAATATTATTGATATCTAAAATTCCTAATTCTCGACATAAATAATTGAAACGATCTTCCGCTAGAGGTTTTGTGAGTATGTCAGCTAATTGATTATGTGTGTCTATGTATACAAGGTCTATATCTCCATTTTGTTGATAATCTCTAAGAAAGTGATGTCGAATCTCGATATGTTTAGTACGAGAGTGACATACTGGATTCTTAGTCAAATTAATAGAACTAGTGTTGTCACAGAAAATGGGTATGTGTGTAAAATGCAATCCATAGTCTTCTAAAGTTTGTTTCATCCATAAAATTTGTGCACAACAACGTCCTGCGGCGATATATTCAGCCTCGGTTGTTGATAATACAACAGAATTTTGCTTTTTACTAAACCAATAGACTATATCTTTTCCTAGGAAATGACATGTGCCGTTGGTGCTTTTTCTATCTACTTTGCATCCAGCAAAATCAGTATCAGAATAACCGATTAGGTCAAATGACGTGGTTTTGGGATACCATAAGCCGACAGAAGAAGTGCCTTTAAGGTATCGGAAGATACGCTTAACTGCGCACAGATGTGATTCCTTAGGATTAGCTTGAAAGCGTGCACATAAACAAACACTAAACATAATGTCTGGTCGACTAGCAGTTAAATATAGTAAGCTACCGATCATACCTCGATACTTACGTATGTCGACAGGTTTGCCTTGTACATCAATATCAAGCTTGGTTGAAGTTGCCATTAGAGTGCTAAGTGGCTTGACTGCTTCCATGTCGAACTTCTTTAATAGTTCCTTTGTGTACTTTGCTTGATTTGTGAACGACCAATTGTTGGTTTGTTTGATTTGCAGTCCGAGAAAGAATTTTAGCTCTCCCATCATGCTCATCTCAAACTCATTCTGCATACACTTTGAAAATTCTTGACAAAGAGATTCATCAGTAGATCCAAAGATAATATTATCTACATAGACTTGAATCAAAAGAATATTGTTATTCAAAGATTTTATAAACAAAGTAGTGTCAACCTTTCCCTTTGAAAAACCGTTATCAAGTAGAAAAGAGCTTAGACGATCGTACCAAGCACGATGGGCTTGTTTCAAACCGTATAAGGCTTTCTTCAACTTGAAAACATATTCAGGAAATTTGAAATCAGTAAAACCAGGAGGTTGAGCTACATAAACTTCTTCTTTTATAAAACCATTTAAAAATGCGCTTTTGACATCTATTTGAAATAACTTAAAATTATGAAAACATGCAAATGCACATAACATGCGAATGGATTCTAATCTCGCAACTGGGGCATAAGTCTCATCGTAGTCGATACCTTCTTCTGGATTGTATCCTTGAGCTACGAGTCGAGCCTTATTACGAGTCACTAAACCATTCTCGTTCAATTTATTTCAGAATACCCATCGGGTGCCAATGACCGGAGGATCAATGGGCTTGGGAACAAGTTCCCAAATATGATTCCGTTCGAATTGGTTTAATTTCTCTTACATAGCATCTAACCAAAAATTATCACTACATGCTTCATCAATATTTTTGGGTTCAAACTGCGAGACAAAAGCAACACAAGAAGCTATATCTTTATTAGAGGAACGAGTACTTACATCTTTGATAATCTCACAAATTACCAAGTCCTTTGGATGATTAGCCAAGAATCTCATCTCTTTTGGTGTAGTCTCAAGATTGCTAGTTCCAGCTTCTTTGCTTGTAGGTTCATCTGATGCCTGATGTGATGGTTCTGCATCTTTGTGTGAAAGTTTTGCAGTAGCTGTACTTGGTGCGATTATGTCTTCATTGTCATCATCGTCTAAGTGTTGATTTAGCTCATCAAACTTGACGTTGATAGATTCTTCAATGATCATGGTTCTTTTGTTGATGACTCTATATCCTTTGCTCTTTGCTGCATAACCTAAAAATATACCTTCATCGGCCTTTTCATCAAATTTACTCAAATTATCTTTAGTATTAAGAATAAAATATTTACAACCAAAGATTTTGAAATAAGAAACATTTGGTGTTCTATCAAACCATAATTCATAGGGAGTCTTCTTCGATATAGGTCAAATTAGAACCCTATTAAGAATATAGCATGCTGTATTTACAGCTTCAGCCCATAAGTATCTTGGTAGACTAAACTGGTTTAACATAACTCTAGCCATTTCAGATAGAGTTCTGTTCTTACGTTCCACAACTCCATTTTGTTGCGGAGTCCTAGGGCAAGAGAATTCATGCAGATAATCGTGTGTGTCACAAAATTGTTTGAATTCTGCATTCTCAAATTCACCGCCATGATCACTACAAATACATGTAATCATGAACCCTTTTTCATTCTGTACTTTCTTACAAAAGGTGATGAATTCTGATAATACATCGTTCTTGCGTGCAAGAAAATAAACCCATGTATATCTAGAAAAATCATCTATAATGATAAATGCATATAACTTACCACCTAGACTAGCAATTCTACTTGGTCCAAATAAGTCTATATGCAACAGTTGTAAAGGTCTACTGGTACTTACAGCGTTCTTGGATTTGAATGCGGATTTGGTAGCTTTTTTCTTTTCACATTCACTACATACTGTATCCTTCTTGAAAGAAATATCTGGTAAGTCGCGTACCAACTTCTTTGTAGATAGTTTTAAAATTGTATCCATGTTTGTATGACCGAGTCTCATATGCCACAGTTGACTCTCAACGCTTTTGGCCATCAAACATCTACCTGTTTTGTTAGCATCTTCCAACAAATAGAATACATATATATTGTCTTCCCTAATACCTTCAAATATAGTATTACCAGTTGAACTATCAATTATAGTACATTTATCTTTTATGAAGTTAATACCATAACCGTGATCAGCTAAATGGCTTATGCTGAGCAGATTATGTTTTAACTCGGTAACTCGACAAACATCTTTAATCACTGGATAGGGAGCCTTACCAATGTCACCGATACCGATTATGTATCCTCTTAAATTATTACCGAAGGAGACGTATCCTTCTTTATTCTTCTTCGACAGTGTTGCGAATAATGAAGCGTCACCGGTCATGTGCCATGAGCAACCGCTGTCGAGGATCCATTTGCTCCTAGCATGTGAAGGGGGTCCCACCTACAAAACAATTTGTAGATGAAACTCTTGGTACCCATTTCTTGTTGGGTCCTGACTGGTTAGTTTTCGGTATCCATGCATAAACATTTAAGTCTACTAACTTTCTGATTCTACATACAGAAGATATATGACCAATGAGGCCACAATAATGACATTTAGCATGTTGAGTGTTGAAAGAAGTGTGAGGTGCATGATTGGTAGGTTTTGGTTTTCTAGTATAGAAGAATGCATGCCTATTAGTCTTCTTGGGCATAGTTTTGGTATGGTTTGGTCTGACAGTGTTGGGCGTGTTCCGATGATTCGGTAATTGACATGTGTTAGAATAGGAAGCAACAACTTTAGGCCATTTTTCTAAACTAATTTCCAACTTTTTGGAAGCGTCATATAATCTAATATAGTCAGATATGAGTGATTCTAATCTGACATGTACACACTGGAGACTCTTTCTCTGCTTAGATAGGTCTTCCTTTAACTGGATAATAGTTTGGTCTTTTTCTTTGGATAGCTTAACAGTCTTATGTAACAACAACTTAATAGATGAAAGCTCACCAGACTCTTTTGAAGAGTCATTATCTCTAACATGATCTAGTAGGTCGGTAAGTCTTCCTATTTCACCTTTGTACTCTTTGAGTACCTTCTTAGAGATTTCATATTTACTATGCAGTTTTCTGTAATTATCTAACAGTTCACTGAAAGCCTCTCCTAGTTGCTCAAAGGTGAAATCATCATAAGGATCAAATAGAGGATTAGTAATTACCTGATCGCAAGCCATCAAGCACACATTTGCAGTGTCATCTGATTGTTCATTTTCTGAGTCGCTGGCTTCACTTTCATGCCATATGCTTGTGTTGGCGTACTTTCTTGATGTAGATTTCTTCAGGTAGCCTTTATTATATTTGTTGTTTTTCTTTGATGATGACGCTGTTGGACAGTCTTTCTTCATGTGTCCTTTCTTCTTACATCCGTAGCAAATAGGATCTTCCTCGTTGTTATTGTTGTTGCTGTCTTTTGTTCTCCTGTTAAATCTCATGAACTTCTTGAACTTTCTTACCAGAAGAGCTTGATCTTCATAGTCGGAGTCACTGTCATCAGAATCATCTTCGATGGTTCTTCTATGTTGAGCCTTGAGAGAGATCGTCTTATCTAACTTCTCCTTTGGTGTAGCATCTTCAAAGTCTTAAAGTTCTAACTCGTGAGTGAGTAGCTTACCCATGAGTGTTTCTAGAGACATTATTGAGAGGTCGTTCCCTTCAATGATTGCAGTAGCCTTTGGAATCCAGTTCTTTGTAAGGGCTCATAGAAGTTTGTGAATCTTCTCATGGTTACTGTAATCCTTGCCTAGTGAAGACAGAGGGTTTACAATATCCAAGAATCTTGTAAACATCTGAGTGACTGATTCACTTGGCTTCATTTTGAACGCCTCGTACTCCTGAGTAAGTCTGCTGATCTTTGACTCCTTGACTTGTGTTGTTCCTTCGTGGGTTACTTCGAGAAGTTTCCACACTTCGTTTGATGTTTGCAAGTAGACACCCTGTTGAATTCAGTTCTGTCTAAAGCACAAAATAAAGCGTTAATAGCACGTGCGTCAAGACTGGCCTTTTTCTTTTCTTCCTCTGTATATTTGTCATGGGATTTTTCAACTAAAATATCATCAACATTAATACGAGGTGGCTTTTTATAGCCATCAATAACTACAGACCATAAGTCAAAATCAAGATATTTCAGAAAGAAACTCATACGTGTTTTCCAATAAGTGTAGTTTGTGATGTCAAACAGTGGAGGTCTGTTTGTGGCTTGGCCTTCACTTGTGAATTTCATAGTTGTCATGTGTAATGCTGTGATCTATATAAAAAATTGAATATAACTACAATTTTACCTTGCTTTACATGTATAACCCGCTTTGATACCAATTGTAGGAACAATTGGGATCAGAATATAATACCTCTAGATGGAGAGCCTACTCTGATACCAATTGTAGGAACGAAATCGTAAAGCATAATACTCTAGAGGGGGGTGAATATAGTAGGCAGCGAAATATTGCTAATTAAAAAACTTATTAGCAGTTAGATCACAGATATAAAAATAATCACAAAGTAAATGACAGAAATTAAAAGTGATCAGAAGGCAAACGCAAACACCGAGATTTATACTGGTTTTCCTCTTGTGAGGACTAGTCCAGTCGGAAGAACTCTAGCTTCCAGTTGAATCCACTATTGGAAAATCCCGCAAGTTTCATACTAAGTCCTTGCAACTTCTACAGACGCGAGCTTTCATATGAAGAACTCGACCAACATCAATTGTGAAGAGTTGTATCTTCTATCAAGCCTCTGATTACAATCGCTCTAAAACTTCTAGACCATACCGCACTGGCAAATCGACTAGAGGATTGTAACTGGCTTGGGATTTAAAAATGAAAGCTTTTTAGAACTCTTTGGAAGAAATGTAAGCTTTAGAAGAGAAGAGATTGAAAGTGAATTGGTGATTTGAAATGATTGAAATACTTCTCTATTTATAGTTTTTCCATAGACAGAACTCTGACAGAATTCAGGCAGAATTCAGACAGAACTCTTTGTAAAAAACCACAACTGAAGGGTGACCAAGTTCAAAATCAAATGTTCACTAATGTTCATTTTGGCCGAACTCTGGCCGAACTTGGACCGAGTTCTGCTAGGGTTCTGCCAGTTCATTTTTGAGAAAAAATCAATTTGGCTTTTTGAAAAGTCCTTTAGAAGTTTTTTGTAAAAAAAAGGATGTTTTTAAAAAACATAGGTCATTTGTAAAAGATATGGTGGTTTTGAAAAACGATTTCGGATAGCCTATTTGCCAGTACAACTCGGTGTACAATGTATTCTTAGACCCAATAAAATGAAAAATTACATTGCTTCAAAGAAAATATATTCTGAATGGAAAACGGCTTCAGTCTTGAACATAGTTGATATCCATCGTTGAGCAGTGTCCAAAACGTCGTAGGTAAACATCTGAATTGACTTGCATTTATATCGAGACATAGTTTGATCAATTATTAAAATCAGGTTTGACCATGACCAATAGGCCAACACGAGCTACCTCTCGTAACAAATGTAGTTGATGTAAACACAACAGATGTTCGTCACTATACGTCTAATCGTGTAGAAGAGACAGAAGTATCCGAAGAGGAAAATAAAGTATATGAAAGCGAAGATGAGGAGGAAGAGGAAGATGAGGACAAAGAAAACGAAGAAGATGAATTTTCAGAAGATGATTGAAAATAAAATATAAAATATGTCATGTAACATCTATTTAGACTTGTGAAATATACTATCATTTTGTTAAACCATTAGTTAATCTCTATGTTTCCATTAATCTTACCAGATGGATCCGAGCACGTCGTTTGAGAGAGAGGCACTGATAGCTGCTGAGAAGGAAGTGGTACCTCCTACTGCTGAGATGGTGATACCTAAAGCCGAGATCGCTGTGAAGAAGGAAGTGCTAGCTCCTATTATTTAGGAGGAATTGGTACCTCCTAGTATTAAGGAGGAAGTGATTCCTAAAGTCGAGATCTCTATGAAGGAGGAATTAGCACCAAAAGGCAATGGCACCGGGAGTTCCAATCACCCAGCTCCTATAGCGGATCTCAATCACTTGGACCCTTCTTTTATGCAGTAACTGAGGGACTGGTATCTGCCCCAGCATAGAGCATAGAGCATAGAGTTATATTATATGACTTTTGACCTGATTTGTCTCAGGTAGACTTATTTCTGGATTAGACTTCTGATTATGGCATAGACTTCTACCCAGACGGACTAGACTTTATGGTTATTATCTAGATTTGGATGTTTCTGGATGTCATTATCTTCACTTGGTTATTATCTAGAAATTCAAAGGAGGGTTGCTCTGGGTCTAATTTTTATCAACTGTGATTTGTTAAATGCATGCATCTTTGATTTAGAATATATACTATTTTTGCATATGTCTTTTTTTATCATATGTTATTATCAGGTATGGCAGGACAAAGAGGATCGTATCTCTGTCAGTTCCAAGGTAGAGGAGCACGCTGTCCAGGTAGATGTTCCACCGGTGGATGGAGTGCTCCTCCATTATTAGATGATGGTTCCGGACCCTCATCTCCGAGTACTCCAGTGTACCGACCAGTCACATCTCCGACTACGTCAACAGTACATGGCAGTACTCCTGGGACGTGTAGTTCCAAGCATGAGACTACTACCCTGTCCAGCATTCCTCCTGCTAATCGTACTATGGAGATGGAGGAGGTCAAACCTACTCCATCTCTATATCAGAGCGATCCTCTATGCGTCCCTCTGGAAGAGACGAGGATGGAGATTTGGTCCTACGGGCCTACAAAGTAAGTTAATTAGTTAATATCAATTTATACATATATCTATATAGCCATGAATATAATTGTCGTTGTATAGATATCGTCCTCCGTTGGTTCAGAGGGCACTGGGGCTATTTTTGAGGTCCAACTACGGTGGCCGTTTGAACAACTACTCGGATGCCTTGGATGAGAGAAAGGCATTTTGATTTGCCTACTTCAAGGTAACTAAAAAATATTGCTTTTAGGATCAATAATCTTTTATGCTATATAACTAACTATTTTAATTCTTGTAGAAAACATATTTTTATCCACCACACTGGGTAGAGATAATCGAGAAGCAATTTTTTGTTGTTGGTGCCAAGTTGAGCTGTGATGCGATCGATGACCAGAAGGCTCGAGAGCGCTCTGGAAGACTGATCCAAGGTTGGATCATGTTCGAGCAGTGGACTGCGATGAGGGCTAGATTCGAAGATCCTAGGTACAAGGAATAGTCGAAGAAGGCGAAGGCGGCTAGGACGAGGGCATGAAAGTGGTGTGGTTGATCGATTCCCATGATGAAATATTTTCGTCGCCTAGCCTGTATTTTATTGAATATATATTATTTTAATAAAAGTAGTGTTTACAAAAAACAAAAAAAATTATTTTATTCCAAACTTGTAAAAGAGTACAAAGTACAATGAATTCTGGGAAAGTACAACTTTAGGAATCTGATCAAAAGACGATCACTTTATCTATTGGACTATGTGAACTTGAAGACTGTAGCCTCTGGAGAATGCAGCAGCAATTTTGCAAGAGTTCTTCCTCCTCTTGATGATGATTGGAAACTCTATTTATAGAGTTCAGAAAATAACTGTTTTAGCAGTTATTCTGATGTGCGCGAGGCTAGATTGCGCCATACTGGATTGCGCCAACCTCCTGTTGTGCCAACTTCCATTCAGTTGTCAATCGTGTACTAACTGTATTTAGACGTGTGGCATCGTATGATTGAGATGCGCATGGTCGTATACAGGATAGTATACACATCTTGAGAGATTAGTGGCATGTGCGCCACATCATCCTGCTTTAGAATGTAAGTTGTCTCAACTTTATCAGGTTGTGCGAGCTTCAGTCAACAAGTCAACCTGCGCTTGATTTGAGCTACACCTACACACATGGCAGCTTCTGAGTAAAAGTCATTCAGGTTGCGCCCAGGCGCAACTAAGGATTTTGTTTAGATTGCGCCTGAGCGCAACTCACGAAATGTACAGGACAACTATCCACCAACTTTTCCTTGAGCGGCACACTTTATGGGATTCGAAAAGATTTTCCTCGTTCTCTGTTGTGTCAGTCATCAGTATGGTCAGGTAATGATGATCATTAGGTGTCAGATGCCACGTAGGCTTTGACACAAAAAGATTGGGCGCAGTCTGACATCAGGCACAATCTGATCGGTGGCGCAGTCTGCTTCATATCAGTGGCGTAAGTTGACTTTTGGGGCGCAACTTGATCACTGATCAGTATATTGAAGGCGCAACTTAATTTTTAGGCTATACAAGACCCCCTTCAAAGTTTTCAAAACTTAAAGACATTGTAAAGTTTTAGAATACTTTGATTTATAAAAGTTTTGACTAAGTCAGGTTGCGCCGATCAATGCTCGGTCATCATGATTAAAAACCTTTCTCGAAAGTATCCAATCTTCTCTTCGTCTTCCGGAGTTTTATTGATTTCTTTCAGTTTCCCATGAGGAATACGAAGAGTCAGTTGGTTGATATATATATATGTAGTTGATCTCCGTACTTTGGTCTTCACTTCTGTTCTTCAATGGCTCCCAAGAAGAGAGAGATGAAGACCAATGCTGACACCACCACCTAGTCTCCTGAAGCGAGACAAGATATTGCGCCTGCAACCTTTTTGTTGGAGGCTGACCCAGCTTTGAGGGCAGTAAATTTTTTGGACTGTTTCGGTTTAACTCCATCAGTCTTCAATCGTTCGAGTGGCGGATCATCCTCTGCGGAGCACGCCAATTCAGAAAGACTTCTCAACCTGATGCGTCGCTCGGGGATCTGCACCATGCAAGAGTTGGACGCCGCCCTTCGTCAGACTGATGAAGGCAAGGACAAGAAATAATGTTCTTTAGGCAGAACAACTTTTTAATTTTTATGTCCTTGGCTGTAGGGGTCCACCTGTCTTTATGCAATAAAACCTAGAATTTCTGATTTTGTGTGGCTGTGATTTCGAATAGTGCGCATGGACATATTCTTTTAACCAATTCTTTGTTTTACTGTTTCTTCTGAAGAACACGTGGCAATCGTTGCACGGTTGTAGATGCCCATTTTTAATTATTTTCCAAAAATAGGATCCTGGAACGACGCACCCACCTCCTCTTTAACCTCTTTAAAAAGAACATCCAGAAAGAAGCATTCATATTCTCTCAAACAAATGTTTTCCCACAAGGTTTCACTTGCGCTACTTCATTCTGACACTATTTGCTTGCATACTGTGTCTTCAAAAACTAGTAAGTCTGCGCTAACTATTTCTGAAAATAGGCGCACACTATGGTCCAAATGTTTAGCCCTGATTAGAGACGCATATTGCTGTCATACGCCTGTTTGATCAGTGTTCAATACTGATATGTGCTTGCTTATAGGCGCAATGCTGATGTGCGCCTGATATGCGCCAGTTTGTAGGCACATTGCTGATGTACGCCAGTTCGTAGGCGCATACTAATGTGCGCCAGTTCGTAGGCACATACTGATGTGCGCCAGTTCATTGGCGCATACTGATGTGTGCCAGTTCGTAGGCGCCATGCTGATGTGAGCCAGTTCGTAGACGCATACTGATGTGTGCCAGTTCGTAGACGCATACTGATGTACGCCAGTTCGTAGGCACATACTGATGTACGCCAGTTCATAGGCGCCATGCTGCTGATAGATTCTGCTAACTTCTCCTGTTTCATTGATATTTGTAGGGATTTGGTTAGCGAGCTTCTTCAGAACTGGTATTGGTGATTTGGATGTTGCAGAGAACACTCTTTTGACACCCACATCAGGCAGCTCATATGGTTCTGACACTCAAATCAGACAGGTCGGGACTCTTCATGTTAAGAAGGGTATTCCTCAGATGGTAGGAAGAGCCTTTATACATGAGAGTTGGATGGTGGAGAGACAGAATTAGGAATCGGATCAGAAGGGTGATCTTGTTCCTAGTTTCCCTAGCGGGCTGTCTCCTTCCACCAGTTGTATTGATAGCAGCTCATCTTTGGGCTGCTGCACTTTGTGGTTCTCCTCTAGTCTTTCTGAGAGAGAAGACAAGAGTTGATTCCATTGTCGAGCTCGTTTCTTAGAGACGACAAGGAATTGCCACCAACAAATAAGAAGATTCAAAGATGTAATAGATCTTCATTATCAATGGAAAGATCCAAAGATGTAATCGACCTTCATTTAGAATGAAAATCCGAGATGTAATAGATTTCCATTAAGATGTATCTACGTTTTTAAAGAAGGAATAAAGAATGAAAATGATTTTCTCTTCTTTACGATTTGATTTTGATGTGGTGATAAGAAACATAGAATCAAGGAAAAATATGGATGACAAGTTGCTGATGTAATGCAGAATTTCAAAAGTATAGAGAATGTGAACTCTCATTAGGAAAAGTGAACGGTCACTTCAATTTTTGAGATAAGGACACCGAAAATGAATGAACAGTCACATCGGGTAATGAACGAACAGTTATAAATAAACGAACAGTTGGAAATTAACGAACAGTTATAAATGAACGAACAGTTGAGTTTCTTTCAAAAAGTTGCATCAGTTCTCGAGATTGACTATCTAGCTGTTTTGTCTATAAATAGAACAAAAACTTTCGTAGACATCACCAATCTCTTTCCCTTCTGTACAAAAAATGTCTTCCAAAGATTTGCTCATCCCGAAGCTTGAAGGAAAAACTAAGACACTACCTGCTGAGCCCTCAGTACCTCCTCAGAAAGAAAGGGGCAAAGGCTCAACTGTTCCTCCTACGCCAGGACAGGATTTGATCTCCAAATTAGTGGAACCCGGAAAGACTGCCGAAGAAGAAGCATTGAGGATGGCTGCTTGCGAGTTTTTCGTGAGTTCTGGTAATGAAATGCTTGAACGATTGGCGAAATATGTATTTAATCATGAAGGATCAGGACCTCCTCCCCGTCCTTAATATTATGTAATTCAATTCTGCTTTTGAATAAAAATGAACTTTTATTTATATCATGTCTCTGAAAATAAAGTACATTTTGTCTTCATATATAATATTTTTTGAGAAATTTGCCATTGATGGGCATCATAGCAACTCTACCATCCATATCTATTAATTGATAGGCTCCGTTAGAAAAGACTTTATTTATCACATATGGTCCTTCATATTTTGCCTCGAACTTGCCTTTGCTCATATGTGTCATAGTCATAGGACGTCTGACTGTAAGAACCAACTCGCCTTCTTGAAATGTTCGTACTCTGACTTTACGATTGAAAGCTTTTGAAATCTGTGCCTGATAAAGTTCAATGTGCTGTTGAGCTAATAACCTTTTCTCATCAGGCGCCTCCAATTCCTGAAGCTGAATACGATCATTATTATCTGTAGTAAGCTCATTAGCAATGGCGATTCTCAATGATGAAATTTGAATCTCCAAAGGTAGTACCGCTTCACATCCATACACCAGAGAAAAAGGTGTACAACCTGTGGGGTTACGGACAGTAGTACAATATGCCCATAGACATTCTCCAAGTTTATCACTCCAATTGCGTTTGTTAATAGAGACAAACTTTTTAAGGAGTTTGATAATGGTCTTGTTGAATGCTTCAGCCAACCCGTTAGCCGCAGGATTATAGGCTGTTGAGGCAACATTATTGATTCTGTTGTCATCACAGAACCTATGAAACTTCTGGCTGATGAATTGTGGCCCATTATCATGAATGATTTGGCGAGGGACACCAAATCTATATATCACATGATGTTTAATGAAGTTGATGACACTACTAGTTTTTACTTCAGCCAAAGGTATAGCTTCCGCTCACTTGGAAAAATAATCGGTTATAGCTAAGATGAATCGATGCCCTTTAGATGAAGGAGGATTGATAAGGCCAATTATATCCATGCCCCAAGCTTCAAAAGGCCATGAGGCTGCAGTTGGATGAAGAAATTCTGACGGTTGGTGAATGAAATCTGCATGAATTTGACATGCACGGTATTTCCTTGCATAATCAATAGCAACTGATACCATAGAAGGCCAGTAGTGCCTATACGTCGGATACGATCCTGTAGTTTAGGACCAGGTTGATGTGATCCACAAACACCATCATGAGCTTCACGTAATATCTGCTTTGCTTCATCACCAGCAAGACACCTCAAGAGTAATCCATCAAAAGTTCTTCGATACAATGTCTTAATAGTATGATTATAATAGAATCGAAGTGATCGACGGCGGATACTTGTAGCTTCTTTAGGATCTTCTGGCAATATGTCATGTACTGCAAAATCAATGAAAGGTGTCCTCCAGCCCTCACTAATGACATTAACTTCAGTTAGGTTGTTGAATTCAATATTGTGGTTGTTTCCAACACAAAATAATTCTTTATTAGAGATAACCACCATTTGTTGTCTTTTGACTAGAACTGCCAATACTGTAGCTAAGTTAGCTAAAGCATCAGCTTCTGTATTGCATGCGTGACGTACATGTTCGACGAAGAATCCTTTGAATAAAGAAGCTATTCTGGTTGCTGCTTCATGGTATGGTACCAAATCTTGATGTCGGACTTCATATATGCCTCTAACCTGATTAACAATCAACTTAGAGTCACCATATACTTCGAGATATTCAATATTCATTTGTTCGGCTAATTGAAGTCCAATGAGCAAAGCATTGTACTCTGTCACATTGTTGGAACATGATTCGTCTAAAGAATAGGCCCTTTGAATAGTTAATCCATCGGGTGAAACAAGAACAATTCCTACTCCAGCAACGAGAGTACCTCCAGGTCCAATTCTAGAAGCTCCATCAAAGAACAACCTCCAAGTAGAAAATTTTTCTGAGATCATATTTGATTCCAATGTCTCGTCCGGAATCTCATCATAGAGTTTAGATGTCTCAGGGACGGGATGAGCTGCTAAGAAGTCAGCAAGTGCTTGGCCTTTCACAGA
Organism: Iris pallida; assembly: GCA_029216955.1. Taxonomy (NCBI): domain Eukaryota; kingdom Viridiplantae; phylum Streptophyta; class Magnoliopsida; order Asparagales; family Iridaceae; genus Iris; species Iris pallida. Next base: position 4,181,989 of record JANAVB010039017.1, read on the forward strand.
TTTTTGAGGTACATAAACCATATCATATTGTGCTAGTAATATGGCCCATGTGGCAAGCCTAGAATTGAGTGTGCTTGGCTTCTTCATTAAGACTCGAAGAGGATTGACCCGAGATATGACATGGATAGTTTGACCTATGATGTAATGTCTTGTCTTCTGAACAGCAAATATTAAGGCTAAACATTCCTTCTCCACTGGACTATAACGATGTTCAGCTCCAATCATTGTTCGACTGAGATAGTAGATGGCTTGTTCATGACCTTCCTAGTTCTTCTGAGCCAACAAAGCTCCCAATGAATGATCCATTGCTCGGACATACATTAAGAAGGGTATCCCTGAGATCGGTGGTACAAGAACCGGTGGACTCATTAAATATCACTTTATATCATCAAATGCTCGTTGACATTCTTCCGTCCAAACGAAAGTCGACCTTGGAATCCTCGTAGCTCTTTTAGGTTGCATAGAGGACGCATCTCTTGAATGGCTTTGATCTTCTCGGGATCAACGTGTATACCCTTAGAGGTAATAACGAAGCCGAGAAACTTACCACTAGAGATACCCAAGAAAGTCTTGGTGGGGTTCATCTTGAGTTGATGCAGGCGCATTAGATTGAAGATAGTTCTTAAATCTTGAATGTGATCTTCTTTGAGATGACTTTTGACAGCAATATCGTCAACATAGCATTCGACAGTCTTTCGCAAATGATCTCAAAAGATAGTGCTCATAGCCCGCTGGTAAGTTGCACCTGTGTTCTTAAGGCCAAACGGCATGACCGTATAACAGTACACACCCCGAGGAGTATGAAACGAAGTATATTTTTCATCTTTAGGATTCATCCGGATTTGATTATATCCAGAAAACCCATCCATGAAAGAAATTCGTTTGAATCCACATGTATTGTCAATCATAACATCAGTAATTGGGAGAGGGAATTCGTCTTTGGGGCAAGCATCATTGAGATCCCGAAAGTCTATGCAAACTCGAACGTTTTCGGTCTTCTTTAGGACATGGACGACATTGGCCACCCAGTCAGGATGTTGTTCTTCTCTGATAAAGGCACAAGCTATAAGCTTTTTGACTTCATCATCAATTGCATCCATCATTTTAGGCTTGAATCGCCGTTGTTGTTGTTTGACCGGTTTGACATTCGGCAAGATGTTAAGCTTGTGAGTTGCAATTTGAGGATCTAATCCCGGCATGTCTTCGTAACTCCAGGCGAAGACGTCAATGTATTCACGAATAAGGTGAAGTAACTCTTGTTTATCATCTTCTGAGAGATTCTTGCTGACGAAGATTGGTCGTGATACACCTTTCTCTCCAATATCAACTTGGACCAGTTGATCTTCAGTAAGTGGTTCTCGTTGTTCAAAATGAAGTTCCCACTGATTGTCCATCCTTTGTACCTAAGGATCCATTTTAGTAGCTTCTTCAATGTCACTTTTGTCGTCTTCTGAGAATTCGACGGACACCATATTAGAAGATACGATCGCCTTATGAATATGATTGATACTGGTATCAGAGTCCCATGAGATAGAATCAGAAGAATTTGAACGTTCTTCTTCATCAGATTCAGAAGGTTCTGGAGTTGGAAGTGGTGAAATATAACCTAGTCCTCGTTTCGCTTTACTGTGGTATTGTTGTGATTTTTCTTTTGGAACAGCAATACGAAGAGGGGTTCGTCTTCCTTTACCATTGTTGAGACCTGTTCTGAAATCATAGCCCATTTTACGGATGATGGCATTAGATTGTGGACTATAGCGTCGTAATTATAGCCTTCCTGTATCATCTCTATCATTATTATAGAGCATGATTTTTGGTTCTTCTCTCTTGTTGAAGAATATAGGCTTTTCATCTTTCTTTTGAGACGGTACTAAGAAGTACGACTCTTGTATTGAATCCAGTGATACCACATTTCGTCGAGATGATACGACTTCTATTGTAAGTGGCTTAAAGTTATCTAGCATATCCAAATAACACTGAGTATAGTAAAAGACATCAGTATACTGCAAAGGAGATGCTTTATTAATCTTTACACCATCATTTACAACAGGGACTTTAGCCTTAGTAGGCTTAGTCAGATTGATGACAAGAGGGGAAAAAGAAGAACGAGAAGGAAGATGGAGCTTCTTGCGATGAAGATCAATTACAAGCGGCTCAGAAGTGGTGAGCTCCCTTTGTTCCTGACTATCACTTTTAGGTTGCTTCTCATGGGAAGGTAGATAAATAGTCAGTGGTTGGGAAGACTGAGGACAGGAGGTACGTCCCTTGACTGGAATCACCAGAGTATCATTAGGTATACTCTTCTGTTCTTTATCTGTGTCCATTGCTAGTACCACCTTCATGAATTCCTTTTTGTACATACGAGAATCGTTGCAATATACTTCAACTCCTTTGAAAGGATTCAGATCTGTAACCTCTTTTTGGACTTCTCCATTACTATCCACATATTCGAAACATTGGTGGAGCGTCACTACCAAAATAAGTCATATCAGCGACGTATTTAGCGACTCCAAGAAAGAACGTCGCTAATTTTTGGGGGTTTAGCAACGTCTATCTAAGACGTCGCTGTTTGTCGCCAACAGGGACTAATAGCGACGTCTAGCGGCTACAATTTGTTAAATGGGAATCTGCGTCGCAAGTTCGTCGGTAAACGTCGCTAATATAGCGACGTGTAGCGACGCATTTTAAGCAGCATCGCCGTTTATTTAATATCAGCGACATTTAGCGACGGCCGAGAAGGACGTCGCTAAATGTTTCATATAGGCGGCGAGGGTTTCCTTTTCGATCATTCACAAATTTCCCTCCCCCAAATTTTTCGTGCGCTCCTCCTCCGCGACGCTCCTCCGGCGATTTCCCTCCTCCGGCCTCCTCCTCTGCGGCGCTCCTCCGGCGATCTCCCTTCTCCTTCTCCCCCTCCTTCTTTCTCAGGTAGCTCCTCCTCAGGTAACTCTCCCCTGTCCCCGCTTCCTATTTTCTTCTCGTCTTCTAGCTCTCTCTCTCACTTCTAGTTCGTGTCCACGAGAGCGTGGACTCGCTGCGGGGGATACGAGACTCACAGTGGACTCGCTGCGGGGGACACGAGAGCGTGGACTCGCTTCTAGTTCGTGTGACACCTATTTTGTTGGTTTGGACACGTCGTGTCCTACTGTGTGGATACGAGACTCACAGTGTGACACCTATATACTGATACTGGGAGTTTTTTGGGCATATCAACTGTCAATTTGATGTTTTGCTTGGATTCAAATTCTAATTTAGGGTTCGAGCCCTATTTACTGATATTGGAAGTTTTTTGGGCATTTTCAGGATTTTGAAATGATGAATAAATTGATTAATAATTATTATCGAGCCCTATAAAATTTCAACTATGTCACGATGGATGGATACTAATCCTGTGAATGAGTTTTCTCCTAAGAATTCTCGACAGTTGAGTATGATTTAGCTCACTGACATTACTGAAATATGGAATGATTAGTGTAGGGTATGTTGGTCAGGTTTTGGCAGAGTTGGGATATGATAGTATGCATGTTACAATTAACAAGGAATGCTGTTGACACCAAATATTGTACGACAGGTTACTTGAGTAACCTGGAATGTTTTACCTACTGAAACAAATGGTTTGGGCAAGGGTGTGTATAGGTTTGTCATCAGATGGTATGGGATTTTGCCTGCCAAGTTCTGAACAGTAGTCCAGGCTGCCTGCTTAGTTGAAAGTCTTAATTAGACTTTCTGTTCAGTACCCTTTGACTGAATTAAGTTGACCTGAATACCATATTTTAAATCCTAAATCTAAGTTTGCCTGTTGTTCAATTCATGACAGGTTATCTTGTTAACAGTAAATGCCTTCCTTTTTAATATGTGTGAAACTCAGAGGTAGGATAAATCCAGTACAAATTAGGGACTGTCATGTTCAGGCAGTTGGTACCAGTATTTAAGACTAGTTTGATTTGTATAATTATCTGCCATTCGACTGGCGAGATAGAAATCTATGTATGACATTTGCTATAAGGAATTTGCATTAATCTACGGTACGACATCGTGATCAGGACATAGTCCCTGCAGCCATTCGACTGGCATGGCAGAAACCATGTAGCCATAGATAAAGTTGACTGTCCTCCGACCCCCATCCCTCGGCAATGATGATACGACAACCTATCACTACATCTTTTAGTAGTAGATAATGTCTTAGTATTACATTATGTGGGTTCATCTTGATTCTGTTACATCCTTCAGATACTAGATTCGATAAGAACATATACTACACCATATGTACAGAACATAGATGATTCAAACTATTGTATGCTAGAATGAATTTTGGGTTGTGTTCTGAGCCATTCGTCCCCACACTTGGCAATTATGCATGTAAAATATATCGTTGAAGAACATAAAACTTGTGGTCGTACAATCGTCACTTTCGTGTGTCAGTTCATGTCGGTCTTCACTTTCCGCAGTAATTATCTTAAAATAGATATGAATTACTATCTGCAGAACCGTTTGTGGATATACAATCGTCATCCTGATGAATTATTATCTGTGTCAATCTTTGCAGAATTATCTTAAAATGGATATGAATTACTATCTGCGGAACCGTTTGTGGATGTACAATCGTCATCCTGATGACATGTGCGGTGTGCAGGATGAATTTATACAGGGTGTGCAATAGTTCCTGCAGTTTGACAAGGCGTTCCCTCAGTACTACGGTACGGGATCCTACGGCACATTTGTTGCGACGCAAGCATCCTGGGCTCCCTCTTCCAGTGCGCATTCACAGCCGTCACAGGCCGAGTCATCCCGAGTCGAGGAGACCATTGTCCGCCAGATTGCTGAGCTATGCGACGATATGCTAAGGAGGATTGCTGAGCAGCCAGGGTCTCAGGCGCAAGGGACGCTGCGTCGGTCACCGCACGCTTTGACGAGCTCGAGCGCACCGTGCAGCACGTACAGGGGACACAAGAGTCCATTCACGACACCGTTACTAGGATAGCTGCTTGCATGGAGCAATGCAGCGCCAAACTGCGAGCCCTAGAGGAGACGCGGACGCACCCATCTCTAGCGATTACACTGCCTCCTTCTCCAGAGGTTTCATTGCCTCCTCCTTCATCGTCGTCGGTGGTTCTTACACCGGAGCCGTATACTTACCTTCTTTCCAGGAGCGGTGATGCTCCTCCTGATCAGCCGTAGTCGACATATATATATTGTTGTGTGATGGCCCATTGTTGGGTCTTTTATGTGGTTATACATACATTATTCTTATGTGGACCATTATGTTTGACATTGTTGTTACAAATTTTCATATATCTGTGTTGATTGATGAGATTGTGTTTCAAACGTGTTCGTGATTGTGTGTATATGTGTTGTTTGATACTGTATTTGTGATACACACCGTCGTTGTTGTAACAAATGGTGTAGGGGATGCTGCAAATGCTGCAGGGGATGCTGCAAATGCTGTAATTTTTTTTATTTTTTGTTCAATATTAGCGACGTTCAGCGACTCTCAGCGACGTCCAGCGACGAAGGTAACGTCGCTAAGTAAGTATAAGACACGTCGCTAACTGTGATGAATACCGTCGCTGATCGTCACTAAACGTCGCTACGTAGAACGTCGCTAAACGTCGCTATATGTCGGTACTATAACGACGTAGAAAAGTCGCAGAACGTCGCCATTTGGCTCTCAAGCTAGGTCAACATCGATGCATGTCAAGTCGCTCAACGTCGCTACATTGCGTCGATAAATGATGACGTTTTACGTCGCTGGTAGTCGCTGAATTAACGACGTGTCCGCGTCGCTGAGTGTCATCGCAATAGCGACGTATTGCGACGTTTTATTGTTTAGCGACTAGGTTAATCGCGACTATGTGCAAACGTCGCTAAATAAGTCGCTAATCGATATTAGCGACGTATTTTCCCTATTTAGCGACGTCCTGTGGCGTCGCTGATTTGACAGATTTTAGTAGTACGTAGAGGGTACAATATTGTGTTCATGGAGGAATGGCCTTTCCAATAATGCATTGTATGAGCCATGATTGTCAATAACATAGAAAGTTACCTTTGTACGAGGATTGCCAATTTGAAGTTTTAGGCGTAATTTCCCCAAAGGTTCACTTCTTCCTTGATTGAATCCCAGGATGGTAGTAATAGTCGTAGAAAGATTATGTACTGGGCTTTTCAAAGCGTCCAATAAAGACTTTGGCATGATGCTAAGTGCAGACCCGGGATCAATCAGAATACGGTCGACTTTCATGGTATCCACATATCCCGTGAAATAGAGAGGACGATCATGCCGATTGTCTTCTAACAACATATCATCTTGTGTAAAAGTGATATTGGGCATTAATTCAAATACACTATGACAATGTGCATAGCTGACTGGCTCCTTTTCAGACTTCTTGAGAAGAGTTAAGCAGGTGTCAGCCTGCATCAAAGCTTCACTTAACGTCTCACGAGTTTCTTTTGAGAGACGTAAAAGTTCAAAGATTGACAATCTTGCTGGAGTATTAGCCAATTGAGCCAATATGTCAAAATTGTAAGGCTTTTTAAGTCCAAGAGATGATGACTTTTTCAATGCTTTATCAAAGCGAACATGTTGCTTTCCCTTGTCTGCTGATGTTAGTTTAGGAGGAGATGGTTCGGCCACTGGCTCAGATGTAGACGGTGCATCTTCAGCAGGAGAAGATGATGGAGGAAGAGCATCCGAGGATAGAGCAGGGTTTTCTTGATTTTCGGACTCCCGAAGATAAGGTTTCCCAGATCTAGTGCCCATTCAGATTTCTTCTTCTGTTAATGGTTCAAAGGATACCATATTGCAGTTCTTTGATTTAGACTTGGAATGCTTCTTTTGTTTGGAAGAGGAAGGCATTTTAAATTCTACAACTAGATCTGGATGAATCCACATAATCTCTCCTTTGTCAGTTGTCATCGGAACAAGACCTTCGTTTTGAGGAGGTGGGATATTCACAATTTCCAGAGTAGTCTTTGGAATGGGGACAGCTCCATCTTGTACGAGTTGTGGTGGAAAATTGCCAAATTAGAGAGAAACCATAATAACAGTCACTGTTTTCTCGTCCTATTGTAGAGTAATTGCTCCAGAGTTGACCAACTCTTAGATTTTGCCCTTGAGCACATAATATACTTTGGTTGGATGCCCTATGAATCTGTGATAAACACAGTATTTAGGGTGATCAGTTTTACTAACTTTTTCTGGTCGTTTTGCCTCTGGAAGCTGAAGCTTATTGCTTTTGATCAAGCAATCGAAAATGCTCAACGTATCATCTTCGTCGAAAGAGTACTCTTATTTTGGACGAGTTGACTTTTGCAGTGGTGCTGATGGGGTGGATGCCGTCTGAGTAACATTGACAGCTAAAGACTCTTTGCCTTTAAGATTGATGACCAATGTTTCTTTATTCTTGCGGTTATTCTGGCGATTACTACCCTGAGGTGTAGAATGTTCATCTTGGTTAGGGTGAGTCATCTGGACTCCTAACTGCTTTAACTTTTTGGCACTCACTTCTGCCGCCTTTGTATTAACAATAAAAGAAGGCCAATCCTAGAATTATGTAGATCCCATCCACATACTGATAATAGGCAACAAGTTTGATTTGCAAGTGTATATTATTACAGCAGATGGAGTACCTAAAGGCAGTTTGAGTGCCTCTCGGCAGAATCTTTCAATAAAACTCTCTGTGGATTCATTGTGCCTTTGTTTAATTTTAATGAGGGCAGACATTGTCATGTCGTTGACTCCCTCATAAAATCGTTCCAAGAATATTTGTTTGAAACCGACAAAAGAATTGATACAACCATCAGGTAAGCACGATACCAGTCATATGCTGCACCGGCTAAACAACCGACGAACACTCTGGTAAGAAGAGCATCATTTGGCTGTAATTGATCAGTCATCACTTCGAAATGATTGATGTACTGACTTGGAGAAGTGCTACCATCAAACAGCATAATGGTTGGGAGTTTATACTTAGGAGGAAATGGAACTTCCTTCCAATCTGTAGGATATGGTTGCTTTATGCCCAATCTTTGTAGACCATCCTTCTACTTGAAGGCCTCAAACTGGGTGCGCAGGAGTTTCACAGCCTCATTTGCATCCCCTGATGTTTGAGAATTGGTGGGCTGGTTAGGAGTGTTAGGAGGAGGAACAGCATGGTAATTACCACCACCAGCACCAGACTGACTTGGATCAGCTTGAGTTGGCACAGAAGCGACCTGAGGGGCCGGTACCCCCAGACTAACAGGTACAGAAGATGCTATAAGCTCCGAATTTGTAACAGGGTTTACAATGGAGGCACTGTATGTTGAGCTACCATTATAGTGTGCATGCTTGCAACCATTTCTGCCATGGTTTTCAATTTGTCTTCTAATACAACAATTCGCTGCTCTTGGCTGGTTGATGTAGATGCATCTTGATCTTCTGTAATGGTATATGTCGTCACTTCTCTTGTAGCTATTGATGAGATAGTTTGTTCAGAACTTTCACTATCTGTATCAAACTCTGAAAGAGAGTCCTCTCCCATATGGGTGATAGGGAGATCTTCTTGATTAAAGACACCTTGGATCAAATATCGATTTCTTGATCTTGTGTATTGAAAGACACCTTCACTGGATGCATGGATCCGGTCTAAGTATTGTTGACTAGGATTACGGGATGCATTACGTCTTGGACGTTTCCCACCCCCAGTGTCTTGAGAAGTCATATTAACAGAAGCATATAATAGTTCATCTTCATCTTCTATTATATGCTCAGGAGTTGAAGCATAGTTCAGACGATCGAAGACAGATCGTCGAGCTGATTGGCAACAACAGTTGATGACAACTTCATGTATGCAATGGCGATTTGAAGCACGATTTGGAGGTGAGGAAAGCATTCTCGTAGTTTTTCGTCTTTGTGTAAGACGTTGCCGGAGATCAGTTACAACCACAGGACGAGAAGAAGTCGAAGGGACATATTTCTTAATAATGTTAGGAACATGTCTCCTATTCTTCAGGTGTTTGGTTCCTTGAGTGTACAAAGATGTACTCAACTCATTAACATAGGTAGAAGGGTCTTTCTTTTCAAACTTTGGCTTTTGATGCAGATTGGCCTTTGGCATAGGGTTCTTACATTTTGCCAAAGCTGATATTGGTTGACGCCTATTGAGATAAGCGCGTAAATCTGAAAATTCTGCTCCTGGTGTCTCTATTTGTGATACCTTCAATTTTCCTTGTTTGGATCTTAAAATTTGCAAGGTAGGAAGATCTTGGCCAGGCCCCATAGGAGTAGGCAAGATACCTCTGTGATCAGTATTCTTTCCAGTATCCGAGATCCGAGGACCTCTGTTTACAGGAATAGAATCTGATACATCTTTCTCTGAGTCGTAAACCAGGGAAGTTTGAACAAAGACCGAAGGGTGCTTTCCTTTATTTTGAACAGGGTTAGCTAAGAAGCGTTTCCCTTTGTTCTGATGTGTGATCATTTTAGGCATAGATTGCGCCAATTGAGAAAATACCATAAGACTTTTTTCCTTTGTTCTATCTAGTGTTAGCACTAGGACATGAATTCTCTAAGTTCAGAACTTGAGAATCGGAAGAGGGTATAGCCAAAAGACTAGTTCCCTTAAGTTGCGCCGGAGTAGCATATTGCTTGGGTTGTGCCATAGTCCTACGGACTACTGGTAGCGCCTTAGCAGCAACTTTGGTAGACTGTGCATGGGCAGCAGAGGGTGCAGATTGCGCCTTAGCAAAAGAAATAGGCTGTACTGGAGCCACTGAGGCGGATTGTGCCTTGGTTATTGAGCACTCAAGTTGCGCCTGGGCAACAACGACTATAGGGGATTTAGGAGTCCACACAGCCCTGTTCTTGGCAATAGCCACCGTGCGCTTGTTGCTCTTAGTGTTGACCATGTTCTCGTAGGCTGTCTGGTTGACTTGAACAACCAGAGGCTTCTGTGTCTTGCCGATCGACGCAATGTCACATTGAGTTGTCACTTTCTCGTCGGAGGAGAAAGTCGTCCCCAACAGAGTCGCCATTTTGTTTGCAAAAGAAATTTATTTTATTCCAAACTTGTAAAAGAGTACAAAGTACAATGAATTCTGGAGAAGTACAACTTTAGGAATTTGATCAGAAGACGATCACTTTATCCTTTGGACTATATGAACTTGAAGACTGTAGCCTCTGGAGAATGCAGCAGCAATTTTGCATGAGTTCTTCCTCCTCTTGATGATGATTGGAAACTCTATTTATAGAGTTCAGGAAATAACTATTTTAGCAGTTATTCTGATGTGCGCGAGGCTGGATTGCGCCATACTGGATTGCGCCAACCTCCTATTGCGCCAACTTCCATTCAGTTGTCAATCGTACACTAACTGTATTTAGACGCGTGGCATCGTATGATTGTGATGCGCGTGGTCGTGTACAGGATAGTAGACACGTATTGAGAGATTAGTGGCAAGTACGCCACGTCATCCTGCTTTAGAATGTAAGTTGTCTCAACTTTATCAGGTTACGCGAGCTTCAGTCAACAAGTCAACCTGCACTTGATTTGAGCTGCACCTACACACGTGGCAGCTTCTGAGTAAAAGTCGTTCAGGTTGCGCCCAGGCGCAACTAAGGATTTTGTTTAGATTGCGCCTAAGCGCAACTCACGAAATGTACAGGACAGCTGTCCACCAACTTTTCATTGAGCGACACACTTCACGGGATTTGAAGAGATTTTCCTCATTCTCTGTTGTGTCAGTCGTCAGTATGGTCAGGTAATGATGACCATTAAGTGTCAGATGCCACGTAGGCTTTGGCACAAAAAGATTGGGCACAGTCTGATATCAGGCGCAATCTGATCGGTGGCACAGTCTGCTTCATATCAGTGGCGCAAGTTGACTTTTGGGACGCAACTTGATCACTGATCAGTATATTGAAGGCGCAACTTGATTTTTAGGCTCTACAAGTAGGAATAAAATGTTTAATTTGAACAACAAACAAATTAAATTTAACAGATACAAAGGGGTGAGGATGCCACCATGGTGACCGTCTTCCTGGCCATCCATCAGAAGGACGGAAAGCTCATCGATGGTATGGCCATGCATTACTATATAAGTATGACTTTATGTTTCACTAACTTTAATATAACTTAGAAAATATGCAATAGATGTCCATATAGTTATTAGTAAGTACCTTAGATATTAGCAACTGCGACGATTGGATAGTAAATATTATGTTTATCGAGACACGTGCCTTTCTAGGATGAATTTCTTAGGCTACATGAGCGTGCGAGTGATAGTGCACCTGTAAAGGGAGAGGCTGGTACTTCCTTGCAGCCCTCTCGGCCTCAGTTGGTGGACGAGCTCTGGATGACCATCATTAGTAGTCTTCAGAGGGGTACGTACTATGGTACGGGATCCTACGACGCCTTTGTGGCGCGCAGTCATCCAGGGCCTGCTCTGGCATTATGCATTCCTCACAGGAGTCGGCCCGAGTCTAGGAGAGCTTGCATCGCCAGGTTACTGAGCTACATGATGAAATGCTGCAGAGGATTGCGGAGCAACCCTAGTCTCAGCCGCAGATGGACGATGTGGCACTCACCGAATAATTTTATATGCTCAAACACAACATAAGGAAGACGAACGAGAGGACAGATTGTGCCGTTTAGGCGGTGCAGGGGCACAGCTGGCTATGGGTGATAAGCTTTCGAGGCTGACAGTTGTTATAGATTTATTCAACTCTAGACTGCTAGCTATGGAGCAGATGCTTCCCGATCGTGCGTCGACATCGACACCGACTGTATCGGTTTCACTGCCTCCTCATTATCCTCTTGATGAACTATCATTGGTAATGCTTACATTGGAGCAGTATAGGTTCATGTTGTCCCAGATGCAGGGCCGTACTTCTCCTCCTCTTCATGATGGCCAGTCGCAGTCCTTCATTGGACATATTGTTATATGTTGTGTTGTTCTTTGCTGACCCATTCTTGGGTCTTTATGTATTTATTTTATACATTTAGTTACAGTATGTGTTATATTAACTAATTGTTGGAACACTATTGGACAAAAACTCTTTTTATAGTTGTTTGGTAGTGGATTTGTCTCCACCGGGCTATCTTATGACTTTCTTATCATTTGATTCTGTTTATTTGATTACTGGAACATTTTTATCATTTGTCTTTATATTTTTTTACCAGCGTCGAGTGTTCTACCGAAGGGGTTAATAAACCCAAGGAATTCTACAAAGGGTTGCTCCAAGTCTACTATTTATAAAGTATAATTTAAACTGCAGGTAGATTCTGGATAGGAAATAAGCAAACATAATTATGTTTTTTAATTTTCTTTTGCATTTTAGCAATGTTCAGCGACACCTAGCGGCGAGGGCAGATGTCGTAGAACGTGTATCCGAACGTCGCTAGTCTGTATCACCAACATGGCAAACAGTCGCTATACATCACTAAACGACTGACATGGCAAATTTTGCCATTGTCAGCAACATAGTTATGAAACGTCACAAATAACGTCCCAAACTATTGAAATGTTGGTGACGTTTAGCAATGAAAATGGACGTCGCTGATTAGCTACTCCTTGTCGCCAAACGTCACTATCCACTAGAATATTAGAGACATGGATACGTCACTACTGTACATCGTAATTGCGACCAACAGCGATGTTTTGTGTGTTAGCAACCACGAAATACATGACAAAAGATTTTCATCGTTAAGTTCGTCGCTAATTTTGAATAGCGACATTTTATACACTTTAGCGACGTTTTTAGGCATAGCAAAAGTGTCTTATTTTGGAAGTGGTTGTGATATATGTGCACCAAAGCCCATGGGTCCTCCAACCAAGAATTGTCATCGCAGGCTGGTTTCATGATATCCTCATCATCCACAATAATGACGTCTTCATGTGCTAAGACGACTGTTGTAGTGTTCTCACTTTTCTTTCCTTTATTGCCCTTATTTTGTCTTTTAAATGAATCAGTTCCAGTTGATATGACCCTTATTGTCACAATGATAATATTTGGAGTTCTCATACCTACCCTTGGACTTTTCTATGCTCTTGTCCCTACTGTAATTCCTCCTAATTTATATTTAAATAATTAAAATATAATTTTAAATATAATGTCTGTGTGTGTATGTGTATGTGCGTGTGTGTCGATATTTTTTTATTTATATGTGTGTGTGTGTCTATATATATATATATATATATATATATATATATATATATATATATATATATATATAATATGCCGCTTTTACCTAGAGATTTCAAAAAAAAAACTCCCAATAGAGCCCCCACAAGCAATCGTCGCACCTCGATAGGATCCTGACCAATCTTCAGTGGCAAGGTTTGGTCCACAGCACATTGATCTTCCACCTCAACCTTCTGGAGTCGGACCACTCCCCGCTACTGTTGGAGGTCACTATCGACAAGCCATCCATCGTCAAGCACTTCAGATACCTCCATTGCTAGAGCAGCATGCCGAATTTCAGGGAGTCGTGCAGTCAGCCTGGGCCTCGATCCACCATGTCAACCAGCTGCTTCGTGTCGCACTTCGGCTCAAGGCTACCAGACCTGTGTTGTCCGGTTGGAGCTGCACATCATTCGATGACATATTCTAGAATCTTCGAGATACAGAGGATAGCGTCGCCAGCGCGGAGCTTGCCTTCAACATCTCAGCCTCCCATTCCAATAGGACTAGACTCAACGCGGGTAGGGCGAAGCTGAAGCTATGCATCGCTGACGAGACTTCTTTTTGGTGCCAAAAGGCCAGACAAATGTGGGACATAGAGGGGGACTGCAACTCCTAATACTTCCATGCTTGCGTCCGCCAAAGAAGAAATCAACTCCACATATAGAAGGTTCTCAAAGAAGATGACGAATGGGCTACCAACTGCAAAGAGATCTCGGAAGAGGCTACCAGATTTTTCGAACACCTGTACACCAAAGAGACTATCATCCCAGATAGCTCCTTCCTCAACCACATTCTGGCTATGAACACGTAGGAGGACAACGCCTCCCTTTCCCGTCCAATCGATGCTACGGAGGTTCATGATGCCGTTATGAGCCTCAGTCGAGAGAGCGCCCCCGGTCCCGATGGATTCTTTGACCACTTCTTCATCGCTTGCTGGGACATCATTGGCTCAGATATCGTCGATGCTTCTCGGGCCTTTCTTGAGGGCTTGGCGCTTTCGAAGACCATATCCACCGCTTCACTGATTCTCATTCTGGAGAACCTGAATCCTGCCACTCTCTCGAACTTTCGCCCGATAAGTGTCTACAATTTCACTAACAATATCATATCCAAGATTATTGTGAATAGGACGGCTCCATTGCTCCCCAAGATCATTTCTAAAGAGCAAAGTGGCTTCGTCCAGAATAGGAGTATTATAGATAATATCCTCCTTACACAAGAGCTGGTCCACAAAATGGGTAGAAAGAATAGGGGAGGCAACATTGATATTAAGCTCGACATGGACAAAGCATACGACTGCCTTGATTGGCAGTACCTCATTTGAATCCATAGGAGGTTTGGTTTCGACGAACCGTGGATCAACACCATCTGGAGAGCAATAAGTAACTCTTGGTTCTTCATCATGATCAACGGTGCAGCATCGGGCTTCTTCCATTCGCATCATGGGGTGCGACAGGGAGACCCTTTCTCTGCCATGCTATTCATCATAGCAGCCGAGGGCCTGAGCAGAAATCTGATCAAGATCGGTTCTAGTGGTAACTTCGTCAGGTTCTTGTCTTCCAGTTGTTGCCTCCTCAGCTTTCACCGGGCTTTCGCAAACGAGTGCATCATTTTCTCTTCTAGAGACTTGCGGACTGTGCGGATAATTGCTCAGGTTCTGTGACGCTTCGAGGCAGTGTTTCGCCAGAGGATCAACATGTCTAAGAGCAGTATCTACTATCACCCTAACAACCTGCCTAGGTCCATACTGTAGATTTTGGACTGCTTAGGATTCCCTGCGGCCTCTTCCCTTTCACGTACTTTGGATGCCGGTGTACTGTGGACATCGCCACCGCTCTTCTTTCGAACTGCTCATCTCCAAGATCCAGAGAAAAATTGGTGGCCGGCATTCTAATCTCTTATCGATTGGAGGCAGACTCGTTATTCTTTGGCATGTTCTCTCCTCAATGGCGATCTATATTATCTCAGCATATAATCCTCCGAAGAAGGTCCTTGACGCCATCGAGAACTCCTTCAATAGCTTCTTATGGGGGGACTGTCCGGGTCATGCTCGACATCACTGGGCTATGTGGAAGGACATGGCTCGTCCGACCAATGAGGATGGCCTCGGCATTTAAAGACTCCAGGATGTCGCCGCGACACAGACGGTTAAGCAATGGTGGACTCTCCACTTTTCGAATGATCTCTAGAGCCACTACTTGAAGGCTAGTTACTTTCCCCACTCCCATCCTTCCACTGCAGAGGCTAATAGCTTCGCTTCGTCGGTTTGGCGGAGGCTGCTCGTGGGGAGAGCCAGGGCGAATACCTGATCCGTTTCGATGTCGGTAGAGACTAAGCGTTTATTTTCGATGAGATCTGATGCAAGCGATCTCGCATCCCCTTCCCTCCTCCTGAACTCCCGATCGTCTTCTGCTCGTGGCCCCGCCTCATCAAGCAGCTTTGGAACGACGAAGCTCAGGGCTGGAACTGCGCGCTGATTCATTGGCTGCTCGAACAAACGGTGGTGGAGAAGATCCGTGCCAGGGGTCTCATTATCACCGAGCAGCCTGACGCTCTTTGCTGGTCCCCTTCCCCTTTCTGTCGATTTTTCTTCGCCTCGGCCTGAAGTGGTCCGTCCTCTAATAGCGGCTGATATGCAGCAAGCTCCTGTCCGACGACGTCCTTCGCCGCTTGGGATTCGAGATCGTCTCAAGATGTCACTATTGTCTTCTGCCAGACGTCGAGAGCATTGACCATGTTTTCTCTTTCGGTGAGGTCGCCACGAGCGTGTGGAGTCACTTCTATACCGCGTACAATGTTTCTTTTGGCAGTGGATCCCTCCTTCATCGCCTCTTCTGTTGGGGCAATGCTCGGATATTGCCCATCAGAGTTGGCATCGCTGCGGCCGTAATTTGGATTATGTGGAAGAACTGTAACAAAGTCAGGTTCGAAGTGCACATCCTGGTCGCCATCGCAGCTGATCGGAGAGGTCTCGTGTCAATTCTCCAAAGCTTGGAGCAGCAGGCACGGTAGCTCGGAGGAATACGCAGAGGAGCTTAGATGGATATTGGAGCCGGACTAAGTCATCACAATATGCCTTTTCGCATTTTGGTTTGCCTTTTTGTTTTAGTATAGATAGGTGGCAGTGGCATCCATTTTGTAGCCCGCCATATTTTTGTAACAACTTTTGGCTTTCATATATGGGATTTCAGCTTCCGTTAAAAAATAAAAAAAAATAGAAAAATGATTTGTATATATACATATTTAGTTTATATATATATATATATATATATATATATATATATATATATATATATATATATTATATAATTTATATATGTGTGTGTGTGTGTAGAAAATATCCTATTCAAATTAAATATATATAGAAAATATCCTTTATATATATAACTGGCCTGGTCTGTCTCTACTTGCCAGTATTATGGTTCTGGGGCGTGACACATACCGTTTGATACGCTAGAACGGCCACATGTGCAGCGATAGAAGGCCTCAAACCTACTTTAAAACGTCGGGCTCTACGCACGGCATCGGACATAAGGGCAATTACAAACTTGGCAAGCTTATTGAACTCACTATATATTGGCAAACTATCATGTTCCCATGCCTCAATTGCATGAAATCCTTCTCCTTCTCTTGACGAACTACGAGAGGAATGAATTCTTCTTTGAATGCTTTGCATAATATGGCCCAGAGATCTTCATCGTCTTATCGTCTCGGATGATCGCTCGCTTTTGGACATCCGACCATTCGTGCACGTTGAACCAAGCTGAAGTTGAGCATAGCAAACTAACTCACTTTGACTCGTCAATGCCATGTGCTTTGAAGTGATTTTCCAATTCTGCCAGCCAATCGAGCGCCACATAAGGATCTTCGTTCCCTTGAACAAAGTATTGCATACATTCTTAAATTCTAAAATTTCAGAGGAGACATACTTCATAGGTGCTGGCTGAGGCTCGTCAAGGTCGACTTCCCTGTGTTGGTTCATCGACTATGTTAAGGCAGATGTAGTTGTGGAATGATTATTATTGACCGTGATTGTCTGGAAGATTTTTGGTAAGGTGTCAAGTTGCTTCTGCTGCACTGTGAATTGACCTATAAACATGTTCTCAAACTGTGTTTGTCGAGCATCGACCCGTTGTTGTTTCTCTTCCATCATGCACAATATTCGCTCCATTGGGTCAACCAATGGTCCGTCCTTCGAGCTATTAGAGCCACTCGAAGCATTCAAATTTTTCGTGGTCGTAGCTTTTGCCACTTCTAAAATAAGAACAAAACTCATCTCAGAAAATATTACGAACTCATTATATGGAACAACTTATCTCATCAACACGAGGTCAAGGGTTTAAGACTTATGACGAAAAGGCCAAATGATGTAAAGTTGTGCTTTGATACCATTATGTCACGTCCCGATTCCATAGAATAGATAGTCGTCCCCCAGGCATGATGTCGTGCGAGCCTAAGTTGCATTCGCACAAGGCGAGATCATAATGTTATCCGAAATACAACAACAAAAGAGAGTACACAAAAAAATTAAACAAACGGATAGAAGAAAACTTTTGCTTTTTGCTTTATCGATAATAACATCATTACAAGACTCTAATACAAGGGGTTCCGCGCATGCTTACAAATTGGCTAGTACCAGATAGTCTTTCCATACATTCACATCCCCTTATACAAAATTAAAACGCTCTTGGACCTTGAATTGGGGAGAGTTGAGGCATTGACACAGGTCCTAAGCAGAGTCTTTAATTGGTAGGAAACGCCTTCGCACCCAAGCAAAGCTTCAAAATGTTTCACGTGTCGTATTCAGTTCCTAGGCACCACAAAATTTGCAGGCTTGTTCAGTACAGTAGCGTAACCAAACAAATTTTGAGACCTGCATGGGCCACCACAAAAATATGTCACGCCCCAGTTCCAAATAATCGGATCGAAAACACGTGGCATGCCAGCTGTACAATCTAGCATAGCTAAACCCAATTTAATGGACTATGATTCGATTGTAGTACGCTGAAGTATAACTAACAAGTAACATCACAGGCAGGTAAACTAGTCTCATCCATGAAATAATGTAATAGATAACTGAATGGAAAATCATCAGTGCCACAGAATCCAAATGTCAACTATGGCTAGAGGAGAACAATCCACTAAAAGTAAATGAGTACATCTGGAATGAAATGAAGTAGCAAAAAGAAATAAACAGAATACTGGAAATGGAACCCACGTCTGAAGATGTAGCTAGCCTCCAGAGGATCAAGGCTGCGGCTCCACCTCAAAGTCGTCATCAACAAGTCCCTCTACTCCGTAATCAGCCGGGAATAAGTGCTCGTCAAGCTCTGGAAAAGATACCAGGTCCTCAGAGGGACATAACAAATACACAGGAAAATGACATGCAAGAATATACTGAGCAGTAATGTAAAAGTAACTAATAAGAATGCCACCCAGTATTTCCCTAACCAAACAAGGACAGGAAATACAAGGAAGCAATAAGGTGTTCTAACCATCTATGTGTAAATGCACTCGAGACATCTCTAGTGGCACATGAGAGGGGGAGAAGAAGAAGAAACTGCCACCAAGCGTTCTACGGTTTGAGAAACGAGGGGCTACGAGCATCCAGCGTACATTGGAAACAGAAATTCTCATACACCACTAGTAGACTCTCTCCACCCAATGTACTCGTACCGTATACGCGGTACGAACAATATGCAAGACGTCATAGTAAATATAGTATAACTAAACCAAACTGCTACAGACTCAAGATCATATGTTAATGGCCAGTCAACACAGAACCTCTGCACTCAACTCACTTATATGTGATACGTGTCTGAGACAGTGTCAAGTTTATACTAACTCTATACAAGGTAGTCATCAATGGAGACGAGTGCACACGATAGTAATAACTGGCAAATGTAAATACTGCATAGTAAATGTCAAGCAAGGTGTACTTGCCTGTGTCCAGCAACTGAGTATCCAGGTCCAAAGTAGAGTCCGAGTCCCGAGAAGCAAATAATCCTAAACAAAATTTACCTCTAGTTAATTACTAATTAAACAAATTAAATAATTTATTTAATTGCTAAGTAATCTATAATTTAAATTAATCTATTATTACTAGCTAACTAGTATCAATAATTATGAATAATAATTATACAATAATAAGTATGTAAACCATACTTATTATCATACCATTTATATTCTAAAATTTATATACAACCAAATATTTAATAATTAATTAATTAATTAATGATAATCAATTAACCAACCATTTTAATACACACATGAATTCACAATTCCTAATATTACTAACATAAATAGTAAAAATCCTTAAAAATCATTTTTAGTCTATTTTAATAATAAACTAAATAATATCAGAATAATAAATATATATTATATATATATTTTACAGAAAATGAATTATTATCATTAAACTATTTATTAAATAATTAGTTGGATAATAACAATATGTACTTAATAATTCTAAATAAATCCAAATAAATTACCACAAACCTTAAATTTAATCATTAAAACTAAATTCACAGTAGTAACACAAAATTAATAATTATTTAAATCAATAAATAATTATTACACAATTTATTACATAAACCTAAACATGATTTTCCAAATTACTTTTAAATCTTAAAAATTTTGTAAATATATATAAAATACATAAAATAAATTCCTAAATATCATATTTACACATTTCTAACAGAATCTTATCACTTCACAAAATTACAACATTTATATAATTAATAACAATTAATTATATAATATATTCAACTTATGTAATAAATCTAGAAATTACCCAACTAAATCTAAATAATAATAAATAAATATTGGAATTATTTTTCTACAGAATAATATACTATTACAAACATTTTCTATTCAAACAATATTATTTAATTACTAACCAATTAAATAATATAAATTGAAAACGGTATTTAATAATTAGTTTGATTAATACAAAACTTCCAAGAAAAATCTAAATAAAATATTTTAAAAACCAATAAAATACTGAAAAAATTTCCATAATTTACTTTATAATTAAATCTATCTTTTCCATATAAATTATATTATTTAATTATTTACCAATTAAATAATATGCATCAAACGGAATTAATTAAGCAGTTTTAATTCACTGTTTTTCACATAAAATAATTATAAATTTAATTCTAAAAATTCTGGAAAAATTATTTTAAAATACTATATTAATTATACAAATTTTTTCATGTACAAAGTTTTATCTAATTCGTAATCATAATATTACATAAAAATTAAAACAGTAAACACATTTAATTAATTACTAGCATTGAAACTTCATAATTAAATATAAATAAATACTAATAATTAATATTAATTCATACAAAAATTAGGGTAGAACCCCTACATAATTACCAATGATTTCCTACATTTAGATCTAATTATTCATCCATTTATTCATCATAACAATCAATACAAAACTGAATAATCAGAATTTAAATACTAAAACTTGGTTTAAAGTATGCGAAGAGGTTTTAATCCACGTGACAGCGCCACGTGGGGGTCGGGGTTACCTCGCCACGCCGCAGGGGGGTGGAACGCCGCGAGGGGGTCGCGCCGACGAGGGGGGTCGCCGGATCGGGGCGGTCGGGGCTGCAACATGCGGGGGGGGGGGGGGGGGGGGGGCGCCGGCTGCTACACGCGGGTGCGGGAAGCGCCGCGTCTCGTCGTCGACGGCGGGGCTCCGGGTGAGGGGGAAGGAGATAGGCGCGGAAGAGGAGGAGGGGCTGGTGCTTTGATGGGGAGAGGTGGAGTTTGTGTGGAGGCAAGTTTAGGGTTAGGGTTGAGAGTGATTAGGTTCTCCTATAAGAATATATATGGGAAAGATCCAAATGAATAGGTCCCTAATGGGTTGGGCCTAGGTTAAGGTTAAATTAAGGATTGGGTTTAGTTGCTAAAAATTTTAACACCAAAACTATACAAGCTTATATATATAATCTAATAGTAAACCAATAAATAGTAACACTATATATATATATATATATATATATATATATATATATATATATATATATATATATATATATATATATATATATATATATCATATACTTCTAAACTTTATCAATAATTTAATAATTAGTGTAAAAGCATTTATTTAACAATTAACATTATTTAGTAACAAATAAATATTAATAAAAATAAAAAAAATATTTTGAGGTGTTTTACATTCTCCCCAACTTATTAAAATTTCGTCCTCGAAATTAAAAATAAGCTGGGATTAAAAGAAACACACACAATCATAATTCTAAATCTAGGAAATTTACAAACTAAATTAAGCAAAATCTAGAGAGTGAATATTAGCAGAATTAAGTCATACCAGACGCCTCACGAAGGTATGGATAACGCTCCAGAATAGAATCTTTCCGCTCCCAAGTCGATTCGCCCGGAGAATGGTGTTTCCACGCAACTCGGACTAGTCGAATGGTCTTCCCCTTCAACACTTTCTCTCTGCGGTCTAGGATCTCCACAGGCTGCTCCTCGTAGGACAAAGTCGGTCCCACGGTGATCTCTGAATGATCAAGTACGTGGTTAGGGTCTGCCACATACTTCCTCAACTGGGAGACATGAAATACGTCATGGACGCCTTCCAATGACTGCGACAATGCCAATCTGTATGCAACCTCGCCAACCTTCTCCAACACATCGAATGGTCCGATGTACCTTGGACTGAGCTTTCCTCTGACTCCAAATCTGATTGTACCTCTAGTCGGGAAGATTCTCAAGAACACATGATCCCCTTCCTTGAACTCAAAAGGTCGCTTATGAGTGTCTGCCCACTGCTTCTGCCGGTCCTGTGCTGCTCGTAGATGCCCCTGAATCTTTTGACTGTATCTACTGTACGAGTCACTAACTCTGGTCCCAATATCTGTCTCTCGCCTACATCACCCCAACATGCTGGCGATCGACACTTCCTTCCGTACAATGCCTCGAAAGGGGCCATCTGGATACTTGCCTGGTAGCTGTTGTTGTAAGAGAACTCTACCAAATGCAAGTGATCCTCCCAGGATCCTCCAAAATCCAACATGCAAGCTCTCAACATGTCCTCCAGCGTCTGGATGGTACGCTCTGACTGTCCGTCCGTCTGAGGATGATAAGCTGTGCTGAACTTCAGTCTAGTGTCACTCCCCGTTCCCAATATACATATTTTTAATACATGTACTGCTTTAATGTATTTCTTTAATATTTATTATGTATTTTTTCGTATTTAAATCTCTTTAAATTCATGTTAATTAAATTCCTGTAATTAATTTTTTGTATTTTACTTCCTGCTTTTATTCTCTGCTTTAGCTTACTTTAGGTTTGGCCTAGGTTGGTTTATTTTGGGTTATGGTGGTTCATCATGAACCAAACCCACCTACCACCACCCCTTCCATTTAAAGCCCCCAACTCTTTCTCTCTCTTCATTACTCTCCTTCACCATTACTCTTCTTCTTCTTTCTCATTACTCTCTCCACCTACCAAACCCATAGGCAAGTACATCTTGCTTCTTCAAGAGGACCTATTTTTATGGTTCCATTCTTTTTCTCTTATGATTCTAAGAGAGTTTAGAACTTGGCATTTTTCATTTTGAAGTTTTATTTTTAGTAGATCTAGAAATTAGTTATTTTTGGATTTTGGTGGTTTTGATCTATCAAACTTCTTTGTTTTCAAGTTTTGATGGTTCCATGTTGTAGAGAATTTTATTCTACCAAATTTTGACCTTTGCAAAGTTGGATTTGGACTTATTTTGACCAAGTTATGGATTTTGAAGCTTTGGGTTCAAACCATGGAGTTCTTGCTGATTGGAGAAGACAGTGAGCAGTGTATGCGAGCTTTTTAGCTTGCGCCACTGAGCTGTGCGTGCTCTTTAGCGCAGCGCAGTCTGCCTCATATGCTGCCTTTTGGCGGCGTATGGTCTTGTATACGCTACCTAGATGAGGAGTCATATGGACTTGCATACGCTGTCTTGAAGAGGAAGCGTATGGAGTACATACGCTGCCTTGAAGAGGAGTCGTATGGAGTTCATATGCTGCCTTTTGGAAGCGTATGACTTGCGTACGCTGACTTGAGCGTTGCTTGACTTGAGCATAGGCTGACTTGAGCGTAGGCTGACATGAGCGTAGCCTGCTTACCCTGGATCCTCTATAGCCCTGTATATTGATATTTTATTAGATATTTAACGTCCATTTTATATCCTTACGCCTTTTGGCATAAACTTGATAAAATCATGATATGTTAATATTTTTGTTAAATATAGATTGTTACGTGGGATGTACCATGTGTCGTGAATTGAGTTATAGATACCCCGATTAACTGGAATTAAACCCTGAGAGTTGTAGACTCGACCCCACTGAATACTAGTTGACTTTCATGCCTTGTCACCATTGATAATAATTGTGACCGTGACTAATAATTGATCATGCGTTCCTAGTTGGAACTAAGAGACTGGCTAGTCGTCTTACTAAATTGAATGAATGAGACACGTTCATATTAATTATGAACTATTGAAATCGATTGGCTAATCCCGAATATTGGCATACAGGCACATGCAGGCTTCAATTCATTTATTATTTATTTATCTTACCAAAGAAGCATGTGTACTTTATGGTCAAGGCATGATTATTCCGTAGTTAGTTTTGATTGTTGCATTACGCTATGTAAGACCTACAACCTGACCGCACTGGTATCATTGTAGAGTTGTGCATATCGTACCCCGTATGAAAGTACTCATTCTGAATGACCATGACCCACGGCATGGTACTTCACTCAACGTAGAGACTATTAAGTTAAATAAAAATAATGATTGCATGGAGAGAATGGATTCTCGAGTTCTTACATGGCAGCCCTCTTGGGACTAGTAGTGCCCGACAGGCCGGTTGGTCCCCACAGATACTGTAAATCTGCTACACGGACAGGGAACGGTATCTGGTTATATTATCTATTGAATATTGTATATTAATGACGGGCGTCCCGCTGGGACTCGTCTAATTCATGATTGGCGCAATTGATTGACTGGGTAAACTAGCCTTGCTTGCGCATAGTAAGAACTGAGAAATCCTCATTGCATAAAACCAGGATAACTTGGGACTCATAATAGCAAGCCGTAGTAGTTGCCTGGCCGTTTAAATTAATTTGTGTATGTACTGTACCTACTCTGTTACTTAACTGAGATGATCAGAATGTCAGGACATGACGGGCCAACTTCTGTCCTTGTTTGGTTGGGAGGTTGGTTCGAAGTGTCGTGATGTTGTGTGAGTCCTAGTAGGTAGCAGAGATCTATTATCATATTCTCTTATTACTGGCTTCATTCCTCATATCGTGCTTCCTTGCGGTACTTGCTATTAGAGGTCTAACCTCTCTGGTTTTGCATGGCCAGATTTAGAGCCAGTCCCCGAGGATCCAGCTTACTTCTACCTCCAAAATGGTCAACACTAGAGGGATGATCGCAGGAGGACTCGAGTGGGTTTCTTACTTCCCCGCTCGTTTTGTTATTTACTTAATACCTTGCCGTTTGGCACCGACATGTTAGTCGGATTGTCTTGTACTTACTTTTACATAATTGTAATTAAGTCAGACTGCAGCTAATAACAATTGTGTATACTTTGCTACATCATCTGGCTATGTTTTATAAAGCCAGATATCAAGAACATTTTGACTGAGCGTTTGGGATGCCTTACTGCTTTATCTTACATGTTCTCTATTTCTGATTCTTATTTGAATGATTGAGACAATAGATGTGAAGTGACCATAGCGGGACTTTCATGTAGTATGTACCCCCTTGTCTTTTAGACAGCATTGATCGTATTATACGATATTCATCTACCCGTAATACGTAGCTGGCTGAGTCATTCCCCCGCTCTCCAGTATTCTGGTTCTGGGGCGTGACAAGGTTTTAGTGGTGGCCCATACAGGTTTGATTTCAGACTTGTGGGGTATTTTAATAGGATGTCTCAATCACACATATTTCCCCTTGATCTCATGATTCGTTACTCTCAATTCTAGCTTGATATTCCAGTATCCTTTGACTTCATTGATCCTTCATGTCCGGTCGTTTGATTGTTCTCTTGTCCCTTTTCTTAGGGGCACCTCGTCCGCACCCGTCAGAGCTGGACAGCAACAACATGGACAGCAACATGGATAACCTGACCATGTTGGTCAGCAACAAGAGCCGGTACTAACTCAGGAGGCTACCCAGGAAGAAGTAATAGTGAAAGCAGCAGATGGACCGCAATATCCGGATGTTCCACCACCACCAACAGTTCCACCTACCCCTGTAGAAGTGGACACACCAGCCCTTCTGGAGATCATAAGAGGAATGATGGCTACTCAGCAACATCAGATGTTAGCCCAGCAGCGCATGCACGCTCAGTTGCAAGAGCAGAATGTACTACTCAACCAAGGGTTGTAGACGGCATTGGAAAGAGGGGCGAGGCCAGATTCTGGAGAATCAACCAGATTTTGCAAGTTCAACCCTCGCCGTTTTGAAGGAACGGAGGATGCTATTTCAGCAGATACATGGCTTAAGGATATTGAGGCTATTTTGACAGCCGCTAAGGTGCCAGCAGAAGAACGTGTGGATCAGGTGAAGTTGTTACTTCAGGATCTCGCACGTGATTGGTGGGAATCAGAGGAGGTAGGCATCAGACGTCCTGTGGCTTGGGACGATTTTACAGCAAGATTCAAGACAAAGTACTATGGAGTTGTGGCGCAGTTTGAGCTACAACAGAAGTTTATCAACCTCAAGCAGGCCGGCAAGACGGTAGATGCTTATGCAGCGGAGTTCTACAGATTAAGTAGGTTTTCCCCAGAGATTGTAGCGACGGAGCGCCAGAGGGCTATGAGGTTTCAGCAAGGGTTTCATCTTGAGCTCTTGCAATTGATAGAGGGGCACAATTACCAGACTTTTGATGAGATATTGACGGCAACCCGAAGGCATGAGATCACCATTCAGAAGAGATCTCACAGTCAGATTGAAGGAGGAGGGGGAGCAGCATCCCGAACAATAGCACCATCCCTTGGCATTCGCATTCACGATGTGGCAATGCGAGGGTCAGCACCACCACCCAGGCAGCAGCAGCAGCAACAGAAGAAGAACCAGCAACCCCCAGCGGGCTGTACTTATTGTGGGAATATGGGGCACATTAGAGATGTGTGTCGGGCATTAAACGGACTGTATTTGATATGTAGAAATCCAGATCATCGGGTTACCACATGTCCCATGAATTCGAGGTCAGAAGGACCAGGGCAACAGTTTTCTGCTCTACCAGCACCAGGGGCAGGACAGTATCGAGGACCAGCAGTGGCAGTGAGACCATTGGCCCAGCATCCGTTAATGCCGCAGGCTCAGATGTTTCGGCAGCAGGGACCGCCGATGCAACAACACCAGCATAGACTACCCCAGCATCATCAAGGCAGGGGCCAGCAGCAGTACCAGGCTAGGCCGCAACATAGGAACCAGCAAGGAGGTCGAGGGCAGGCATTCACACTGTCCTTGGAGGAGGCATTAGCATCGGAAGATGTTGTGGCAGGTAACATTCTCGTCGCCTCATATCCCGCAGTAGTATTGTTTGATTCGGGAGCATCACACTCATTTATATCTGCATAATTTGCGACACGGCTAGGAATGGAGTTCGAGGCATTGCCAGGGAGGTTGAATATACTCACTGGCAATGGGCTCGTAGGAGTTAGTAGAGTTATTCTAGCGTGTAGTGTTGTAGTTTGCGGGCATTCCTTACCCGCCCGGTTGATAGAATTTTCTGTTGGAAATTTCGACGTTATCTTAGGCATGGACTGGCTGAAAGACAGTCATGCGACAATAGATTGTCGTAGTAGGAGTATATCTTTTGATATTCCAGGCATGAAGAGGTTCACCTTAGTCAGGTCAGAGGCAACTCAGCAAGAGCAGGGAGTAGTAACGGCAATGGAAGAAGTTCAGGTCCCGAAGGTAGTAGAAGAATTTTTAGACGTATTTCCCGAAGAACTTCCAGGTCTGCCACCGGTTAGAGATATTAAGCTCAGCATAGAATTGGCACCTGGAACTAAACCAATATCAGATCGGGTTTACAGAACGGCGGATTCGGAGCAGGCCAAGGTGTATCAGCACATAGAGGAATTGAAGGAGAAGAAGTTTATCCAAGCTAGCATATCGCCATGGGCAGCACCAGTGGTACTTGTGGGAAAGAAGGATGGATCATCCAGATTGTGTATCGACTACAGGAAGCTTAACACGGCGACAGTGAAGAACAAGTACCCACTACCAAGGATCGACGACTTGTTTGACCAGTTGAGCACAGCTAGAGTTTTCTCCAAGATAGATCTTCGTTCAGGGTACCATCAAGTGAGGGTTCGAAAGGAGGACATTCCCAAGACAGCATTCAGGTCGAAGTATGGACATTATGAATTCTTAGTAATGCCATTTGGTTTGACCAATGCTCCAGCTATATTCATGGATTTGATGAACCGTATCTTTATGCCGTATTTAGATCAGTTTGTTGTAGTATTTCTCGACGACATTCTTGTGTATTCTGCTAGTGAAGAGGAGCATAAAGACCACCTCAGGAAAGTGTTGCAGGTTCTGAGAGAGAACCAGTTGTATGCCAAGCTCAGCAAGTGTGAGTTCTGGGCGGATCACATTTCATTTTTGGGTCATATCGTATCAGGAGCTGGAGTAGCAGTGGATCCCAAGAAGGTAGAAGCAGTAGAGAGTTGGCCAGTACCCAAGATCGTAGCTGATGAACGGAGTTTCTTGGGATTGGCAGGATATTACAGAAGGTTTGTATCAGATTTTGCAAGACTTTCAGCACCCATGACCCGCTTGACACGAAAGGATGTACCATTCGTCTGGTCGGCAGAATGCCAGTCATCGTTTGAGAATTTAAAGCAGAAGTTGATATCAGTGCCTATTCTTACATTGCCAGTTGGACCCAGAGGTTTTACCGTATATTGTGATGCGTCAGGTAAAGGACTTGGATGTGTCCTTATGCAACATGGGAAGAAGATATCATATGCATCTAGGCAGCTTCGGGACCACGAGAAAAATTATCCAACTCATGATTTAGAGTTGGCGGCAGTAGTATTTGCTTTGAAGCTATGGAGGCATTACTTATATGGTGACCGAGTAGACATGTACACAGACCACAAAAGTCTGAAGTACATCTTTACTCAGAAGGAGCTGAACATGAGGCAGAAGAGATGGTTAGAGCCGATCAAGGATTATGACGTGGAGCTTCAGTATCATCCAGGTAAGGCTAATGTGGTAGCAGATGCTCTCAGCAGAAGAGGCGGCACATTTATGTTGACAACGCAGAAGCACATCTTAGAAGACCTTCAGGAGATGGGCATCGAAGTTATACTTCCTAATGATATAGGAATTCTGGCGAGTCTACAAGTTCAATCCGACTTGGTAGGCAGGATCAAGGCAGCCCAGGCACAGGACCCAAAGATTCAGAAGCTTAGGGCAGAATGTGAGTCAGGACTCAGAAAGGAGATACAAATTCATGAAGATAGTACCCTTAGGTTTGGATCGCGCTTATGCGTGCCTAGTGGAGATATCAGACAGAAAGTTATGACAGAAGCTCACAGTTCTCAGTATTCTATACATCCTGGAGGGACCAAGATGTACCAAGATATCAAGCAACACTTCTGGTAGAACGGGATGAAGAGGGAGATAGCAAGGTTTGTTTCCCGTTGCTTGATATGTCAGCAAGTAAAGGCAGAACAGCAGAGGCCAGCTGGATTATTACAACCGCTTCCTATCCCGGAATGGAAGTGGAAACACATCACAATAGACTTTGTGACCGATTTACCGAGATCACCGAGTGGTAAAGATGCTATTTGGGTGATAGTAGATCGGCTTACAAAGGTAGCATATTTTCTTCCTTTCAGAGTAGGACAATCTACAGAAAAGTTGGCAGACTTGTATATGTAACAGATAGTCAGGCATCTTGGAGTCCCTGTCAGTATTGTGTCAGACCGAGATACCCGCTTTATATCATATTTCTGGAAGAGCTTGCATCATAGTCTGGGTACCAAGTTAAGATTTAGCACGGCTTACCATCCGCAGACGGATGGACAATCAGAAAGGACAATTTAGACTTTGGAAGATATGTTGCGAGCTTGCACCCTAGATTTTGGAGGATCTTGAAAAAGCCACCGGCACTTAGTTGAGTTCTCATACAACAACAGTTATCAAGCCAGTATCCAGATGGTGCCATTTGAGGCACTATATGGTAAGAAGTGTAGATCGCCACTAGCATAGGATGACATCGGGGAAAGGAAGATGCTAGGCCCAGAAATGATTATCCAGACGGTTGAAGTGATTAAGGGAATTAGAGAGCGACTTCGTGTTGCGCAGGATCGGCATCGTCATTGGACGGACCAGCATCGTAGGCCGCTAGAGTTTTCTGTTGGGGACCACGTATTCTTACGGATCTCACCTACCCGTGGGGTCATTAGATGTGGCGTTCGCGGGAAGTTGAGTCCGCGATACGTAGGACCATTCGTTATCCTTGATAGGGTGGACGATGTTGCTTATAGTTTATCCCTTCCACCTTCGTTACGAGAGGTGTATGACGTATTTCATATATCTCAGTTGCGAAGGTATGTATCGGACCCAAGCCATATCCTTGATCATTCTGAGTTGGTTGTTGGTACCAACTTGTCTTACGAGGAGCAGCCTGTTTCCATCTTGGACCGAAGAGAGAAGATACTCAAGAACCGAACAATTAGTCTTGTCCGGGTTGCTTGGGGTCATCACTCATTAGGAGAGTCAACGTGGGAACGTGAGGATGATATCCGATCACGGTATCCACATCTGTTTGACTCACAAGGTATATTTCTTCCCGTGTACCTTGATGGTCTTAACTCTGCATGCTAGTCGCCCTATGAGTAGAAATTACTTGATATCGTAGATTGTTAAATATAGATATAATACTTGCTATGGACATTGTAAAATGATTGCTTGCTTAAATTGCTTGTACTAGTTTGGCCTTGATATTCCTATCCTGCTTGGATTTGAAATTTTGAGGACAAAATTTTTCTAAGGAGGGTAGAGATGTCACTCCCCGTTCCCAGTATACGTATTTTAATACATGTACTGCTTTAATGTATTTATTTAATATTTATCATGTATTGTTTCGTATTTAAATCTCTTTAATTCATGTTAATTAAATTCCAGTAATTAATTTTCTGTATTTTACTTCCTGCTTTTATTCTCTGCTTTAGCTTACTTTAGGTTTGGCCTAGGTTGGTTTATTTTTGGGTTATGGTGGTTCATCATGAACCGAACCCACCTACCACCACCCCTTCCATTTAAAGCCCCCAACTCTTTCTCTCTCTTCATTACTCTCCTTCACCATTACTCTTCTTCTTCTTTCTCATTACTCTCTCCACCTACCAAACCCATAGGCAAGTACATCTTGCTTCTTCATGAGGACCCATTTTTATGGTTCCATTCTCTTCCCCTTGTGATTCTAAGAGAGTTTAGAACTTGGCATTTTTCGTTTTGAAGTTTTATTTTTAGTAGATCTAGAAATTAGTTATTTTCGGATTTTGGTGGTTTTGATCTATCAAACTTCTTTGTTTTCAAGTTTTGATGGTTCCATGTTGTAGAGAATTTTATTCTACCCAATTTTGACCTTTGCAAAGTTGGATTTGGACTTATTTTGACCAAGTTATGGATTTTGAAGCTTTGGGTTCAAACCATGGAGTTCTTGCTGATTGGAGAAGACAGTGAGCAGTGTACGCGAGCTTTTTAGCTTCCGCCACTGAGTTGTGCGCGGTCTTTAGTGCAGTGCAGTCTGCCTCATATGCTGCTTTTTGGCGACGTATGGTCTTGTATACGCTACCTTGATGAGGAGTCGTATGGACTTGCATACGTTGTCTTGAAGAGGAAGCGTATGGAGTACATACGCTGCCTTGAAGAGGAGTCGTATGGAGTTCATACGCTGCCTTTTGGAAGCGTATGACTTGCGTATGCTGACTTGAGCGTAGCTTGACTTGAGCGTAGCTTGACTTGAGCGTAGGCTGACTTGAGCGTAGGCTGACATGAGCGTAGCCTGCTTACCCTGGATCCTCTATAGCCCTGTATATTGATATTTTATTAGATATTTAACGTCCATTTTATATCCTTACACCTTTTGGCATAAACTTGATAAAATCATGATATGTTAATATTTCTGTTAAATATAGATTATTACGTAGGATGTACCATGTGTCGTGAATTGAGTTATAGATACCCCGATTGACTGAAATTAAACCCTGAGAGTTGTAGACTCGACCCCACTGAATACTAGTTGACTTTCATGCCTTGTCACCATTGATAATAATTGTGACCGTGACTAATAATTGATCATGCGTTCCTAGTTGGAACTAAGAGACTGGCTAGTCGTTTTACTAAATTGAATGAATGAGACACGTTCATATTAATTATGAACTATTAAAATCGACTGGCTAATCCCGAATATTGGCATACAGGCACATGCAGGCTTCAATTCATTTATTATTTATTTATCTTACCAAAGAAGCATGTGTACTTTATGGTCAAGGCATGATTACTCCGTGGTTAGTTTTGATTGTTGCATTACGCTATGTAAGACCTACAACCTGACCGCACTGGTATCATTGTAGAGTTGTGCATATCGTACCCCGTATGAAAGTACTCATTCTGAATGACCATGACCCACGGCATGGTACTTCACTCAACGTAGAGACTATTAAGTTAAATAAAAATAATGATTGCATGGAGAGAATGGATTCCCGAGTTCTTATATGGCAGCCCTCTTGGGACTAGTAGTGTCTGACAGGCCGGTTGGTCCCCACAGATACTGTAAATCTGCTACACGGGCAGGGAACGGTATCTGGTTATATTATCTATTGAATATTGTATATTAATGACGGGCGTCCCGCTGGGACTCGTCTAATTCATGATTGGCGCAATTGATTGACTGGGTAAACTAGCCTTGCTTGTGCATAGTAAGAACTGAGAAATCCTCGTTGCATAAAACCAGGATAACTTGGGACTCACAATAGCAAGCCATAGTAGTTGCCTGGCCGTTTAAATTGATTTGTGTATGTACTGTACCTACTCTATTACTTAACTGAGATGATCAGAATGTCAGGACATGACGGGCCAACTTCTGTCCTTGTTTGGTTGGGAGGTTGGTTCGAAGTGTCGTGATGTTGTATGAGTCCTAGTAGGTAGCAGAGATCTATTATCATATTCTCTTATTACTGGCTTCATTCCTCATATCGTGCTTCCTTGCGGTACTTGCTATTAGAGGTCTAACCTCTCTGGTTTTGCATGGCCAGATTTAGAGCCAGTCCCCGAGGATCCAGCTTACTTCTACCTCCAAGATGGTCAACCCTAGAGGGATGATCGCAGGAGGACTCGAGTGGGTTTCTTACTTCCCCGCTCGTTTTGTTATTTACTTAATACCTTGCTGTTTGGCACCGACATGTTAGTCGGATTGTCTTGTACTTACTTTTACATAATTGTAATTAAGTCAGACTGCAGCTGATAACAATTGTGTATACTTTGCTACATCATCTGGCTATGTTTTGTAAAGCCAGATATCAAGAACATTTTGACTGAGCGTCTGGGACGCCTTACTTCTTTATCTTACATGTTTTCTATTTCTGATTCTTATTTGAATGATTGAGACAATAGATGTGAAGTGACCATAGCGAGACTTTTATGTAGTATGCACCCCCTTGTCTTTTAGACAGCATTGATCGTATTATACGGTATTCATCTACCCGTAATACGTAGCTGGCTGAGTCATTCGCCCGCTCTCCAGTATTCTGGTTCTGGGGCGTGACATCTAGTGCCCAGACTTTCCTGCATGCTCTTCCAGAAGTGCGATGTGAATCTCGAATCTCGATCGGAGACTATACTGACTGGTACTCCATGTAATCGTACTATCTCCTTCATATATTGGTCTGCCAATACCTATGTAGATTGCCCCACTCGGAATGGTATAAAATGAGCAGACTTCGATAACCTGTCCACAATCACCCAAACTGCATCTCGTCCAGCTGGGATCCTCGGAAATCCCGTAACAAAATCCATAGTGATGTGCTCCCACTTCCACTCAGGTATCGGAAGCGGTTGTAACAATCCTGCGGACCTCTGATGTTCAGCCTTGACTTGCTGACACACCAAGCACTTTGCTACGAACCGTGCTATTTCACACTTTATTCCATGCCACCAGTAGTACTGTCTCAGGTCCCTGTACATCTTCGTACCTCCTGGATGAATAGAATAAGTCGAGCTATGAGCCTCTGTCATCAGCTCCTGCCTGATCTCTCCATTAGGAACATAGAGGCGATCTCCGCTCCTCAAGGTCCCATCTTCGTGAATCCTCAATCCAGTCTGCAGTCCTTGCTCTGTCCTCTGTCGAAGCCTCTGATATCTGGCATCTGTCGGTAAGGTCGCCTTGATCCGCTCTACCAACGAAGACTGAACCTGAATATTCATCATCTTTGCAGCTCCTCCAGGCCTAACAACTTCGATGCCCATCTTTGCCAAGTCATAAAGCAACTCCTTTTGTGATGTCAAGAAATGTGCCATAGACCTCCGGTTCAATGCATCTGCTACTGAATTCGCCTTCCCTGGATGGTACTGTAACTCAATATCAAAATCTGCCATCAACTCAAGCCAACGCCTCTGTCTCAAATTTAAATCCTTCTGAGTATAGACACACTTGAGGCTTTTATGATCTGTATATACCTCCACTGTTTCTCCATACAGATAATGCATCCAAAGCTTCAAGGCAAATATCACCGCCGTAAGCTCTAAGTCGTGCGTGGGATAATTCTTCTCATGGGTCCTCAACTGCCGAGAACCATATGCAACTACCTTCCCATGCTGCATCAAGACGCATCCTAATCCCTTCCTGGATGCATCACTATAGATAACAAAACCTCCTGATCCCGATGGAATGGTCAAGACTGGTGCAGTAGTAAGGTGTTTCTTCAAATCATCAAAAGCAGCTTGGCACTCTTCCGTCCACTCGAACTTCTGATCCTTGCGAGTCAACTTCGTCATGGGTTCCGCAATTCTTGCAAAATTCTCTACGAACCTCCGGTAGTATCCGGCAAGCCCCAGAAAACTTCGCACCTCTGAAACATCGGTTGGAGTTGGCCACGACTCCACTGCTGATATCTTCGTCGGATCCACTTCTATGCCTTTCCCTGAGATAACATGTCCAAGAAATGAAACATGATCTAGAAGAAATTCACACTTACTCAACTTTGCAAATAACTTCTGATGCCTCAAGATCTCCAGCACCTTCCTCAAGTGATCCTCATGCTCTTCATGGTTCTTTGAATACACCAAAATGTCGTCGATGAATACTACGACAAACTTATCAAGATATTCATGGAATACTCTGTTCATTATATTCATGAACACAGCAGGTGCATTTGTCAAACCAAAGGGCATTACCAAGAACACGTAATGACCATACCGAGTCCTGAAAGCCGTCTTCTGGATGTCTTCTTTTCGAACTTTCACTTGATGGTATCCCGATCTCAGATCAATCTTCGAGAATACCTGGGCTCCTGTCAGCTGGTCAAATAGATCATCAATTCTGGACAGGGGATACTTGTTCTTGATCGTCACAGCATTAAGAGCCCTATAATCAATGCACATGCGAACTGTTCCATCTTTCTTTGGCACAAACATGACCGGGGCTCCCTATGGTGATGCACTTGGTCTGATAAAGCCCTTGTCTTGCAACTCCTGCAACTGCACCTTCATTTCATCCAGCTCCTTCTTCGCCAGTCGATAGACATTTGAAAAGATTGGTGCCGCTCCTGGTATGAGCTCAATGGTGAACTCAACCTTTCTGTCGGGTGGTAGACCCGGCAGATCATCGAGAAAGACATCAGAAAACTCATCAATGATCGGTGGCGGGGCAACCTCCATTGCCATGCAAGCTCCATGATACTGAGATACTCCCTTCTCAATGCTTCCTCTCTGAAATTCAAACTCCGGCTGGGCTGGCGGTCTAAATATAGCACAACCCCTGTGGCAGTCCAATATAGCATGATATTGACTAAGCCAATCCATACCCAATACTACGTCGAAATTTGGCAGAGGAAATACCAAAAGTCGAGCTCTCATCTCTCGGCCACATATAACTACCGAACAGGTTCTACATGTACTAGTCACAGGTACTATACCCCCACCAGTAATAATTTTCCAACTCTTAGGCATAGTAGAAGTAGCTATCCTATGCACAGCTACAAATCTAGATGATATAAATGATAGGGTGGCACCAGAATCAAATAACACTATAGCAGGCAATGAACCTACTAAAATAGTACCTGTGATAGCCTCACCTTCGGTTCCATCTTCCCCCTGAGTGAGAGCAAAAATCTGTCCTTGCTTCTTGTTTCCTGCCTGCTGCTTGGCTTTCTCAAACTGTGTTTACTGTGAAGGGAGTATAGGTCCTCTCTGCTGACCTCCTGATGCTGGTGGCTTCTGTCCTCCTGCTGGCACAATGGCTCCCCGAACTGGGCAATCTCGAGCCTGATGCTGGCTTGATCCACAAGCTAAACAAGTACCCAACATCCTTCTGCACTCTCTTTGTAAGTGTCCCTTCCTGCCGCAGAAATGGCAAGTCGGAAGCTCTTTAGACTGGTAGGGTCCAGTCTTCTGCTGATGCTGATGATGTCCCATAGGTCTCTTGGTAGGACCTCCTTGCTGCGTCTTCGTCTGCACTGGCTGGTTCTTCTGCTGGTTCAGCTTCCCTTTGTTAATTGCCTCATGAATCCTGGCCTCCGTCAGCAACTCAGCATAAGAGATTCGGGACTGAGAGATAGTATAATGCTGTAGCTCCTGCCTCAGCCCGTTGTGAAATCTCTTGGCCTTCTCCAGATCATTGGGTATCAGCACCTCCCCATATTTGCACTGAACTTCGAGTCATACTCGTCAACAGTCTTGTTCCCTTGCTCCAGATGCAGGAACTGGTTGTAGAAGGCATTCTTCACAATAGTAGGGAAGTACTTCTTATCAAAGAACTCCAGAAACTGTTCCCACGTCTGACGAGTACCCAACTGGCGCTCCATAGAATCCCACCAGTGATGGGCATTCCCCTCCAGCTGAGTTCTTACGCCAGTCATCCATAAATCCTCAGGCAACTGAGATGCCTGTAATTTCTTCTTGGTGCTGGTGATCCAAGTAGTGGTCTCCTCCGGACTCTCGTTTCCCTTATAAGGTTTGGGGTCCATCTGTACGTAGTCCTTCACTGAACCTACCCGTACTGGTCTCACGGGAGCTAGTGTCGGAGCTGGTGCAGGTGCTGGTGCTGTCATCCTCTCCATGGCTGTCAAGAATCCCTGTCTCATCTCAGCAGCTTCCCGTCTTTGCTCAGCTGCTTCTTGTCTCTGCTCTGCTGCTTGCTGTCTCTGTTCTTGCATCATCATGTGCATGAACTGAAACATCTGTGCCTGACTGTCTTGAGGCACAGCCGGGGGTACTCCATATGGTGTCTGAGGGTACTACGGGGGAAGAGGTGGTACCCCAGTCGGTTGTGCACCAACTGGCTGAGACGTCTGCCCTGGTAGCAAAGGGTGGGTTGGAACTACCCTTGCGGACTGATCATCCGTACCAGATGACTGGTTGTCTCTACCGGCAGTGGTACGTCCACTCCTCAAATTCATGATTCTGCAGAGATAAGATAGAAGGAATTGAGAATAGGACGGAAACAAACGAGATGCAAAATAATTTGTTCAAGGATAATCAAGAATGATATAGTCAAGTATGGATGAGACCTAATATTCTAAACCTAATTTGCAGGCTTGTTCAGTACAGTAGCATAACCAAACAAATTTTGAGACCTGCATGGGCCACCACAAAAACATGTCACGCCCCAGTTCCAAATAATCGGATCGGGAACACGTGGCATGCCAGCTGTACAATCTAGCATAGCTAAACCCAATTTAATGGACTATGATTCGATTGTAGTACGCTGAAGTATAACTAACAAGTAACATCACAGGCAGGTAAACTAGTCTCATCCATGAAATAATGTAATAGATAACTGAATGGAAAATCATCAGTGCCACAGAATCCAAATGTCAACTATGGCTAGAGGAGAACAATCCACTAAAAGTAAATAAGTACATCTGGAATGAAATGAAGTAGCAAAAAGAAATAAACAGAATACTGGAAATGGAACCCACGTCTGAAGATGTAGCTAGCCTCCAGAGGATCAAGGCTGCGGCTCCACCTCAAAGTCGTCGTCAACAAGTCCCTCTACTCCGTAATCAGCCGGGAATAAGTGCTCGTCAAGCTCTGGAAAAGATACCAGGTCCTCAGAGGGACATAACAAATATACAGGAAAATGACATACAAGAATATACTGAGCAGTAATGTAAAAGTAACTAATAAGAATGCCACCCAGTATTTCCCTAACCAAACAAGGACAGGAAATACAAGGAAGAAATAAGGTGTTCTAAACCATCTATGTGTAAATGCACTCGAGACATCTCTAGTGGCACATGAGAGGGAGAGAAGAAGAAGAAACTGCCACCAAGCGTTCTACGGTTTGAGAAACGAGGGGCTACGAGCATCCAGCGTACATTGGAAACAGAAATTCTCATACACCACTAGTAGACTCTCCCCACCCAATGTACTCGTACCGTATACGCGGTACGAACAATATGCAAGACGTCATAGTAAATATAGTATAACTAAACCAAACCGCTACAGACTCAAGATCATATGATAATGGCCAGTCAACACAGAACCTCTGCACTCAACTCACTCATATGTGATACGTGTCTGAGACAGTGTCAAGTTTATACTAACTCTATACAAGGTAGTCATCAATGGAGACGAGTGCACACGATAGTAATAACTGGCAAATGTAAATACTGCATAGTAAATGTCAAGCAAGGTGTACTTGCCTGTGTCCAGTAACTGAGTATCCGGGTCCAAAGTAGAGTCCGAGTCCCGAGAAGCAAATAATCCTAAACAAAATTTATCTCTAGTTAATTACTAATTAAACAAATTAAACAATTTATTTAATTGCTAAGTAATCTATAATTTAAATTAATCTATTATTACTAGCTAACTAGTATCAATAATTATGAATAATAATTATACAATAATAAGTATGTAAACCATACTTATTATCATACCATTTATATTCTGAAATTTATATACAACCAAATATTTAATAATTAATTAATTAATTAATGATAATCAATTAACCAACCATTTTAATACACACATGAATTCACAATTCCTAATATTACTAACATAAATAGTAAAAATCCTTAAAAACCATTTTTAGTCTATTTCAATAATAAACTAAATAATATCAGAATAATAAATATATATTATATATATTTTACATAAAATAAATTATTATCATTAAACTATTTATTAAATAATTAGTTGGATAATAACAATAAGTACTTAATAATTCTAAATAAATCCAAATAAATCACCACAAACCTTAAATTTAATCAGTAAAACTAAATTCACAGTAGTAACACAAAATTAATAATTATTTCAATCAATAAATAATTATTACACAATTTATTACATAAACCTAAACATGATTTTCCAAATTACTTTTAAATCTTAAAATTTTTGTAAATATATATAAAATACATAAAATAAATTCCTAAATATCATATTTACACATTCCTAATAGAATCTTGTCACTTCACAAAATTACAACATTTATATAATTAATAACAATTAATTATATAATATATTCAACTTATGTAATAAATCTAGAAATTACCCAACTAAATCTAAATAATTATAAATAATAATAAATAAATATTGGAATTATTTTTCTACAGAATAATATACTATTACAAAAATTTTCTATTCAAACAATATTATTTAATTACTAACCAATTAAATAATATAAATTGAAAACGGTATTTAATAATTAGTTTGATTAATACAAAACTTCCAAGATAAATCTAAATAAAATATTTTAAAAACCAATAAAATACTGGAAAATTTTCCATAATTTACTTTATAATTAAATCTATCTTTTCCATATAAATTATATTATTTAATTATTTACCAATTAAATAATATGCATCAAACGGAATTAATTAAACAGTTTTAATTCACTGTTTTTCACATAAAATAATTATAAATTTAATTCTAAAAATTCTGGAAAAATTATTTTAAAATACTATATTAATTATACAAACTTTTTCATGTACAAAGTTTTATCTAATTCGTAATCAAAATATTACATAAAAATTAAAACAATAAACACATTTAATTAATTACTAGCATTGAAACTTCATAATTAAATATAAATAAATACTAATAATTAATATTAATTCATACAAAAATTAGGGTAGAACTCCTACATAATTACCAATGATTTCCTACATTTATATCTAATTATTCATCCATTTATTCATCATAACAATCAATACAAAACTGAATAATCAGAATTTAAATACTAAAACTTGGTTTAAAGCATGCTAAGAGGTTTTAATCCACGTGACAGCGCCACGTGGGGGTCGGGGTTACCTCGCCACGCCGCAGGGGGGTGGAACGTCGCGAGGGGGTCGCACCGACGAGGGGGGTCGCCGGATCGGGGCGGTCGAGGCTGCAGCGCGGGGGGGGGGGGGCGCCGGCTGCTACACGCGGGCGCGGGAAGCGCCGCGTCTCGTCGTCGACGGCGGGGCTCCGGGTGAGGGGGAAGGAGATAGGCGCGGAAGAGGAGGAGGGGCTGGTGGTTTGATGGGGAGAGGTGGAGTTTGTGTGGAGGCAAGTTTAGGGTTAGGGTTGAGAGTGATTAGGTTCTCCTATAAGAATATATATATATGGGAAAGATCCAAATGAATAGGTCCCTAATGGGTTGGGCCTAGGTTAAGGTTAAATTAAGGATTGGGTTTAGTTGCTAAAAATTTTAACACCAAAACTATACAAGCTTATATATATAATCTAATAGTAAACCAATAAATAGTAACACTATATATATATATATCATATACTTCTAAACTTTATCAATAATTTAATAATTAGTGTAAAAGCATTTATTTAACAATTAACATTATTTAGTAACAAATAAATATTAATAAAAATAAAAAAAATATTTTGAGGGGTTTTACAAATGGAGAGCAAGAGGGTCAAGAAAAGAAAGGTTAAACTACCCACCGTTGGTTGAAAGAGTGAGGGAAATAGGTCATCTACTATAAGCGTCGCCTACACGATAACCTGCAATCACATAAGCAAAGGATCAATAATTTATCCCTTCTCTTTAGGATTCGATATAAAATGCGAAGTTTGAAGAATGCAAGCAATAAAATCCATCGAAAACATTCACAAAAATGTATTTATAAAACCAACGCCAAATATGCAAGTGCATCATGAAAAATATAGCAGGGGAGGTCTCTCCCGACTCAGCCGTTGTAATACCCATATTCTGAATACGTATTTTGTCAAGCTTGCATGTATTTCAGACCTGTATTTATTTTCTCGGATTTTGGCATGTACTTGTAATTGGCTTGACTTGCAGATTTTGGTTCTCGTAATTGGGTTTTACCTGGCTTGGTTTATTTTGTGGAGGAGAATTGGTTTGATTTTGTTTGGTTTGGTTTAACATGCATTGGACCACAATTGGTTATCCTTCACCTTCATTCCACCATAACCCACCCTCTCTATTATCCCCACCTAACACTCTCTCTCCTTATTACTTCCCTCCATTAATTTCTTCTTCTTCTTCTTCCTTCCTCTACACAACACCATCACCCATAGGCAAGTGCACCTTGCCACCACATGAGAACCACATTTTATTTGTTCATTAGCTAGATTAGACCATGGTGATCAACATTAGTGCTTGACATTTTGTGATTTGGAGTCTCCATTCTTCTAGATCTAGGTTTTAACTATTTTCGGATTTACATGGTTTTGATCTATTTTGGTTGGATTTTTGTGGGTTTTGATGCTTCCATGTGGAAGAGAATTCAATTTTACTCAAGTTAGACCTTTAAAAATCTAGATTTGGGTTTGATATGACCAAGATATGAAGATTTGAACTTTGGTGTTCTTGAGGTGTTCCTCTCGGCCTGGAGAAGAAGACTGCAGCCTGCGCTCTTTAGCGCAGTGCTGGACTGCACATCCCCTCTCGGCCTGCGCTCTTTAGCGCAGCGCCGACCGCGCTGCTTGCCCCTTGGCGAATTGCGCTCAGCCCCCTACGCAGCTCACCCCTGCACGGTTGGCTCCCCGCGCAATCTAACCCTGCGCCATCTATCCCCTGCGCAGTTCATTCCTGCGCACTCCACCCCTGCGCAGTTCATTCCTGCGCACTCCACCCCTGCGCAGTTCATTCCTGCGCACTCCACCCCTGCGCAGTTCAACCCTGCGCCATCTGACCCCTGCGCTATCCACTCCTGCGCAACCCGACCCCAGGGACCCGTGCACAATCTGTCCAATCATGGAGAATTGGTTTTATTTTTCCTTAAGCTTGGCTCTTCTATAGCCCTGTATATTGATATTTTATTAGATAATTTACGCCTATTTTATATCCTTACGCCTTTTGTCATGAACTTGATTTTACTTAATATGTTTGGAATGACTATTGTACATAGCATGGTATAACAAGGAACTAGCATA
This sequence comes from Iris pallida, assembly GCA_029216955.1. Taxonomy (NCBI): domain Eukaryota; kingdom Viridiplantae; phylum Streptophyta; class Magnoliopsida; order Asparagales; family Iridaceae; genus Iris; species Iris pallida. The sequence goes on from JANAVB010039017.1 coordinate 4,223,766, forward strand.
ACACGACGGTGACCCATAGTGGTGCACTCCTGACATGACCAACCTGACATGATAGTGGCCCGTCGTGGCGCACTCCTGACAAGTACCCTGACAAGATTTATCTTGATGATGTTGCGACGGCTAACTTAACTCGTATAATCAACTTGATACCGTGGGTGTTCCTGCTTGCTTGCTTGTACAATCCACCTGTCTCATCTTGCATCATGTCTAGGACGTGACTCCCTGGTTTCCACGGTCAGGGATTTACACTGAATCTGGATTAGGCTAATGATTAGATCAAACAATAGTTTATAGAGAATTTCCAGTCACAGGCAATCTCGTTATCTGGGCGCTTTAATTGGACTTGTAGCTTGTTGACGAGTAGAGCACATTTCCAGTGCACTGTCATGTGTTGCACCCTCTAAGTCACCTAAGGGTATATCGTCTTCGGGGCGATGTACCCAACCATACTCTCAACCCGCAGAAGGATAACTGGATGGTCTGCAGGGCTTGGGACTGGGAAATTCTCACTTGCATCTTGTTAGTAATTAGGCTTGTGATAACCCTACTTACTTAAGTAGTAAGCCGTAGAATTTGCTTGGCCGCTTGTGAATGGATGATGTGTAGCCCTGTCTAGGTCTTGTTTAGTCCCAGTACCTGGTCCTCCTGAACATGATTGTTTTACTTATCTTTAACAATAAATGGATAGGGACACGTGCTATTCAGGCGAAGGGTTACAACCCCGGTCCTTGTTTAGTTTACGGGTTGTAATCTGGCTCCCGGAGTAGTCTCATGTCCCTAGTCGTTTATTGTCCTGCTGTACTTTATTTACTTGTACTTTTCTTTCAATTTCTTATGTTATGATATGCTGGTTTTGTTTTTATTCGTGGCCTCCTTTGTGGCACTTGCTCTTTCTGGGTTTGACCCAGCTGGTTTTGTGTTGCCAGATTTCGAAGCAGCACCCGAGGATCTACCGAACCTCCAGTCCGATGGTGGCGACTAGAAGGAACCCGGGCTACGAGTGGGTTTTCCATTTTGTTTCGCTCACTCTATTGTAAAATTATTCTTTTGAGGCGTGCCGACGAGCACCTGTTAGCTCGATGCACATTTACTTACTGTCTGCCTACGGGCTGTAAACATGATTAACAAATCCTAGGGTTGATCATGTATGACTAAACTCTTGCTAGTCCTCGTATTTTGTACGACTAGCTTCATGATCAACTGAATATGTAATATTTGGGACGCCTTTTATTGTATATTTGGTGGTCAAACATCTTGTACTTATATTACTTGCTTGAGATTGAGACAATAGGCTTGACCTTAAGAGATCGTTGGCTTGCAGTAAACCCTCATATCTAGACAGCCGTGACCGTATAGCGAGATGGACTTCATTTCAATATACGTAGCTGGCTATGTTTGCCCCGCTCTCCCGTATTCTGGTTCTGGGGCGTGACATGGTTTTAGTGGTGGCCCCTACAGGTCTTGTTAATCAAGAAATGTGAGGGTTTACCGATAGATGTCTCAATCATTACTCGTCCTTGATCTCCATTTGTCACGCCCCAGAACCAGAATACTGGAGAGCGGGGGCAGACACAGCCAGCTACGTATATTGAAATAGAATACATCTCAACTATACGGTCACGGCTGTCTAGATATGAGGGTTTACTACAAGCCAGCAGTCTCTTAAGGTCAAGCCTATTGTCTCAATCTCAAGCAATTAACAGAGTTACAAGATATTAGAGCATCAAATATATATATATAAGGCGTCCCAAATACTACATATTGGATGATCATGAAGCCAGTCGTACAAAATGATAGGACTAGCAAGAGTTCAGTCATACATGATCAACCCTAGGATTTTGTTAATCATGTTTACAGCCCGTAGGCAGACAGTAAGTAAATGTGCATCGAGCTAACAGGTGCTCGTCGGCTAAACGCCTCAAAAGAATAAATTTACATATAAGTGGGTGAAACAAAAAGGAAAACCCACTCTTGGCCCGGGTTCCGTCTAGTTGTCACCATTGGGCTGAAAGCTTGGTAGATCCTCGGGAGCTGCTCCGAAATCTGGCCACACAAAACCAGCTGGGTCAAACCCCAGAAAGAGCAAGTGCCACAAGGGAGGCCACAAATAAGAACAAAAGCCAGCATATCAGAACATAAAGAATAAAAGAAGATACAAATAATAAGGTACACAGGGCGATAAATAACTAGGGACGTGGAACCATTCCGGGAGCCAGGTTACAATCCTTAAACCAAACAAGGACCGGGATTGTACCCCTTCGCCTGAATAGCTCACTGTCTCTACCCATTTATCGTTAGAGATAAGTAAAACAAACATGCTCAGGAGATAGCAGGTACTGGAGCTAGACAAGACTTAGACAAGGCTGGACACCATCCATTCACAATCGGCCAAGCAATACTACGGCTTACTACTTTAACTAACTAGGGTTGTCACAAGCTTAATTACTAACAAGATGCAAGTGAGAAACACCCAGTCCCAAGCCCTGCAGACCATCCAGTTATCCTTCCGCGGGTTGAGAGTTATAGGTGGGTACATTGCCCGGGAGACAAATGTACCCTTAGGTGACTTAGAGGGTGCAACACATGACAGTGTGCTGGAAATGTGCTCTACTCGTCGGCAAGCTACAAGTCCATTAAAGCGCCCAGATAACGAGATTGCCTGTGACTGGGAATTCTCCATGTTCTAGTTTGATCTAATAATTAGCCTAATCCAATTTAGCGCGAGTCCCTGGCCGTGGTACCCAGGAAGTCACGTCCTAGACATGATGCAAGACAAGACAAGTAATTTGCACAGAGCAACAAGTAGTACACCCACGGTGTCAAGACAAGTCAAGTTACATGCTATCAGGGCAAGTCAAGTCATGTCAAGTCAGGAGTGCGCCTCCGCGGGCCACTTTCAAGTCGAGCCGAGTTATCAAGTTACAGGTTCAAGTTACCAAGTTACGAAGTTATACGCCAAGTTATTAACAAGATAGGAGAAAAACTAGCCGCAAGCCAAATCATGTCAAATCATAGAAAATCGTGTCAAGACGTGTTAGACCAAGTCAAGTCGTGTGGTGGACAAGAAAATCTCAGAAAACAAAATTTAGCCAGAAACCAAGGACCAAGGTCCACCAGAGCACAGGGTGTGCTAGGCTAAAGGCGACCCAAGGGGGGGGGGCGCCGGGCAAGGCTCGGGCTAGGGTGCGCGAGCGGTGTCAAGAGACGCGCTCGAGGAACAACCGCAACACACCAAAGGCGCGAGCGGGGGCAACGCGGAGCCAGAACGTGCGAGGGCGCGTCCGACGAGGCGCGGGGGCGCAGCGCAGCGGAGTGCGCGCGGGAGGGCGCAGCGCAGCGGAGTGCGCGCGGGAGGGCACAGCGCAGCGGAGTGCGCGCGGGAGGGCGCGGCACGGAGTGCGCGCGCAAGGGCGCAGCGCAGCGGAGTGCGCGCGGGAGGGCGCAACGCAGCGGAGTGCGCGCGCAAGGGCGCAGCGCAGCGGAGTGCGCGCGGGAGGGCGCGGCACGGAGTGCGCGCGGGAGGGCGCAGCGCAGCGGAGTGCGCGCGGGAGGGCGCAGCGCAGCGGAGTGCGCACGCAAGGGCGCAGCGTAGCGGAGTGCGCGCGCAAGGGCGCAGCACAGCGGAGTGCGCGCGGGAGGGCGCAGCACAGCGGAGTGCGCGCGGGAGGGCGCGCCAGCACGGCGGCGCGCACGCGCAACGGCGCGGCACGGGCACGGGTCCGGGTGGCCTTCTTCTTCTCCAAGTTGGCTGAGAAGAACACTAACAATGGGTGCCAAAGTTCAAAATCTCACAACTTTGCCAATAAAACTCCAAATTCGGATTTTCAAAGTTCTAACTTGGGTGAAATTTGATTCTCTACAACATAGAGGCATCAAAACCCACCAAAACCAACTCAAAATAGATCAAAACCACTAATTTCCGAAAATGGGAAAAAGTTAGATCTAGAACAGATGAAGCTTCAAAACACAAAACATCAAGACCTAAGGTTGTTCAAAACCATCTCCTTAAGCTAATGGACAAATAATATTGGGTCCTTATGTAGTGGCAAGGAGCACTTGCCTATGGTGTGGTGTTGTGTGGAAGAAGGAAGAAGAAGAAGAAAATTAATGGAAAGTAAAGAGGAGAGAGAAAGTTAGGTAGAGATATAATGAGGGTGGTTGTGGTGGAAATGAGGGAGGAGTGTAGGTTAAGGTGTTCCACTACATATTAAACCAACCAACTAAACCAAACCAATTAAAACCAAGCCGAACCAAAACCCGAAATACGAGAGAACCCAAAATTCTGCAAGTCGAGAAAATAAAAAAAAATACAAGCCAAAATCCAACTACGAGCATAAATACGAAATACGAAAAAATGAGGGTGACAACTCTACCCACCTTTAAAGAATTCCGTCCTCGGAATTTAATCAAGGAGCTAGAGATTGCCACGACAAGCCATACTAAGCACAGACAAGCTACACTAAGCAGTTCAATCATACAATCATACAATGCAAGCAAGGAAGGGAAAGCGTAAGGCATAAGAAAGACATTATACCTCACGAGTCAAACAGGTAGGGATATCGCGATCGGATGTCGTCCTCACGCTCCCACGTTGACTCACCTAGAGAGTAATGACCCCAAGCAACACGGACTAAGTTAATAGTCTTGTTCTTGAGCGGCTTTTCTCTCCGGTCCAATATAGACACGGGCCTCTCCTCATACGAAAGGTTGGTACCAACAACCAATTCCGAATGATCTAGGATATGGCTCGGGTCCGGGATGTACCGTCTTAATTGGGATACATGGAATACATCATGTACCTCACTTAGCGACGGCGGAAGAGCGAGACGATAGGACACATCACCTACTCGCTCTAGAATATCGAACGGCCCTATATACCTAGGACTAAGCTTTCCCCGTACGCCAAAACGAATGACGCCACGGGTAGGCAAGATCCTAAAGAATACATGGTCGCCGACAGCAAATTCTAAGGGACGCCGATGAGCATCGGCCCAATGGCGCTGGCAATCCTGAGCAACTCGGAGGTGCTCTTTGACTTTCCTGACCACTTCTACCGTCTGAGAAATCAGTTCTGGACCGAGCATCTGCCTCTCTCCGACATCGTCCCATGCTAACGGGGATCTGCACTTCCTGCCATACAGAGCCTCGAAGGGTGCCATCTGGATACTGGCCTGGAAACTATTGTTGTACGAGAACTCTACCAGGTGCAGGTGATCCTCCCATGAACTACCGAAGTCAAGGGTACATGACCGCAACATATCTTCGAGAGTTTGTATAGTGCGCTCTGACTGCCCATCTGTCTGCGGATGATACGCTGAGCTGAACTTGAGACGAGTCCCCAAACTTTGATGAAGACTGCGCCAGAAGTACGATGTGAATCTCGTATCCCTGTCTGATACTATGCTGACTGGCACTCCGTGAAGTCTGACGATCTGCCTGAGATACATCTCTGCTAGCTGTGCCGTCGACTGTCCAACTCTAAACGGAAGAAAGTGTGCTACCTTGGTAAGCCTGTCCACAATGACCCAAATAGCATCTCTGCCTGCCGGAGATCTGGGTAACCCAGTCACGAAATCCATAGTTATGTGTTCCCATTTCCATTTTGGGATCGGTAAAGGTTGAAGAAGTCCAGCTGGCCTCTGATGTTCAGCCTTGACCTGTTGGCAAACCAAACATCGAGAGACATACCGGGCTATCTCTCTCTTCATACCATTCTACCAAAAGTGTTGACGAATATCTCTGTACATCTTCGTGCTGCCTGGGTGGATGGAATACTGCGAACTGTGAGCCTCTGCCATGACTTCCTGTCTGATATCTCCACTGGGTACACAAAGACGCGTGCCGTGTCGAAGTGTACCATCCTCATGAGTACATAACTCTGGCCTTCTCCCTGCCTCACACTCTGCTCTGAGCCGCTGAATCTTGGAATCTGTTAACTGTGCTGTCCGGATCCTCTCAACTATGGTAGACTGAATCTGTAGGCTGGCCATCAAGGCCACATTGGAAGGAAGAATCACTTCAATTCCCATCTTCTGAAGATCTGACAATAACTCTGGTTGTGCCGTCAGGAAATAAACTCCGGCTCTCCGGCTCAACGCATCTGCTACAACGTTGGCCTTCCCTGGATGATACTACAAATCTACATCGTAGTCCACCAGTAGCTCGAGCCATCTTCTCTGCCGCATATTAAGATCCTTCTGGGTGAAAACATACTTCAGGCTCTTATGATCAGTAAATATCTCTACTCTGTCTCCGTACAAGTAGTGCCTCCACAACTTAAGTGCAAACACTACTGCTGCAAGCTCTAAGTCGTGGGTCGGGTAATTCTTCTCATGATCACGGAGTTGACGTGACGCATAAGCGATTACCTTCCCATGCTGCATCAAAACACATCCCAATCCTCTGCCTGAAGCATCACAATAAACTGTGAATCCTCCGGTCCCATCTGGAAGGGTGAGAATGGGAGCCGTTATCAAACCTCGCTTCAACTTCTCAAATGATTCCTGACATTCTGCTGTCCATACAAATGGCACATCCTTGCGGGTCAACTGAGTCATCGGCGCTGAAATCCTTGCGAAATCAGAGACGAATCGCCGGTAGTAGCCGGCCAATCCAAGAAAGCTGCGAACTTCTGCCACTGAGCTGGGTACTGGCCATGCCTCGATAGCCACAATCTTCTGGGGATCCACTTCCACTCCTCCTCGAGTAATGATGTGACCCAAGTACGAAATGCGAACGAGCCAGAACTCGCATTTACTGAACTTGGCGTACAACTGGTGCTCTCTGAGAATCTGAAGAACCACACGGAGATGCTGCTCATGCTCCGCTTCACTCTTGCTGTAGACCAGGATGTCATCAAGGAACACTATCACAAACTGGTCTAAGTAAGGCATGAAAATACGGTTCATGAGGTCCATGAACACTGCCGGCGCATTGGTCGCTCCAAAGGGCATAACTAGAAACTCCCAATGCCCGTACCTCGATCTGAACGCCGTCTTTGGGATGTCCTGCTCTCTAACTCTGATCTGGTGGTATCCTGACCGCAAGTCTATCTTCGAGAAAACTGAAGCCCCTTTGAGTTGATCAAACAAATCATCTATCCTCGGGAGAGGGTATCTGTTCTTGATTGTCACTGAGTTCAAGGTACGATAATCAACACATAGCCTGGACGTACCATCCTTCTTTTTCACAAGAAGCATCGGGGCTCCCCAAGGCGATCCACTAGCACGAATGAATCCCTTGGTTCTAAGTTCTTCAATCATCTTGTACAAAATCTCCAACTCTGAAGGCGCCATTCTGTAGACTCGCTCTGATACTGGTGCTGTCCCGGGAATCAAGTCGATGGTGAACTCGATCTCCCGCTCTGGTGGCATTCTTAGAAGTTCCTCTGGGAAGACATCTGGAAACTCTTCAACTATCCGGGGCAACTGCACTGCTGCTACTGCCATCCGTAATACTGGAGGAGATGGCTCTACTGTGCCTCTGGAAAATGAAAACTCTGGCTCTCCGGGAATACTAAAGACAACTCTGCCAACATGGCAGTCTATCCTAGCATAATGGTTCCTCAACCAATCCATGCCTAGGACTACATCATAGTCTGCCATAGGGAACTCTATGAGCCTAGCGGGGAACTCTCTACCGCTAACTACGATCCGACACGAGGAAAACACTCGATCTACTCCCACAAGACCACCACAAGACCATTACCAGTAAGTATATTGAGCCTCACTGATAATGACTCGGGCTCCAATCCTATCCCTGTCGCGAATCGTGCAGACATGAATGAATGCGATGCACCAGAATCAAATAATACAGATGCTGGAAAGGTATTGACGAGAATAGTACCTGCCACTACCTCACCTGGTGCAACTTCTCCTTCCATGGTCATCATCATAGCCTGACCTCTAGCTGCGGGTCCCCTCTGCTGGAAACCCCTCTGTCGATTCTGTGCTGGAGCCTGGGTGAACTGCTGCTGGTTCTGCTGCTGAAAGGCCTGGGCCTGGGGCGCCAATGGCCTCGGGTACTGCTGCTGCTGCTGCTGGACTGGAACTGGGGCTGGTCCTCTCACCGAAGAATTAGAAAGATTGGATGATGATGGACCTCCCCTATTCGGGCAGGTCCCCATATGGTGGTCTGCTCCTCCACAAGCCAAGCACAATCCCTGTGCCCTACGACACTCTGCCACTACATGGCCCGGCTTCCCGCAATGAGAACATCCCACTGCGGAAGACTGCTTCTGCTTCTGCTGCTGCGGGTGCGTCGGGATCGAATGCTGAACCGACATCACTGAGGCTGCCCGCCTCGGAGTTCCAATAGTTATACACCTAGTTGCCGGGGCTGGAGCTGAAGATTGGTGCATCTGGTTGTGGGACCGCTTCCTGCCTCCGGTTCTGTCCACAATTCTCCGGGAGGTATACTCATGCCTCCTTGCTGCCCTCAACACTGCATCGAACGTCTGGTGCTCGAACTGCTCCACAGCCAATAATATCTCTAAGTGCAGCCCTTGCTGGAATCGCTGAGCCCTATCAAACTCGGTTGCCACCAAGGTGGGGGCGAACCTACTCAGCCTGGAAAACTCGGTCGCATAGCCATCGACCGTTCGGCCTCCTTGCTTCAAGTTGGTAAATCTGGTCTGCAGGTCGTACCGTACCACCGCATCGAAGTACTTCGTCTGGAACCTCTCTCTGAACGTCGCCCAAGTGACTGGTGCTGCTAACCCCATGGCCTGAGCTGCCCACCAATCGCGAGCCACGTCTAACAACTGTAGGCGTACCACCGCCACCTTCTCATTCTCGGGTGTCCTAGCTGCTTCTAGAACCACCTCGGTATCCTGAAGCCAAGCGTCCGCGGCAATCGCATCTTCACTGCCGTCAAAGAAGGGAGGGTTCAAACGCTTGAAACTGTTGGCCGCCTGATTTCCTTGGGGACCTCCTCGGTTTAGTGCATCATGAACTTCCTGGTGCAAGGCGTCGCCTCGACGATCTTGGGATGCAAGCAGTTCTCTGATAAGCCCTACCAAAGGCCCCTCATCCTGTCTAGCTGGTTGAACGGGCGGAGCTGCCTGAACAGGAGGTTCTGAGCCTCCGGGAAGCATAACTCGGGAGGCTACTCCAGAGTGCTGAGCTTGATCTTCCTGGCGCTGGGGCGCTTGTCGAGCTTCCTCTGGCTGGTTGGCAGGTCCGGGAGTAATGCCGCTGAAGAAGACGACATAGGGAACAATAAGGAAAGGACCAGGACAGATCAATGATACAAGCAATGTGATCAGGTCGAGATTCTCAGGGAATTGAAGATACGAGCAGAGATCAAGGGCGAAGATTGATTGAGACATCTATTCGGTAAACCCTCACATTTCTTGATTGACAAGACCTGCATGGGCCACCACTTAAACCGTGTCACGCCCCAGAACCAGAATACTGGAGAGCGGGGGCAGACACAGCCAGCTACGTATATTGAAATAGAATACATCTCAACTATACGGTCACGGCTGTCTAGATATGAGGGTTTACTACAAGCCAGCAGTCTCTTAAGGTCAAGCCTATTGTCTCAATCTCAAGCAATTAACAGAGTTACAAGATATTAGAGCATCAAATATATATATATAAGGCGTCCCAAATACTACATATTGGATGATCATGAAGCCAGTCGTACAAAATGATAGGACTAGCAAGAGTTCAGTCATACATGATCAACCCTAGGATTTTGTTAATCATGTTTACAGCCCGTAGGCAGACAGTAAGTAAATGTGCATCGAGCTAACAGGAGCTCGTCGGCTAAACGCCTCAAAAGAATAAATTTACATATAAGTGGGTGAAACAAAAAGGAAAACCCACTCTTGGCCCGGGTTCCGTCTAGTTGTCACCATTGGGCTGAAAGCTTGGTAGATCCTCGGGAGCTGCTCCGAAATCTGGCCACACAAAACCAGCTGGGTCAAACCCCAGAAAGAGCAAGTGCCACAAGGGAGGCCACAAATAAGAACAAAAGCCAGCATATCAGAACATAAAGAATAAAAGAAGATACAAATAATAAGGTACACAGGACGATAAACAACTAGGGACGTGGAACCATTCCGGGAGCCAGGTTACAATCCTTAAACCAAACAAGGACCGGGATTGTACCCCTTCGCCTGAATAGCTCACTGTCTCTACCCATTTATCGTTAGAGATAAGTAAAACAAACATGCTCAGGAGATAGCAGGTACTGGAGCTAGACAAGACTTAGACAAGGCTGGACACCATCCATTCACAATCGGCCAAGCAATACTACGGCTTACTACTTTAACTAACTAGGGTTGTCACAAGCCTAATTACTAACAAGATGCAAGTGAGAAACACCCAGTCCCAAGCCCTGCAGACCATCCAGTTATCCTTCCGCGGGTTGAGAGTTATAGGTGGGTACATTGCCCGGGAGACAAATGTACCCTTAGGTGACTTAGAGGGTGCAACACATGACAGTGTGCTGGAAATGTGCTCTACTCGTCGGCAAGCTACAAGTCCATTAAAGCGCCCAGATAACGAGATTGCCTGTGACTGGGAATTCTCCATGTTCTAGTTTGATCTAATAATTAGCCTAATCCAATTTAGCGCGAGTCCCTGGCCGTGGTACCCAGGAAGTCACGTCCTAGACATGATGCAAGACAAGACAAGTGATTTGCACAGAGCAACAAGTAGTACACCCACGGTGTCAAGATAAGTCAAGTTACATGCTATCAGGGCAAGTCAAGTCATGTCAAGTCAGGAGTGCGCCTCCGCGGGCCACTTTCAAGTCGAGCCGAGTTATCAAGTTACAGGTTCAAGTTACCAAGTTACGAAGTTATACGCCAAGTTATTAACAAGATAGGAGAAAAACTAGCCGCAAGCCAAATCATGTCAAATCATAGAAAATCATGTCAAGACGTGTTAGACCAAGTCAAGTCGTGTGGTGGACAAGAAAATCTCAGAAAACAAAATTTAGCCAGAAACCAAGGACCAAGGTCCACCAGAGCACAGGGTGTGCTGGGCTAAAGGCGACCCAAGGGGGGGCGCCGGGCAAGGCTCGGGCTAGGGTGCGCGAGCGGTGTCAAGAGACGCGCTCGAGGAACAACCGCAACACACCAAAGGCGCGAGCGGGGGCAACGCGGAGCCAGAACGCGCGAGGGCGCGTCCGACGAGGCACGGGGGCGCAGCGCAGCGGAGTGCGCACGCAAGGGCGCAGCGCAGCGGAGTGCGCGCGGGAGGGCGCAGCGCAGCGGAGTGCGCGCGCAAGGGCGCAGCGCAGCGGAGTGCGCGCGGGAGGGCGCAGCGCAGCGGAGTGCGCGCGGCACGGAGTGCGTGCGCAAGGGCGCAGCGCAGCGGAGTGCGCGCGGGAGGGCGCAGCGCAGCGGAGTGCGCGTGGGAGGGCGCGACACGGAGTGCGCGCGGGAGGGCGCAGCGCAGCGGAGTGCGCGCGGGAGGGCGCAGCGCAGCGGAGTGCGCGCGGGAGGGCGCAGCGCAGCGGAGTGCGCGCGGGAGGGCGCGCCAGCACGGCGGCGCACACACGCAACGGCGCGGCGCGGGCACGGGTCCGGGTGGCCTTCTTCTTCTCCAAGTTGGCTGAGAAGAACACTAACAATGGGTTCCAAAGTTCAAAATCTCACAACTTTGCCAATAAAACTCCAAATTCGGATTTTCAAAGTTCTAACTTGGGTGAAATTTGATTCTCTACAACATAGAGGCATCAAAACCCACCAAAACCAACTCAAAATAGATCAAAACCACTAATTTTCGAAAATGGGAAAAAGTTAGATCTAGAACAGATGAAGCTTCAAAACACAAAACATCAAGACCTAAGGTTGTTCAAAACCATCTCCTTAAGCTAATGGACAAATAATATTGGGTCCTTATGTAGTGGCAAGGAGCACTTGCCTATGGTGTGGTGTTGTGTGGAAGAAGGAAGAAGAAGAAGAAAATTAATGGAGAGTAAAGAGGAGAGAGAAAGTTAGGTGGAGATATAATGAGGGTGGTTGTGGTGGAAATGAGGGAGGAGTGTAGGTTAAGGTGTTCCACTACATATTAAACCAACCAACTAAACCAAACCAATTAAAACCAAGCCGAACCAAAACCCGAAATACGAGAGAACCCAAAATTCTGCAAGTTGAGAAAAAAAAAAAAAATACAAGCCAAAATCCAACTACGAGCATAAATACGAAATACGGAAAAATGAGGGTGACACCATTCATATCATCTGCATCTCTGGAATTTTGACCTGATCACATGCTTGTATCATTGATCTGTACTGGTCCTTCCTTATTGTTTTTCCTGTGTCGTCTTCTTCAGCGGTACTGTACCTGACCCCGCCGATCAGCAAGGTGGAGCACATCATATGGACCAGCAACCCGGAGATCAAGCCCGACACTCCGGAGTAGTCTCCAGAGTTGTGCCTCCCGGAGAAGAGCCCCTAGTTCAGCCCGTTCAGCCTGTCGAGCCGGATGATGGCACCTTGGTAGGTCTCATCAGGACCTTGATAGCTTTCCAGGATCGTCAAGGAGACGCCTTGCACCAGGTAGTGGCAGATGCTTTGACCAGAGGAGGTCATCCAGGGAACAGCGCGGCCAACAGCTTCAAGCGCCTGAACCCTCCCTTCTTCGACGGCAGTGAAGGTGCGATTGCCGTGGACGCTTGGCTTCAGGATACCGAGGTGATTCTGGAAGCAGCTAGAACACCCGAGAATGAGAAGGTGGCCGTGGTACGGCTGCAGTTGCTGGACTTAGCTCGCAGTTGGTGGGCGACGCAAGCCATGGGATTAGTGGCACCTATTGCTTGGGCAGTGTTTAAAGAGAGATTCCAGACGAAGTATTTTGATGCTGTGGCTCGGTACGACCTACAGACGAGATTTACCAACTTGAAGCAAGGAGGCAGAACAGTCGACAGTTATGCATCTGAGTTTTCTAGGCTCAGTAGGTTTGCCCCCACCTTGGTGGCGACCGAGTTTGATAGGGCCCAGCGGTTCCAGCAGGGACTGCATTTGGAGATCTTGTAGGCAGTCGAGCAGTTCTAGCACCAGACATTCGATGCAGTATTGAGAGCGGCTAGGAGGCATGAGTACACCTCCCAGAGGATCATGGATAGGACCGGAGGTAGGAAGCGGTCCCACAGTCAGATGCACCAATCATCAGCTCCAGCCCCGGCAGCTAGGGGATTGACCATTGGAACTCCGAGGCGGGCGACCTCAGTAATGTCGGTTCAGCATTCGACCCTGAGGTACCCGCAGCAGCAGAAGCAGAAGCAGACTTCCGCAATAGGATGTTCACATTACGGGAAGCCGGGCCATGTGGTGGCAGATTGTCGTAGGGCGCAAGGATTGTGCCTAGCTTGTGGAGTGACAGGTCACAAGATAGGAGCCTGCCCGAATAGGGGTAGTTCTTCCTCTTCCAACCTAACCAGTCCATCGGTTAGGGGACCAGCACCTGTGCAGCAGCAGCAGTACCCGAGGCCATTGTTGCCTCAGGCCCAGGCATTTTATCAGCAGAACCAGCAGCAGTATACCCAAGCCCAAGTACAGAGCAGGCAGAGAGGTTTTCAGCAGAGGGGACCCGCAGCTAGAGGTCAGGCCATGATGATAGCTATGGAAGAAGAAGTTGCACCAGGTGAGGTAGTGGCAGGTACTATTCTCGTCAACTCCTCTCCAGCATTGGTATTATTTGATTCTGGTACATCGCATTCATTCATGTCTACACGATTCGCGACACGGATAGGATTGGAGCCCGAGTCATTATCAGTGAGGCTCAATATACTTACGGGTAATGGTCTTGTGGGAGTAGATCGAGTGTTTTCCTCATGTCGAATCATAGTTAGCGGTAGAGAGTTCCCCGCTAGATTTATAGAATTCCCAATGGCAGACTATGATGTAGTCCTAGGCATGGATTGGTTGAGGAACCAGTATGCTAGGATAGACTGCCATGTTGGCAGAGTTGTTTTCAGCATTCCAGGAGAGCCAGAGTTTTTATTTTCCAGAGGCGCAGTGGAACCATCATCTCCAGTATTGCGGATGGCAGTAGCAGCAGTGCATTTGCTCCGGATAGTTAAAAAGTTTCCAGATGTCTTCCCAGAGGAACTTCCAGGGATGCCGCCAGCGAGGGAGATCGAGTTCACTATAGACTTGATCCCCGGAACAGCACCAGTATCAGAGAGAGTCTACAGAATGGCGCCTTCAGAGTTGGAGATTTTGTACAAGATGATTGAAGAACTCAGTACCAAGGGATTCATTCGTGCAAGTGGATCGCCTTGGGGAGCCCCGATGCTTCTTGTGAAAAAGAAGGATGGTACGTCCAGGTTATGTGTAGATTATCGTACCTTGAACTCAGTGACAATCAAGAACAGATACCCTCTCCCGAGGATAGATGACTTGTTTGATCAACTCAGAGGGGCTTCAGTGTTCTCGAAGATAGACTTGTGATCAGGATACCACCAGATCAGAGTCAGAGAGCAGGACATCCCGAAGACAGCGTTTAGATCGAGGTATGGACATTGGAAGTTCCTTATTATGCCCTTTGGAGCAACCAATGCGCCAACTGTATTCATGGACCTCATAAATCGTATTTTTATGCCTTACTTGGATTAGTTCGTGATCGTGTTCCTAGATGATATCTTGGTCTACAGCAGAGCGAAGCTGAGCATGAGCAGCATCTCAGAATCGTCCTTCAGACGCTTAGAAAGCATCAGTTGTACGCCAAGTTCAGTAAATATGAGTTCTGGCTCGATCGTATTTCGTACTTGGGTCACATCATTCCTCGAAGAGGAGTGGAAGTGGATCCCCAGAAGATTGTGGCTATCGAAACTTGGCCAGCACCTAGTTCAGTGGCAGAGGTTCGCAGCTTCCTTGGATTGGTCGGCTACTACCGGCAATTCGTTTCAGATTTTGCAAGGATTTCAGTGCCGATGACCCAGTTGACTCGTAAGGATGTGCCGTTTGTTTGGATAGCAGAGTGTCAGGAATTATTTGAGAAGTTGAAGCGAGGTTTAATAACGGCTCCCATTCTCACACTTCCAGATGGGACTGGAGGATTCACTGTTTATTACGACGCTTCAGGTAGAGGATTGGGGTGTGTCTTGATGCAGCATGGGAAGGTAATATCTTATGTATCACGCCAACTTCGTGACCATGAGAAGAGTTACCCGACCCACGATTTGGAACTGGCAGCAGTAGTGTTTGCACTTAAGTTGTGGAGACACTACTTGTACGGAGATAGAGTGGAAATATTTACTGATCACAAGAGCCTGAAGTATATTTTCACCCAGAAGGACCTTAATATATGGCAGAGAAGATGGCTTGAGCTATTGGTGGACTACGATGTGGATTTGCAGTATCACCCAGGGAAGGCCAACGTTGTAGCAGAAGCGTTGAGCCGGAGAGCCGAAGTTTATTTCCTAACGGCGCAACCAGAGTTATTGGCAGATTTTCAGAAGATAGAAATTGAAGTGGTTCTTCCTACCAACGTGGCGTTGATGGCCAGCCTACAAGTTCAGTCCAGCATAGTTGAGAGGATCCGGATGGCGCAGTCTACAGATTCCAAGCTTCAGTGGCTCAGAGCAGAGTATGGGACAGGAAGAAGGCCAGAGTTGTGCATTCATGAAGATGGTACACTTCGGTACGGTACTCGTCTTTGTGTACCCAGTGGAGATATCAAACAGAAGGTCATGGCAGAAGCTCACAGTTCACCGTATTCTATTCATCCCGGTGGTACGAAGATGTACCGTAATATTCGTCAGCATTTCTGGTGGAATGGCATGAAGAGGGAGATAGTCCGGTTTGTCTCTCGGTGTTTGGTTTGCCAGCAGGTTAAAGCTGAACATCAGAGGCCCGCTGGACTTCTTCAGCCCTTGTCAATTCCAGAATAGAAGTGGGAGCATGTGACCATGGATTTTATGACTGGATTGCCTAGATCCCCAGCTGGTCGAGATGCTATTTGGGTTATAGTTGACCGGCTCACGAAGGTGGCTCATTTTCTTCCATTTATAGTTGGGCAGTCAACGGCTCAGTTGGCAGAGATGTACCTCAGGCAGATTGTCAGGCTTCACGGTGTGCCCGTCAGTATCACCTCGGACCGAGATTCAAGTTTTACATCGCACTTTTGGCGTAGCTTGCAAGAGAGTTTAGAAACTCGTCTCCAGTTTAGCTCAGCTTATCATCCACAAACAGATGGCCAGTCAGAGCGCACAATCCAGACTCTTGAAGATATGTTGAGGTCTTGCACACTTGACTTCGGTGGTTCGTGGGAGGATCACCTGCATCTTGTGGAATTTTCGTACAATAATAGCTTCCAGGCCAGCATCTAGATGACACCATTCGAGGCTCTTTATGGTAGGAAGTGCAGATCCCCGCTAGCATGGGATGATGTTGGAGAGAGGCAGATGCTCAGTCCAGAAATGATTGCCCAGACAGTTGAAGTAGTCAGAAGAGTCAGGGATCATCTTCGAGTTTCCCAAGGTCGCCAGCGGCTTTGGGCCGATGCTCATCGACGTCCCTTGGAGTTTGCTATCGACGACCATGTATTCCTTAGGATCTCGACTAACCGCGACGTCATTCGCTTTGGCGTACGGAAAAAGCTTAGTCCTAGGTATATAGGGCCGTTCGATATCCTGGAGCGAGTAGGAGATGTATCATATCGTCTTGCTCTTCCGCCGTCGTTAAGTGAGGTGCATGATATATTCCATGTGTCCCAATTACGACGGTATATCCCGGACCCGAGCCATATCCTAGACCATTCAGAATTGGTTGTTGGTACCAACCTTTCGTATGAGGAGAGGCCCGTGTCTATATTGGACCGGAGAGAGAAGATACTCAAGAACAAGACTATTAGTTTAGTCCGTGTTGCTTGGGGTCATCACTCTCTAGGCGAGTCAACGTAGGAGCGTGAGGATGATATCCGATCGCGATATCCCTACCTGTTTGACTCGTCAGGTATAATATCTTCCTTATGCCTTATGCCTTCCGTCCTTGCTTGCATGCGTGATTGTTTGATTGACTGCTTAGTATAGCTTACATGTAAATAAGTATAACTTGTCCTTGTCTCTCTAGCCTCTTAACTTAAATTTCGAGGACGGAATTCTTTTAAGGTGGGTGAGTTGTAACACCCATATTCTGAATACGTATTTTGTCAAGCTTGCATGTATTTAAGACCTGTATTTATTTTCTCGGATGTTGGCATGTACTTGTAATTGGCTTGATTTACAGATTTTGGTTCTCGTAATTGGGTTTTACCTGGCTTGGTTTATTTTGTGGAAGAGAATTGGGTTGATTTGGTTTGGTTTGGTTTAACATGCATTGGACCACAATTGGTTATCCTCCACCTTCATTCTACCACAACCCACCCTCTTTATTATCCCCACCTAACACTCCCTCTCCTTATTACTTCCCTCCATTAATTTCTTCTTCTTCTTCCTTCCTCTACACAACACCATCACCCATAGGCAAGTGCACCTTGCCACCACATGAGAACCATATTTTATTTGTTAATTAGCTAGATTAGGCCATGGTGATCAACATTAGTGCTTGACATTTTGTGATTTGGAGTCTCCATTGTTCTAGATCTAGGTTTTAACTATTTTCGGATTTATATGGTTTTGATCTATTTTGGTTGGATTTTTGTGGGTTTTGATGCTTCCATGTGGAAGAGAATTCAATTTTACTCAAGTTAGACCTTTGAAAAATCTAGATTTGGGTTTGATTTGACCAAGATATGAACATTTGAACTTTGGTGTTCTTGAGGTGTTCCTCTCGGCCTGGAGAAGAAGACTACAGCCTGCGCTCTTTAGCGCAGTGCTGGACTGCGTATCCCCTCTCGGCCTGCGCTCTTTAGCGCAGCGCCGACCGCGCTGCTTGCCCCTTGGCAAATTACGCTCAGCCCCCTGCGCAGCTCACCCCTGCGCGGTTGGCTCCCTGCACAATCTAACCCTGCGCCATCTATCACCTGCGCAGTTCATTCCTGCGCACTCCACCCCTGCGCAGTTCATTCCTGCGCACTCCACCCCTGCGCAATTCAACCATGCGCCATCTGACCCCTGCGCTATCCACTCCTGCGCAACCCGACCCCAGGGACCCTTACTTAATATGTTTGGAATGACTATTGTACATGGTATGGTATGACAAGGAACTAGCATAACACGAAAGTAACCCGTAGTGGTGCACTCCTGACATGACCAACCTGACATGATAGTGGCCCGTCGTGGCGCACTCCTGACAAGTATCCTGACATGATTTATCTTGTGATGTTGCGACGGCTAACTTGACTCGTATAATCAACTTGACACCGTGGGTGTTCCTGCTTGCTTGCTTGTACAATCCACCTGTCTCGTCTTGTATCATGTCTAGGACGTGACTCCCTGGTTCCCACGGTCAGGGATTTACACTGAATCTGGATTAGGCTAATGATTAGATCAAACTATAGTTTATAGAGAATTTCCAGTCACAGGCAATCTCGTTATCTGGGCGCTTTAATTGGACTTGTAGCTTGCTGACGAGTAGAGCACATTTCCAGCGCACTGTCATGTGTTGCACCCTCTAAGTCACCTAAGGGTATATCGTCTCCGGGGCGATGTACCCAACCATACTCTCAACCCGCGGAAGGATAACTGGATGGTCTGCAGGGCTTGGGACTGGGAAATTCTCACTTGCATCTTGTTAGTAATTAGGCTTGTGATAACCCTAGTTAGTTAAGTAGTAAGCCGTAGAATTTGCTTGGCCGCTTGTGAATGGATGATGTCTAGCCCTGTCTAGGTCTTGTTTAGTCCCAGTACCCGGTCCTCCTGAACATGATTGTTTTACTTATCTTTAACAATAAATGGATAGGGACACGTGCTATTCAGGCGAAGGGTTACAACCCCGATCCTTGTTTGGTTTACGGGTTGTAATCTGGCTCCTGGAGTAGTCTCATGTCCCTAGTCGTTTATTGTCCTGCTGTACTTTATTTAGTTGTACTTTTCTTCCAATTTCTTATGTTCTGATATGCTGGTTTGGTTCTTATTCGTGGCCTCTTTTGTGGCACTTGCTCTTTCTAGGGTTTGACCCAGCTGATTTTGTGTGGCCAGATTTCGGAGCAGCACCCGAGGATCTACCGAACCTCCAGCCCGATGGTGGCGACTAGAAGGAACCCGGGCTACGAGTGGGTTTTCCATTTTGTTTCGCTCACTCTATTGTAAAATTATTCTTTTGAGACGTTTAGCCGACGAGCACCTGTTAGCTCGATGCACATTTACTTACTGTCTGCCTACGGACTGTAAACATGATTAACAAATCCTATGGTTGATCATGTATGACTAAACTCTTGCTAGTCCTCGCATTTTGTACGACTAGCTTCATGATCAACTGAATATGTAATATTTGGGACGCCTTTTATTGTATATTTGGTGGTCGAACATCTTGTACTTATATTACTTGCTTGAGATTGAGACAATAGGCTTGACCTTAAGAGACCGTTGGCTTGTAGTAAACCCTCATATCTAGACAGCCGTGACCGTATAGCGAGATGGACTTCATTTCAATATACGTAGCTGGCTATGTTCGTCCCGCTCTCCAGTATTCTGGTTCTGGGGCGTGACAGCCGTAAATTCCTTCCTTGAAACGTAACCCGCTGAATATGGGACTTGATTTGATTTCGAATAAGACGATCGATAATAAGGAAAGGATCTTGATTTAATCTGTCCCGACCAATCGATACCGATAATATTTCTTAACGGTGCTCCTCGTGAACCAGGAACGGGTACGATTTTAGGACGGGGCACTATGAAGCCTTTCTACTACCAATTTGTAGTGCAAGCTCGGTACATATTATGCCTCATGGTGTGAGCTGGGCCGACTCGGATCTGATTTTGATCGGGTTTGATCGGGTTGGGCTCAGCCCGGATAGTAGAACAGAGTGGGCCGGGTTGGGCTGGCTCGGGTTTAATAAACCTCGAACCCAGCCTGGACCCACGATACGGTTTTGATCGATCTGGGCTGAACCGAGCTTGGGCTGGGCCAGTTCAGGGTTGGACCAGCCGGGTCGATTTTAAAAAAAAAATCTAAAAAAGTTTTCTAAAAGGTTTTATCAAAAAAATAGTTTTAAAAAAATGAAGAAAAAAGGTTTCCTAAAAAAACATATACAATAAAATATAGAAAATTAATTATAAAATTAATTTGCCAAATAAAACAAGAATTGTAAAAAATATATCTACAAGTATATTATTATGAATGTTTAGTATAATAGAACTTAGAAAATTCATAAATGAATTGTAAAAATTGTACAAGTATTTTTTTATAAAAAACATTAACCAAAAAATTTAGAAAATAAAAGCTAACAATTTTTTGTTAATGTCAAGATTTGCACAATTTGAAATTTAATGACTAATACAAGATTACTAGGACATAAACTACAATTAATGTCACTCCCCGTTCCCAGAATGCGTATTTTTATACATGTGTAACTCATGTATATTTATTTAGTATTTATCATGTATTATCATGTATTTAAAATTCTTTTATTTTCATGTTAATTAATTATCTGTATTTTATTCTTGCATTTTTTTCTGCATTTTCTTCCTGCTTTGATTCTCTGTTTGGTCTTATTGTGTTCGGCCATGGAGGGTTTTCGGGTTCATGGTGGACAACCCGGCCCACAACTCCCACCAACCACCCTCCCTATTTAAAGCTTCCTTCTCCTTCTCTCTCCTCGTAACTTCTCCTTCACCATTACTTCTTCTTCTTCCTCTCATCACTCTCTCCACCAACCACAGCAGGCAAGTGCAATCTTGCTTCTTGCTTGGAGAACCCTTTTTATGGTTCATTTCTCTTCTTCTCATGATTCTGAGAGAGTTTACTACTTGGCATTTTTTGATTTCTTTGGCTGGTTTCTTCTAGATCTAAGTTGTTGTATTTCGGTTGTTCATAGGTTTTGATCTCCCTACTTAGCGTGTCTTCTGGCTGGGAACTTCACTCTCTGGCTTATGACGAAGGCTCAGTCACGCACGCGTCTCTACGTGTCTGCATGGATTTTGAGACACGCTCATGTTCTTACATGTTAGCGTGTATTTTTAGTCACGCTCACGTTCTCATGAGCGTGCGTGTATTTTCAGTCACGCTCACGTTCTCATGAGCGTGCGTGTATTTTCAGACACGCGTCTCTACGTGTCTGCGTGACTTTTCACGCTCACATCTCTATATGGGTGCGTGGATTTTTAGTCACGCACATCCATGAGTGCGTGGATTTTTAGTCACGCACACATCTTTGCGTGCGTGAATTTCTTGTCACGCTCACACTGTGCATGAGTGCGTGTATTTTTTAGTCACGCACACGTCTCTACGTGTCTGCGTAGATTTTGAGACACGCTCATGTTCTTACATGTTAGCGTGTATTTTCAGTCACGCTCACGTTCTCATGAGCGTGCGTGTATTTTCAGTCACGCTCACGTTCTCATGAGCGTGCGTGTATTTTCAGACATGCGTCTCCACGTGTCTGCATGACTTTTCATGCTCACGTCTCTATATGGGTGCGTGGATTTTTAGTCACGCACATCCATGAGTGCGTGGATTTTTAGTCACGCACACATCTTTGCGTGCGTGAATTTCTTGTCACGCTCACACTGTGCATGAGTGCGTGTATTTTTTAGTCACGCACACGTCTCTACGTGTCTGCGTGGATTTTGAGTCACGCTCATGTTCTTACATGTTAGCGTATATTTTTAGTCACGCTGACGTTCTCATGAGCGTGCGTGTATTTTTAGTCACGCTGACGTTCTCATGAGCGTGCGTGTATTGTCAGTCACGCACACATCCTTGCGTGCGTGGATTTTTAGTCACGCACATCCTTGCGTGCGTGGATTTCTTGTCACCTTTTCACGCTCACTTGAGCGTGCGTGAATTTCCCTTCACGCTCACACTGTGCATGCCAGCGTGAATTACTTTTTCATGCTCACGCTGTTACACGCTCACTCCTACTAGACTTGGCGTGACTTTTGGCCTTAGTATAGACTTGTTGGCGTGACTTTCTAACCTGGGTGTTTTTATTTGTTTTATAACTTATTCATTTAAGGATGGCATGATAATTCTCCTATTATATCCTTACGCCTTTTTGCATGAACTTGATAAATCATGATATGTTAATATTGTTAATACAAATTGTTATGTAGAATGTGTCATGTGTCTTGATTGATCCATGGATACCCAGTATGACTAGAACTTAACTCTGAGGAGTTATAGGCTCGACCCCATGTAATACTAATTGATTTTCATACCTTGCCACCATTGATAATGATTGGGACATTGCCTAATAATTGATCATGCATTCCTAGTTGGAACTAAGAGACTGGCTAGTCGTCTTATTGAATTGAATGAATGAGACACGTTCATGTAATGAACTATTGTACTCGATTAGCCGATCCCGAATATTGGCATACAGGTACATGCAGGCTTCAAACTTATTTATTTATTTATTTAGCTATCTTACGAAAACAGCATGTGCACTTTATGGTCAAGGCATTATTACCCCGTGGTCAAATTTGATTGTTGCATCACGCTATGTAAAACCTACAACCTAGCGGCACGGGTATTGTTGTAGAGTTGCGCATATCGTACCCCGTACGAAAGTACTCATTGAATGACCATGATCCACGGCATGGAACTTCACTCAACGTAGAGACCTTTAAGTTAAATAAAATAATGATGGCATGGAGAGAGTGGATTCCCGAGTTCTTACATAGCAGCTCTCTTGGGACTATTAAGTGCCCGACAGGCCGGCTGGTTCCCACAGATACTGTAAACCTGTCACACGGGCAGAAAACAGTATCTGCTTATATTATTGTATATGCTATAACGGCGGGCGTCCCGCTGGGACTCGTCTAACTACATGATTGACGCAATTGATTGACTGGATAGACTAGCCTTGCTCGCACATAGTAAGAACTGAGGAATCCCTATTTGCATAATTCCAGGATAACTTGGGACTCACAATAGCAAGCCGTAGTAGTTGATTGGCCGTTCAAGATGATTTGTTTGTGTACTGTACCTACTCTGTTGCCTAACTGAGATGATCAGAATGTCAGGACATGACGGGCCAACTTCTGTCCTTGTTTGGCTGGGAGGTTGGTTCGAAGTGTCGTGATGTTATGTGAATCCTAGTGGAAAGCAGAGATCTATTATTATATTCTCTTACTTACTGGTTTAATCCTTTATATCGTCCTTCCTTGTGGTACTTGCTATTAGAGGTCTAACCTCTCTGGTTTTGCATGGCCAGATTTGGAGCCGGTCTCCGAGGATCCAGCTTACTTCTACCTCCAAGATGGTCAACACTAGAGGGATGATCGCAGGAGGACTCGAGTGGGTTCCTTACTTCACCACTCGTTTTGTTACTTACTTTATACTTAGCCGTTTGGCACCGACATGTTAGTCGGATTGTCTTGTACTTACTTTTGCATAATTGTAATTAAGTCAGACTGCAACTGATAACAATTGTGTACACTTTGCTATACCATCTGGCTATGTTTTGTAAAGCCAGATCTCAAGAACATTTTGACTGAGCGTTTGGGACGCCTTACTGCTTTTTCTTATATGTTCTCTATTTCTGTTTCTTACTTGAATGATTGAGACAATAGATGTGAAGTGACCGTAGTAAGACTTTCATGTAGTATGCACCCCCTCGTCTGGTTAGACAGCATTGATCGTATTATACGGTATTCATCTACCCGTAATACGTAGCTAGCTGAGTCATTCTCCCGTTTTCCAGTATTCTGGTTCTGGGGCGTGACAAGGTTTTAGTGGTGGCCCATGCAGGTCTGATTTTAGACTTGTGGGGTGTTTTGATTTATAGGATGTCTCAATCACACGTATTTTCCTCCTTGATCTCATGATTCGTTATTCTCAACCCTTGCTTGACATTCTGGTATCCTTTGACTTCATCGATCCTTCATGTATGGTTGTTTGATTGTTCTCTTGTCCCTTTTCTTAGGGGCACTTCGTCCACATCGGCCAGAGCTGGGCAGCAACAACAAGAGCAACATGGACAACCTGACCAGGTTGGTCAGCAACAAGGGCCAGTCTCACCTCAGGAGGCTACTAAGGAAGAAGTGATAGTGGAAGCAGCAGCTGGATCGCAGTATTCGGATGTTGCACCACCACCAACAGTTCCACCTACCCAAGTGGACACACCAGCCCTTCTGAAGATCATAAGAGGAATGATGGCCACTCAGCAATATCAGATGTTGGCCCAGCAACGCATGCACACTCAGCTACAAGAGCAGAATGTGCTACTCAACCAAGGATTGCAGACAGCATTGGAAAGAGGGGCAAGGCCAGATTCAGGAGCATCAGCTAGGTTTTGCAAGTACAACCCCTGTCGTTTTGAGGGCACGGAGGAAGCCATCTCAGCCGATGCATGGCTTAAGGATATCGAGGCTATTCTGACAGCAGCTAAAGTGTCGGCAGAAGAACGTGTGGATCTCGTGAAGTTGTTACTTCAGGATCTCGCACGTGATTGGTGGGAATCAGAGGAATTGGGCATCAGACGTCCTGTGGCTTGGGACGATTTTACTGCAAGATTCAAGACCAAGTACTATGGAGTTGTGGCGCAGTTTGAGCTACAACAGAAATTTATCAACCTCAGGCAGGCCGGCAAGACTGTGGATACTTATGCAGCGGAGTCTGCAGATTGAGTAGATTCGCCCTAGAGATGGTAGCAACAGAGCGCCAGAGGGCAATGAGGTTTCAGCAAGGGTTTCATCTTGAGCTCTTGCAATTGATAGAGGGGCACAATTACCAAACTTTTGACGAAATATTAATGGCAACTCGAAGGCATGAGATCACTATTCAGAGGCTTGCAGTAAGGACTAGGGGTCAGAAGAGATCCCACAGTCAGATGGAAGGAGGGGGGAGCAGCGCCCCGAACAACGGCACCATCCACTGGCATTCGTATCCACGATGTGGCGATACGAGGACCAGCACCACCACCCAGGCAGTAGCAACAACAACAGAGGAAGAACCAGCAACCCCCGGCGGGCTGCACTTGTTGTGGGAAGATGGGGCACACTAGAGATGTGTGTCGAACATTGAATGGACTGTGTCTGATATGTGGGAACCCAGATCATCGGGTTACCACATGTCCCATGAATTCGAGGGCAGGAGGACCAGGGCAGCAGTTTCCTGCTCTGCCAACACCAGGGGCAGGCCAGTATCGAGGACCAGCAGTGGCAGTGAGGCCGTTGGCGCAGCGTCCGCAGGTTCAGATGTTTCGGCAGCAGGGGCCGCCGATGCAGCAACACTAGCATAGACCACCCCAGCATCATCAAGGAAGGGGCCAGCAACAACATCAGGCTAGGCCGCAGCATAGAAACCAGTAAGGAGGTCGAGGGCAAGCATTCACTCTGTCCTTGGAGGAAGCATTAGCATCGGAAGATGTTGTGGCAGGTAACATTCTCGTCGCCTCATATCCCGCAGTAGCATTGTTTGATTCGGGAGCATCCCATTCATTTATATCTGCACAATTTGCGACACGACTAGGAATGGAGTTCGAGGCATTGCCAGGAAGGTTGAATATACTCACTGGTAATGGGCTCGTAGGAGTTAGTAGAGTTATTTTAGCCTGTAGCGTTGTAGTTTGCGGGCATTCCTTACCCGCCCGGTTGATAGAATTTCCTGTTGGAAATTTCGACGTTATCTTAGGCATGGACTGGCTGAAAGACAGTCATGCGATAATAGATTGTCGTAGAGGGAGTGTATCTTTTGATATTTCAGGCATGGAGCGGTTCACCTTAGTCAGATCAGAGGCAACTCAGCAAGAGTAGGGAGTAGTAATGACAATGGAGGAAGTTCAGATTCCGAAGGTAGTTGAAGAATTTCTAGACTTATTTTCTGAAGAACTTCCGGGTCTACCACCGGTTAGAGATATTGAGTTCAGTATAGAATTGGCACCAGGAACTAAACCGATATCAGATCGAGTTTATAGAATGGCGGATTCAGAGCAGGCGAAGGTATACCAGCATATAGAGGAACTGAAGGAGAAGAAGTTCATCCAAGCTAGCGTGTCACCATGGGCAGCACCAGTGGTACTTGTGGGGAAGAAGGATGGGTCGTCCAGATTATGCATTGACTACAGGAAGCTTAACGCGGCAACAGTGAAGAACAAGTACCCATTACCCAGGATCGACGACTTATTTGATCAGTTGAGCAAAGTTAGAGTTTTTTCCAAGATAGATCTTCGTTCAGGGTACCATCAGGTGAGGGTTCGGAAGGAAGACATTCCCAAGACAGCATTCAGGTCGAAGTATGGGCATTATGAGTTCTTAGTAATACCGTTTGGTTTGACCAATGCTCCAGCTATATTCATGGATTTGATGAATCGTATCTTTATGCCATACTTAGACCAGTTTGTCGTTGTGTTTCTTGACGACATTCTCGTATACTCTACTAGTGAAGAGGAGCATGAAGACCACCTCAGGAAAGTGTTGCAGGTTTCGAGAGAGAACCAGTTGTATGCCAAGCTCAGCAAGTGTGAGTTTTGGTCGGATCACATTTCCTTTTTGGGTCACATCATATCAGGAGCTGGAGTAGTAGTAGATCCCAAGAAGATAGAAGCAGTAGAAAGTTGGCCAGTACCCAAGACCGTAGCAGATGTGCGAATCTTCTTAGGATTGGCAGGATATTACAGAAGGTTTGTGTCAGACTTTGCAAGGCTTTCAGCACCTATGACCCGCTTGACCCGGAAGGATGTACCATTTGTTTGGTCAGCAGAATGTCAGACATCATTCGAGACTTTGAAGCCGAAGTTGATATCAGCACCTATTCTTACATTGCCAGTTGGACCCGGAGGTTTTACAGTATATTATGATGCATCAAGTAAAGGACTTGGATGTGTCCTTATGCAGCATGGGAAGGTGATAGCGTATGCATCTCGACAGCTTCGGGACCACGAGAAGAATTACCCAACTCATGATTTGGAGTTGGCGGCAGTAGTATTTGCTCTAAAGCTATGGAGGCATTACTTATATGGTGACCGAGTGGAGATGTACACAGATCATAAAAGTCTGAAGTACATCTTTACTCAGAAGGAGCTGAACATGAGGCAGAGAAGATGGTTAGAGTTGATTAAGGATTATGACGTGGAGCTTCAGTATCATCCAGGCAAGGCTAATGTAGTAGCAGACGCTCTCAGCAGGAGAGGCGGCGTATTTATGTTGACAACGCAGAGGCATATCTTAGAAGACCTTCAGAAGATGGGCATCGAGGTTATACTTCCTAGTGATGTAGGAGTTCTAACAAGTCTGCAAGTTCAATCCAACTTGGTAGGCAGGATCAAGGCAGCTCAGGCACAAGACCCAAGGATTCAGAAGCTTAGGGCAGAATGTGAGTCAGGACTCAGGAAGGAGATGAGAATTCATGAAGATGGTATACTTAGGTTTGGATCACGTCTATGTGTGCCTAGTGGAGATATCAGACAGGAGGTTATGGCAAAAGCTCACAGTTCTCAGTATTCTATTCACCCTGGAGGGACCAAGATGTACCAAGATATCAAGCAGCATTTCTGGTGGAACGGGATGAAGAGGGAGATAGCAAGATTTGTTTCCCGTTGCTTGGTATGTCAGCAAGTAAAGGCAGAACAACAGAGGCCAGCTGGGTTATTACAACCGCTTCTTATTCCGGAATGGAAATGGAAGCATATTACAATGGACTTTGTGACCGGTTTACCGAGATCACCAAGTGGTAAGGACGCTATTTGGGTAATAGTGGACCGACTTACGAAGGTAGCACATTTTCTTCCTTTCAGAGTAGGACAATCTACAGAAAAGTTGGCGGAGTTATATATGCAACAGATAGTCAGGCAGCATGGAGTCCCTGTCAGTATTGTGTCGGATCGGGATACCCGTTTTACATCACATTTCTGGAAGAGCTTACATCATAGTCTGGGTACCAAGTTAAGATTTAGCACGGCCTACCATCCGCAGACGGATGGGCAATCAGAAAGAACGATTCAGACTTTGGAAGATATGTTGCGAGCTTATACTTTGGATTTTGGAGGGTCTTAGGAGAGTCACCTACACTTGGTCGAGTTCTCATACAACAATAGTTATCAAGCCAGTATACAGATGGCGCCATTCGAGGCACTATATGGTAAGAAGTACAGGTCACCGCTTGCATGGGATGATATCGAAGAGAGGAAGATGTTAGGCCCAGAAATGATTGTTCAGACGGTTGAAGTGGTTAAGGGAATTAGGGAGCGACTTCGAGTTGTGCAGGATCGGCATCGTCATTGGGCGGACCAGCATCGTAGGCTGCTAGAGTTCTCTGTTGGGGACCACGTATTCTTGCGGATCTCACCTACTCGTGGGGTCATTAGATTTGGCGTTCGCGGGAAATTGAGTCCGCGGTACGTGGGCCCATTTGTTATCCTTGATCGGATAGGCGATGTTGCTTATCGTTTATCACTCCCACCTTCGTTACGAGAGGTGCATGACGTGTTTCATGTATCTCAATTACGTAGGTATGTATCGGACCCAAGCCATGTCCTCGATCACTCTGAGCTGGTTGTTGGTACCAACCTGTCTTACGAGGAACAGCCTGTGTCCATTTTGGACCGAAGAGAGAAGATACAAGAACCGAACAATTAGTCTTGTCCGTGTTGCTTGGGGTCATCACTCCTTGGGAGAGTCAACGTGGGAACGTGAGGATGATATCCGATCACGGTATCCACACCTGTTTGAC
Source organism: Iris pallida (assembly GCA_029216955.1). NCBI lineage: Eukaryota > Viridiplantae > Streptophyta > Magnoliopsida > Asparagales > Iridaceae > Iris > Iris pallida. The sequence continues at coordinate 4,252,440 of JANAVB010039017.1, forward strand.
TCACAAGGTATATCTCTTTCTGTATACCTTGATTGTCCTGATTCTTCATGGTTGTCACCTTATGGGTAGAGCTACTTGATATCATAGATTGATGAATTTACCTATACAGTACTTGCTTTTGATATGGTAAAATGATTGCTTGCTCACTAGAATTGCTTGTATTAATTTAGCTCCGATATTTTCTAACCTGCTTAGATTTGAAATTCCGAGGACGGAATTTTTCTAAGGTGGGTAGAGATGTCACTCCCCGTTCCCAGAATGCGTATTTTTATACATGTGTAACTCATGTATATTTATTTAGTATTTATCATGTATTATCCTGTATTTAAAATTCTTTTATTTTCATGTTAATTAATTATCTGCATTTTATTCCTGCATTTTATTTCTGCATTTTCTTCCTGCTTTGATTCTCTGCTTGGTCTTATTGGGTTCGACCATAGAGGGTTTTCGGGTTCATGGTGGACAACCCGGCCCACAACTCCCACCTACCACCACCCTCCCTATTTAAAGCTTCCTTCTCCTTCTCTCTCCTCATAACTTCTCCTTCACCATTACTTCTTCTTCTTCCGCTCATCACTCTCTCCACCAACCACAGCAGGCAAGTGCAATCTTGCTTCTTGCTTGGAGAACCCTTTTTATGGTTCATTTTTCTTCCTCTCATGATTCTGAGAGAGTTTACTACTTGGCATTTTTTGATTTCTTTGGCTGGTTTCTCCTAGATCTAAGTTGTTGTATTTCGGTTGTTCATAGGTTTTGATCTCCCAACTTAGCGTGTCTTCTGGCTGGAAACTTCATTCTCTGGCTTGGGACGAAGGCTCAGTCACGCACGCGTCTCTACGTGTCTGCGTAGATTTTGAGACACGCTCATGTTCTTACATGTTAGCGTGTATTTTCAGTCACGCTCACGTTCTCATGAGCGTGCGTGTATTTTCAGTCACGCTCACGTTCTCATGAGTGTGCGTGTATTTTCAGACACGCGTCTCTACGTGTCTGCGTGACTTTTCACGCTCACGTCTCTATATGGGTGCATGGATTTTTAGTCACGCACATCCATGAGTGCGTGGATTTTTAGTCACGCACACATCTTTGCGTGCGTGAATTTTTTGTCACGCTCACACTGTGCATGAGTGCGTGTATTTTTTAGTCACGCACACGTCTCTACGTGTCTGCGTAGATTTTGAGACACGCTCATGTTCTTACATGTTAGCGTGTATTTTCAGTCACGCTCACGTTCTCTTGAGCGTGCGTGTATTTTCAGTCACGCTCACGTTCTCATGAGCGTGCGTGTATTTTCAGACACGCGTCTCTACGTGTCTGCGTGACTTTTCACGCTCACGTCTCTATATGGGTGCGTGGATTTTTAGTCACGTACATCCATGAGTGCGTAGATTTTTAGTCACGCACACATCTTTGCGTGCGTGAATTTCTTGTCACGCTCACACTGTGCATGAGTGCGTGTATTTTTTAGTCACGCACACGTCTCTACGTGTCTGCGTAAATTTTGAGTCACGCTCATGTTCTTACATGTTAGCGTATATTTTTAGTCACGCTGACGTTCTCATGAGCATGCGTGTATTTTTAGTCACGCTGACGTTCCCATGAGCGTGCGTGTATTTTCAGTCACGCACACATCCTTGCGTGCGTGGATGTTTAGTCACGCACATCCTTGCGTGCGTGGATTTCTTGTCACCTTTTCACGCTCACTTGAGCGTGCATGAATTTCCCTTCACGCTCACACTGTGCATGCCAGCGTGAATTACTTTTTCACGCTCACGCTGTTACACGCTCACTCCTACTAAACTTGGCGTGACTTTTGGCCTTAGTATAGACTTGTTGGCGTGACTTTCTAACCTGGGTGTTTTTATTTGTTTTATAACTTATTCATTTAAGGATGGCATGATAATTCTCCTATTATATCCTTACGCCTTTTTGCATGAACTTGATAAATCATGATATGTTAATATTGTTAATACAAATTGTTATGTGGAATGTGTCATGTGTCTTGATTGATCCATGGATACCTAGTATGACTAGAACTTAACTCTGAGGAGTTATAGGCTCGACCCCATGTAATACTAATTGATTTTCATGCCTTGCCACCATTGATAATGATTGGGACATTGACTAATAATTGATCATGCGTTCCTAGTTGGAACTAAGAGACTGGCTAGTCGTCTTATTGAATTGAATGAATGAGACACGTTCATGTAATGAACTATTGTACTCGATTAGCCGATCCCGAATATTGGCATACAGGCACATGCAGGCTTCAAACTTATTTATTTATTTATTTAGCTATCTTACAAAAATAGCATGTGCACTTTATGGTCAAGGCATGATTACCCTGTGGTCAAATTTGATTGTTGCATCACGCTATGTAAAACCTACAACCTAGCCGCACGGGTATTGTTGTAGAGTTGCGCATATCGTACCCCGTACGAAAGTACTCATTGAATGACCATGATCCACGGCATGGAACTTCACTCAACGTAGAGACCTTTAAGTTAAATAAAATAATAATGGCATGGAGAGATTGGATTCCCGAGTTCTTACATGGCAGCCCTCTTGGGACTATTAAGTGCCCGACAGGCCGGCTGGTTCCCACAGATACTGTAAACCTGTCACACGGGCAGGGAACGGTATCTGCTTATATTATTGTACATGCTATAACGGCGGGCGTCCCGCTGGGACTCGTCTAACTACATGATTGGCGCAATTAATTGACTGGATAGACTAGCCTTGCTCGCACATAGTAAGAACTGAGGAATCCCTATTTGCATAATTCCAGGATAACTTAGGACTCACAATAGCAACCCGTAGTAGTTGATTGGCCGTTCAAGATGATTTGTTTGTGTACTGTACCTACTCTGTTGCCTAACTGAGATGATCAGAATGTCAGGACATGACGGGCCAACTTCTGTCCTTGTTTGGTTGGGAGGTTGGTTCGAAGTGTCGTGATGTTATGTGAATCCTAGTGGAAAGCAGAGATCTATTATTATATTCTCTTACTTACTAGTTTAATCCTTTATATCGTCCTTCCTTGTGGTACTTGCTATTAGAGGTCTAACCTCTCTGGTTTTGCATGGCCAGATTTAGAGCCGGTCCCCGAGGATCCAGCTTACTTCTACCTCCAAGATGGTCAACACTAGAGGGATGATCGCAGGAGGACTCGAGTGGGTTCCTTACTTCACCACTCATTTTGTTACTTACTTTATACTTAGCCGTTTGGCACCGACATGTTAGTCGAATTGTCTTGCACTTACTTTTACATAATTGTAATTAAGTCAGACTGTAGCTGATAATAATTGTGTACACTTTGCTATACCATCTGGCTATGTTTTGTAAAGCCAGGTCTCAAGAATATTTTGACTGAGCGTTTGGGACGCCTTACTACTTTTTCTTACATGTTCTCTATTTCTGTTTCTTACTTGAATGATTGAGACAATAGATCTGAAGTGACCATAGTAAGACTTTCATGTAGTATGCACCCCCTCGTCTGGTTAGACAGCATTGATCGTATTATACGGTATTCATCTACCCATAATACGTAGCTGGCTGAGTCATTCCCCTGCTCTCCAGTATTCTGGTTCTGGGGCGTGACAATTAATGATACATACAAGATTACTACATGTCCATACAGGATTTTAAATGTCTGCATAGCTTCCCTATACCATAGCTATGGTCCCATTTGAATTGTTTTCCTACAATGCAAACATTCAACAAGAACTTTAGTGGAGTATCTTCTTTCGGTATCGCCACTTACATGCTTATTGTAAACTCTGCTAAAATGATGCCAAATTTTCGATCCTGATTCAAACTCTTGTTCGGTGCATGTTAAGGTTACAGTGCAGGCTGTGGTTGCTGATCTTGTGGTTACTGTAGCAGTTGATCATTATCCATGATATAAAATATCTTATTCACACTAGCTTGCTTATAAATATTGTAAGAGAAAAGATATTGTTGGTGTGATTAATTTTGAAGATTAATAGCCTATTTATAGATTTTTTTGGCTGCAAAATAACATATTTTACCCTCAAAAAATAATTGTTATAAGGGTATTTTTGTTATTTTAAGAAAATGACCAAATATCCTTAGAACTGTCAAAATCAACCATAAAATTGAGGGTAAAATGGTCTTTTGGCCCTCCCAACGGTAAAAAAAAATAAAAAATCGGCTACACCGAGCCAGGTCCAGGCTGTCCCGGTTCGGTTCAACCGGTTTTATCAGCCCAGACATGGGGTCAAACTGGGCCGAGTCGATCCAGGCTTGCGGGTTCGAAGCTAGAACCCAGCCCAGACCAAATAGAAATAAGGACAGGGTCATTGACCGGGCTCGAGCTGGCCTAAACCAATTTTGATCAGGTCAGGCCCGATCCGTGAACCAGGTCGGGCCCACCGGCCTAGTTCACAGCTTGAGTTGTGCCCCTTTGAGAACAAGCTTCTCGTCAAGCTCCGTTGTCGAGCACATCATCGATGCCTACAACTGTAACAGACCCTTTGTTGCCTATCTTCACACGTCTAAACCTACCTCTCGGTATGACGTAAAAAACCTCCTCTACGAAGTGGTATGATACGACACCACGTGTCCAAGACCCAATCGTCTTCATGACACATGATACAAGGTTCCTTTACGTCGGTAGTTGCGATGATGAGATCTTCCATAGCGATAAAATCATCATGATCATCCTTGCCTTTCTTCTTCTAAGATTTGAACTTTATGCAATTCTTCTTAAAATGACCCATTTCACTACAGTGATAGCACTCCTCCATACGGTCCACAGTCACAAGATCCCAAAAGCTCTTTCATGTCCTCGCCTGGACTTGAGTCTTTCATTTCATAGGAAGCAACTCATGCGACAATTTTATCTGTTTTTATCGGATCTCCTCGTTCAATAATCTACTTTTGACTGCTTCTATCATGACAATTCCATTAAGCACGGAATTGCTCACCGATGCCACTAACTTCTCCTAGCTTTTAGGCAAAAGAATCAAAAGAAGTAGGATATGAAGCTCATGATCAATCACCATCTTCATTGTAGACAGTCGATTGATGATACCCTAAACTTAGTACAGAAGTTATGCCACTATGGCACCCTCCGTGTACTTTGAGTTGACGAGTTAGTGAATAAGAAATTACTTGTTACGAGCCGTCTGCCTTACGTACATGTGATGCAGCTTCTCCTATAATAATTTTGTCGAACTCTCCATAGACATGTGGTGAAATACCGAATCATCTAGTCATTAGTTGATGAATCCAACAACCTTTCGATCTAATTGCTTCTATTCATCAAAAGCTTTGTCCGATGGCTTGGAATTATCGCCCTCCAATAAACTATGCAAGTCCTTACACCTGAGTTGATCCTCGATTATTGGCATCAAAATCGTCCAGTTCTCCCCTATGAGGGTGATCATACGTGTGCTTATCTGCTCCGTTGAGAACCTGAGAGCTTTGATACCGGATGTGGGTATCAGAGAGCAAACCTAAAGCTCTGATACCAGATATTGAAAAACCGTACGTGACTCGAACCGGTTTTGACTACAGACACGGATGGAAAAGTGATGCCAACCCACCTAAAAATAACTAACCAATCTACCACGAACAACAAGATAGATCAAACAACGTATTTTCTGTAAACTACGTCACCTAGACAAATCATAATATATATATATATATATATATAACTTCCGATAAAAGATGCAATATTAATAAAAAAAAACTATGTTGAACCCTTTGCCCAATGGTTCAAACCCCTCACCAACCTAAAGTAGAAAGAAGAAGATTACAACCTAAAATCACATATCCTACCTGTCACACCCTAGTTTCAAAATATATCAGAACCTAAGACATTATCATGTTAGCTGTACGGCTAGAATAAGTATTTCCAATTTAATGGACTTATCATAATCGTAGTATGGTGAATCCTATATCTACAATACAACAGTCACAGGTGAACTAATATCTCCACAATAACAACACTATAAACTCATCCACAGAACAACAACAACAACATAGAAGAATATAATAAAGTTCTGATTGAAATGGAATATAAGTCTGAAATAATCAAATACAAAATATGTCTTAGATAATCAAGTCTGCTGGAAATATCCACTAAAACAAAGTATAATACTGGAATGGTAAAATACTGAAATAAGAAAATAGCCAGGACATAGATAGCTAAATAAAATGTCTATGATTCTAATCACTATCAACCCCTGGATCAGGAAAACTCCTCTTGCTCAACCTCTACGTCTTTTGCAAGATATTCAGGTCGATGCTTCATCCGTAAATTGTAGGATAAAGATACTCGTCCAGATATGGAAAATAACCAGGTCCTCAGGTGACATAACAAGATATAAATAGCACGCTATAATATGAGCTGAAATAAATACAGGCAATAAACTGGTTAAACTATCCATCTACGTGAATGTATATCGAAGACGACTTTGGGCCATTTGGGTAGGTAAGGGAGTAGCATTAGCATCAACGAATGCTGGAGCTTACACTAGCATAGTTCCCCGACCATACTGGATACTAGTCCGTGGTAGCTTCCGGATATATCCACTAGTATAGCTTATAACATGGCACACTGAGTCTGATATGCAAGTGTCATTTCCATACGTCTACTAATAGTCTTCCCTCCCGTATCCTACTAGAATCACATTCGTGACTCTGGCATTTCATATCACAAAGCAAGTTTCTATCTAGAATCACACTAATAATGTATGAACTGTCACACGACCCGCTTATAGGTAGCTAGCCAAATACGTAGGCTCGTGCCAACACAATGTAAACTCACTTAAAGTGTCGTGTCATGGGATGTGTCCAGTCATAGAAGTCACAGGAAATAACTTTATAGCTATTTGGGAGGGTCTACTAACTTCTAAGTCACACATGCACTATCATATCGATGAAACCATCGATAGTACCCAAGTTACACTTGAACGCACACCTCTAACACATCTAATCCTATGCACATTAACATTTTATTACTAACAATATATATATATATATATATATATATATATATATATATATATATATATATATATATAAATATATTATATATATATATATATATATATATATATAATATATTTATATATATATATATATATATATAAAAATTATATATATATATATATATATATATATATATATATATATATATATATATATATATATATAAAATATATATATATATATATATATATATAAATATATATATATAAATATATTATTTATATATATATATATATATATATATATATATATATATATATATATATAAATATATATATATATATATATATATATATATATATATATATATATATATATATATATATATATATTAAAAAAAAAAAATATATATATATATATATATATATATATATATATATATATATATATATATATATATATATATATATATATATATATATATATAATTTATAATTATCTAACTATATACCAGTCATAACTAGTCATAATACATACTAATCATAAATAGTCCTACTAGGGCTAACAAAATTCCACAAAATATAAATAAAAATATTCAGTGTTAATTCTGAAATAATTCTCTATAATTCTGGAAATATATTTTGTATAATTAATATTGCATAAAAACCCATTTAGAAGTCAATTCATGATCAAGCTAATAACAACATTGATAAATCAACGCTATTAGAACTTGTTTAACCATGAATAAACAAACTTTAATATTCTAAAATAAATGGTAAACAATTATTTAAATTATCAAATATTCATGATCATGAGTTGAGGTCAACAATATGGAGCATTGGATGGATACAAAATTATTTGGGACTCACAAGATGGTAATATCGATAGTTCATTTTATGACAGAATTTTATCCTTCAAAGATTGAACGATTCAAGCATTAAACCATAACAATTATGAAAAACTCATTGAACGATAATTGTAGGTAATTGAAATACGGTCGTTTTTATCTATGATAGAAAGGGTAAAAGTGAAGTTATATGGTTTAAAACTGTCACGCACTGAACAGTATCAATTCTAGACACACTTTGGTAAAACGTGTGCCCCAGAATATCTAAAATGGTCTTACATAAAATTTTATATGAAGGTATTAGACAAATAAAGGAACCCAAAAATTTTAGTCCCATAAAGTTTTGATGTCTATAAGTGGTGAAAACGCATTCGCAACATGGACATACCAACTGTATTTTCGGATAATAAATTTAGGGTGCCCTATGCACGCTGTTGTGACCTATAGGAGTATTTTCCGGTGATGGCCGACCTTGGAAAGTTGGAAGGGGGTCTTGGGTACATCAGTACTGAGGTGATTGGGTTGTAGATGGTCGACTATACTCCTAACAGCAGCGAGAAGATGAAGGAACAGCAGCAACAGTCAGCAATGAAGGGGCTCGGGTTTAGGGTTTGTAGAGGGGATTTTGGGTAGGTTAGTATGATGTGTGTGTGTGTGTGTGTATATATATATATATTATATATATATATATATATATATATATATATATATAATATATATATTTTTTTTATATAATATTATATATATATATATATATATATATATATATATATATATATATATATACATATATATATATATATATATATATATATATATATATATATATATATATATATATATCAAAATATATATATAGGGTTGATAGGGGGTCGGCTATGGGCTATTCTAGTATTGGTAGGGTTAAACTTACCTAGGTCAAAACTGACGAAGGAAGTTTATAGAGTTTGTTATTTCTTGTGCTCCAAAAATCAAAGCTACGGATGATTGTATTTTATGAACGTGAATAAAAGTGGAAAATATATAATAAACAATATATAACTCAATATGTGTATATGTATATATATATATATATATATATATATATATATATATATATATATATATATATATATATATATATATATAATCAAACAGCAATTTATTGAAAACTAGCAAAGGCTCGTAACGAGCAGTACAAGGTGCCAGGGTCCAACACACACAAAAAAGTCTTGGAAGGCAAAGTAGAAAATACATAAAGGTTGATTTTGAAATTTCGAAAAAGTTCGAAATTTGAAAACTTAAAGGGTCTTGAAAATTTTTGAACTGGGCGGGTGTGGGCGGTCGGCCAAATGTGGTGGCGCACTGCCAGATTTTTTTTGATGGAATTATATATATATATATATATATATATATATATATATATATATATATATATATATATATATATATATATATATATTATATATAATTATATAAAAAATATGTCTAAAATTTGAGATCTTACAACCTCTCCACCTTAGAAAATTTCGTCCTCGAAATTAAGCACATACTACTAAAAAGCAGTCAGTATTAACTAATTAAAGATGACATACCTAATCCTACAAAGAGATGAGGAAAATGCTCCCTAATCGGATTTTCGTGCTCACAAGTCGACACGCCTGGTGCATGATGGCTCCATGCGACACGAACTAAAAGAATGGTCTGGCCCCGTAAGACTTTCTCTCGATGGTCCAAAATCTCCATGGGCAGCTCTTCGTAAAATAGGCTCGGTCCCACAATAATCTTGGAATGGTCCAGAACGTGACTAGGATCTGGCACATACCTCATCAGCTGAGATACATGCAACACATCATGAACACCCTCCAAGGTTTGTGGCAATGCAAGTCTGTACGCGACTTCTCCAACTCTCTCTAGCACGTTGAATGGTCCGATGTCCCTCGGACTAAGCTTCCCACTCCCTCTGAATCTAATGTTCCCTCTGATAGGAGAAATCTTCAGAAATGCACGATCTCCTTGCTTAAAATTTAATGATCGATGATGAATGTCTGCCCAATACTTCTGTCGATCTTGTATTGCTCGCAAATATCCTTGAATTTGTTTCTCTTTCTCTATCGTACAAACCACTAACTCCGGTCGCATTATCTCTCGCTCACCAACATCACTTTAACACACTGGAGAGCGACACTTCCTTCCATACAAAGCTTCGAATGGCACCATCTAGATCCTCACTTGATAACAGTTACTATAAGAAAACTCTACCGGATAAAGATGATCCTCCCATGAACCTCCAAAGTCGAGCATGCATTCTCTCAACATATCCTCCAAGGTCTATATGGTATTCTCTGACTGTCCATCCATTTGCGGATGATTGATGTACTGAACTTCAACCTCATACCAAGACTCTCCTGTATGCTCCTCTAAAAATGTGAAGTGAACCTCGAATCTCTGTCGGACATAATGCTAACTAGCACTCCGTGTAGCCGTGTAACACCCCAGTCCCAAAATACTTAGGACCAGGAACGTAGATATGTCAGCCGTATAATAAATATACGTAAGCTGTAAAATACAGTAAACCACAGCTAACTAATCTCATCCACAAAATAAAATCAAGCTTTTATAGAAATAAGTAAGAATTTGTCTGTTTACATGTAGTTGGGAGGAGACAAATCCACTACAAACTAATTAAAAGAAAAGAGATATATGACATACGAATGAATTGGCGAAAGTAGCAAGAAATGTCCAAGGCACGTCATCTTCGAAGAAATGGAGAAGACCACGACCTCGGCTAGAATATCTGCGGAAGACATGAACACACACCTGGAGAGATCACCAGGTCCTCAGAGGGACGTAACAAGATACAGGAAAAACATGGTAATGCGAACTGTCAGAATAATAAAATAATATACAAAAGACTATCATAGACACAAATATGCAAAAGGGATTCTAACCGTCTAATATGCAATTTAGCGGACAACTTTCATGCGCATGGGTGGGATTTAGGCTACATGTACGTAACTGGTATCCAGTCATCTGTATCCGGCCGTAACGTCCAAAACGTCAGAGGGTATCTGCAAATATATATCGCCATAGTTCCTTTCAAAAACTATAGTTTACCTGTTTGACTTTCCATACGCACTAGTGATTGTCTTTCCCCAATATTTCCTACACTGACCAAGTCATGTCCATGAGCCACCTAGTTTTGTAACTGTTCGAGTCTCTATACCTTAATCGTAGCAGTTACGATCTATCCGTCACACGACTATAAAGATGGCCAGTCCATAAGTCATGTCCCTAGCAAAATATCTCAAACCATGTAGTGTGAGTATCATGGCACAAGAAGATATAAGGATATCCCACAATAAGAAGGTAGTCCGCTAAAACTAAGTTAACAAGCATAAAATAAAGTAACGACTACTAAAGTCGCTTGCACCCAAGTATGGCTTGGACGTGCAGTTTATAACAAAGAAAACTAACAAATATGAAACAAAGTAAATAAGTACATATATTATTTTTGAAAATATTTATAATACTTAAAAAATGTATTACAATAGTCAAAATAAGTTTTTTAGATAAATACTCAAAGTAAAAGATCGTTTTTGACTAAAAATGTAAGTTTGTCAAAATTAGAATTTATAGGTAGAAAACTATATTTTATTAGTCATAAATAAATTGAATAATTCATTTGAAAATCTGAAAGCCCGAATTTTTGTCAAACAAAACTTTCTAGGGTAGTCTATCAAAATAGATAAAATATTTAATCATATATTTGGAACTGCTATATGGCACAAACCTAATAATATTTTTGTTTACAAATTAATTTCAGAAAAAAATCTCATACTAAAAAATAATATAAAAATACTAATAGAATATTATATAAATACCAGTGATGATATCTAATAATTAATCTACTCAATATACTGTATATATAAGTAAAATAAATAATAATAATAATAATAATAACTTTATAAAATACCACAGGGGTTCGTTGAGAGAAGAGTGAAGAGAACAGAACACAAAAAAACCTATAAAAAATAGAAATAAAGAAGCAACAGCAGTAGGTGAAAGGAGGGAGAGGAGGAGAGAGAAAAGAGGGTAGGTGAAGAGAGAGAGAGGAAGGAGCGACCAGGCGGAAGAGAGAGAGAAGGAGGGGGAAAAGAAATCGAAGAAGGGAGCGAGAGATCGAAGCTAGGACGAAAGAGCGGGATCGGAGGGCGGCTCGTCGGCGGTCAGGGGTTTTGGTCGGGCTCAAGGGACTGCGGAGGGTTCGGCGGGCCGGCTGAGCGTGAAGACGCGAGCAGCGGGACGAGGGGTTCTACCGACCACGGCGCGTGCTGTAAGGCGGAGTTTGCGGAGAGGTACGGCACTCCCGATCGGACACTAGGGGCTGGCGTGGGGAAGATCGGCGCCAAATCTGTGCTGGAGGCCGCGGGTCAGGCGGGATCCCACTGACGGCGGCGCGACGTGGATCCGTAGGCGAGTGCCACGACGGAGTAGCTCGGCACGGGATGTTTTTCCGGTGGAGGCGGCGGGAGTACCGGAGGCGGGTTCCGGTCGGGCGGATCTGGGGGTTAGTACACCCGGAGACGACCACGGGAGGCACGGTCGAGGGTACAACGGCCGAGAGTAGGTAAGGCTTTCAAAATTTTCCTTCTTTGTCTATGTGGTGGTGGTGGATGTGGATTGGAGGCGGCGCCGACCGACGATGGCCATGGCGGGGCGGTGTGACGGCTGCGGCGGTGGCGAAACTGGTGGTGGTTTGGGGGTGCAGGTGTGGTCATCGGGGTGGAGCGGCTGGTAGCGATGGGGTGTGTTTGGGAGGGGTTCGGTAAAAGGTGATACCGGAGTTCGGTTTTGGGTTTGGGGCTGCGGTGGTGGTGGTTCACTAGCTGTGATGGGGGTTCTGGCAGTAGGTTGTGGTGGCATCGTGGTTGTCGGTGACAATAACGGTGGAAGGAAAGTGGTGGTGGTCGGGATGTGAGTCGCAGGCTGGCGACTACGTATGTTGTGATTGATTGGTGGTCAGGGGCAAGGAACGTCGGGATAGGGGAATGCCCTTTGGCTTGAAGAATGCTGGTGCCACATACCAGCGAGCTATGAGCACCATGTTCCGTCAACACCTTCGCAAGACAATTGAGTGTTATGTTGATGACATCGTCGTCAAGATCCATCTTCGGGGCGATCACCTACAAGACCTGATGACAGTCTTCGATCTCATGCGGGCGCATCAGCTTAATATGAACCCCGCTAAATCCTTCCTTAAGATTTCTATTGGAAAGTTCTTGGGCTTCATCATCACTGCGAAAGGCATTCATGTCGACCACGAGAAGACTAAAGCCATCCTTGACATGGACCCTCCGAAGAACCTCAGAGAACTTTGAGGCCTACAAGGACGACTCGCCTACATCTGGAGGTTTATCGCGAACCTTTCTGGAAAATGTCAACCCTTCACCAAGCTTATGAAGAAGGGAGTTTCCTACGTATGGACGAAAGAATGTCAGAAAGCTGTCAACGACATCAAAGCTTATCTGACAAGTCCCCCAGTCCTTGTGGCACCCGTCGCAAACAAATCATTCTTGCTTTATGTCCGTGCAATGGACCATTCCCTTGGCACTTTGTTGGCCCAGAACAAAGAAGCAGGCCATGAGCAGGCCATCTACTACCTTAGCAGGACGATAGTTGGGGCCAAACACCGGTACAACCCCGTGGATAAAGAGTGTCTAGCCTTGGTGTTCGCCATCCAGAAAACCCGCCACTATGTCTCGGGACAAAGAATCCATGTCATCTCTCGAGTCAATCCACTAAGAATTCTCATGACAAAATCGGAAGCGCTAAACTCTCGGTTGGCTACGTAGGTGATATTATTGACACCATATGACATGGTATTCGTACCGCAAAAGGCTGTCAAGGGCCAAGCATCGGCCGACTTCCTAGCCGTGCACCTAATCCCGGAATCGTCCAGGCTTTACGAAGGTATTCCTGATGAGGTGCAAGAAGCAAACATTACCGAAGAAAGCCCAGTCTGGAGGATGTTCTTCGACGGTGCTTCCAGAACAGGCCCCAAAGGCCAAATTATCACATGAGTCGGGGTGGCCTTAATCTCTTCCGACAAACTGGTCATCCAGTGTGCCTATTCTCTTTCAGAGCCGTGCTCCAACAATGTTGCAAAGTACAATGCCCTCATCATGGCTTCAGTTAGCAAGACAGCTGGGGGTAGACTACCTTGAATCTTACGGTGACTCAAAGCTCGTCGTCAATTAAGTCCGAAGAAAATATGAGGTCCGTCATGAAGACCTCATCTCCTATCACAAAGCAGTATTGGACATTATCTCAACCTTTCCAGAATTCTTCATAGAGCATGTGCCTCGGCTGTAAAACTTAGAAGCTGATGCTCTGGCCGGCCTCGCAGCCTCATTGGCTGCACCCGTTGGGACTCAATACTTCGTTACGGTGATGGGTCAGGACTTGGCTTGCCCCAGAAATAATCTGTGTATGCAGACAACTCATGCCATGGCCGCAGACCCGGGCATCAACGTTAGAGACTGGACTTTCCTATTTATCGACTTTGTTGTCTATGGAATCCTCTCGGAAGACCCGTAGGAGGCAGTCTCAGTCAGAAGGCGCTCCCTCCGGTTCTATTATGATAAGCCTCCAAAATGCTATACCGACACTCCTACGATGGACTTCTCCTCCGATGTCTATCTAACGAAGAAGCCGCCGAAGCTCTTCGAGGAGCTCATGATGGAACGTGCGGAGCTCATCAACCAGGTCCTAAGCTACAGGACCGACTCTGACGTATGGGCTATTACTGGCCCACCATGATGGCCGACGCTGTTAAGTATGCAAAGAAGTGTCGTGCTTGTCTGTTTCACGCCGACTTCATCCACAAACCGTCAGAGCCTCTACGCCCGACGGTTGTCTCTTGGCCATTTGAAGCCTGGGGCATGGATATAGTGGGGCCTATCACTCCTCTTTCATCAGGAGGATACCGCTTTATCCTAGCAATCATCGATTATTTCTCTAAATGGGCAGAAGCAGTACCTCTCACAGAGGAGAAAAGGTCAAAAGTAACTAGCTTCATCAAGCATCACGTCATCTACCGTTTCGGGTTACCTCGAAGGATTATCCACGACAATGACCCATAATTCATCAGCCATGCATTCAATAGGTTCTGCGACAAGAACCGTATTCAGAACGTGGCATCAACCGCTTACAATCCTGCAGCAAACGGATTGGCTGAAGCTTTTAATAAGACCATCGTCAAGCTACTCCAAAAGTTCGTGTCATCCAACAAGCGTGACTGGGACAAGAAGCTTGGCGAATGCCTTTGGGCCTATCGTACAACGGTAAGGACCTCGACGGGCAACACAACATTCTTTCTGATTTACGGGAGCGAAGCAGTACTACCGCTGGAGATCCAAATACCTTCTCTACAGGTGGCGATCACAAAACAATTGATGGGAGAAGGCAATCAATGTCGCCGTCTGCAAGAGTTGGAGGCGTTAGACGAAAAATGCCTCTTGGTTCAACAGCACATCGAACTTTATCAAGTCCGCATATCACAGGATTTCAACAAAAAAGTCCGACGGAGGACTTTCTAAGTGGGCGACCTGGTTCTGGCAGTCAGGAGACGGATGGTGATGACTCACAAAATACCAGAAAAGTTCAAACCCAAATGGGAAGGACCCTTCATCATAGAGATGGTATACTCAAACGGTGCTTATCGTCTCGCTCAAGCTAATGGAGACTTGTTCATAATTCCCATCAACGATAAGTTCCTAAAAAAGTACTATTCTTGACCTCCGTCGAGAACATACTTCCTCTCCCCAGAAAGATGATTAGTAGACTTGACCAAACCAAGTTCACACCCCTTCTTTGATAAATCATATGCTTCTGGAACCCAGCTGTTTTGTTGCATTCTATCCCCGGTAGAGGGACAACCATGTCCGCATCACCTCTGAGTTGCCTCTCTACACCTCATCAAGCAGGATCCTGTACCGTGTAAGATCATGCTTAAGGCAATGTTTACCACATCCACATCACCTCTGAGTAAACATTCCGTACAACAATCCCTGTGTTGTTGTACCATAGAACATCCACGTCCATATTACCTCTGAGTTGTTCTATAAACTCCCACAAAGTTTACTCCTACCATGTCCATATTACCTATGAGTAGGAAAACTCCACCAATTAGCCCATATTTACTATGTCCACATTAACTCTGAGTAAATATGTTGGCTCTCTCTCTCAACTTATCATCCGTACCTAAAACTAAGGTACGCCAAGGATGATAAGTCTATAAAATTTTAGTTCATCACAAGAAACGAATAAAGCAAGAGTTCCTTTATTTCTTCATCAAACAAAGATTACATCAGCATTGGAATGGAACAAAAGCAAAAAACTACAACTCAGAAAGGGAACAAAGATCAGAGACACTAAAAATAAAAATCGACTTTGTCCTCAGCAAAGACCGCAAGTCAGACGATAAATCCCTACAGCCAGGGATCGTAGTTACGTTCAGGCATGTACCACTCCCTCAGCAATTTTGTATATGAAGGCTCGAACTGGTTGAGGTCCACTTCAAAGACAGGAGTATCATAACTCCCGGTACTGCTACCTTTCAATGCCAGATCCTCCTTAACGATGGCCTCGGCTTTCCGAGTTACTTCCTCGTCAAACGGCCGTCGGTTCTTCCTTGATGTCAACTTTGGGACTTACCTCCTCCTTAATATACACCGGCTCTTGCTTGATAAAAGGAAGCGGTGTCTCCTTTTTACAAAGGCCTCTGTCTTCGGCGTGGAACCTGCAAACAGGACCAAAGGGAAGAAGTCAGCATGCACCAAAGGCGCATTAGCAACCTGACGCAACGTCGGGGTCGAAACCCATGCACACAGATCAAATCCTAGCTTCGGCGCATCATCAGTCCATACGCGTCAGCTAAAAGGGCTTCAGTGTATCATCAGGACAAAAGTCCATGTGCGTCAGCCAAAACACATCGACATGACGTAACTCATCTGCAGTCGGGTCACCCCAACAACACTGCAACAAAGACCAAGGCAAAAGAACACCCACCGAACACTTCTGGCCGAACGTCGGCGTGGGTCGCCATAACGATGGGGGCTTCCTCCGTGTCGACCTTTAAGGATTCCTTTCCCCTGCCCCTTCCTCGGCCAGCACCATCGTGGGGAGGTTTGGAAGCTATTTCTCGAAAGAGTTAAGGGTTCTCGGAGAAGAAAAAGAAGAAAAGCTCCGAGGAAGAAGATGAAAGCTTTGGCAGAAAGTAGAAGACTCTCTTTCCTCACAGCAGCCTATTTATAGGCTTGGCCTCGCGTGTAAACCAATGAGACATGACATCAGCAATCAGTCGCTTCAGATCACATAAAACCGACGGCTGCTTATCTTCAAAAGATCATCATTAATCTTTCCTAAGATCGAGGCGTTATCTCTTCCAAAAAAAGTATACGCCCTAGCAGTATGCACCTAAGCAACAAGCGTCCCTACAGCGACGTGCAGAACGACTATACGCCAAGAAGATCCATGCGCCTAGGCGAAGGGCATGCGCCCTGAGTCGTTACTTCCCATGGTTCTTGTTCAAAGTCTTCCAAAACTTGACAGAAAGTTTTGAAAACTTTGAAGGGGGTCGTATAGAAGCATGGAATTTCAGGCGCATCTATAGGCCAGAATTCCTATGCGCTTAATACTATGCAGCTAGACTCAAACATGCGCTAGGAAGTTCAAACAAAGTACTTGGCTCACCAAAGGATAGCAAAAGTATAGACATCAAAAGAAGGCTTTTATTTCATAAGAAAGTCTATTACATGTCTATAAAAAAGGCTTTATAAAGGAGAACTTCTACAAAAAGAAAGATCCTAAAGCTACAGCCAGGTGCAGCAACTGTCATGCATCCCATGCCAGGCGCATCATCCGTCAGGCGCATCGTTCTGATGTCTTATCCAGGCGCATCATCTCATCATTATGGCATAGGCGCATCAGTGCCAATCAGCTTTTGTCTAGCATGAGGATGAGCTCTTCTAGCCCGACAAAGATCGTGGCATGACGCTCCAATCTTCGGAAGCAACAGGCACACTCGTCAGCCTGTGGAGCTTCAAGCATAACGAAAGACAGAGCGCGGCCGCCCCGATCTTTGGATGCAACAGGCACCATCAGCCTGTGTCGGGACTCAATGATCACGATATTTGGATGCAACAGACACTATCACGGAAGCTCAGAGCGACTGAAGACTGGGACAGCGCATCTTTACGCTCGGGAAGAGCTCATCATCAAGAATTCTACAAAAACTGAGTTCGGCAGTTCGCCAAGGCGGAGCTCTGGTCATGTTCATCTTCATGTCGAAATGAAGAATGGAAGCAAAGCTTTCCTTCATGCGGCTATTTATAAGCACGGGCAACCTATTCCCGAGTGGTAAATGGCCAACTTTCTAAATTCTATGCAATGAATTTACATTAATAGAAAATGAATCCGTCTCCTCGTATTGCCTCGAAGAACTCAACAGTCGGGCCAAAGAGGATACGACACCTGGCTGATGCACCATCAACATCATGCTCCCCTCAGGGATACGCCCAGATGGGCCAGAGACCCATGCGCCCAAAGAGGCACTAATCGATGCACCCTCTTCAAACTGATCACCATCAAGCATTTAATGCTGAATCACAAAGGCGGCAACGTATTTCAAGTGTCGTCCAATCAGCATTCCTTTACAGAAAATGAAGAGCCGCTGATGTCAGCACCATCACTACACCTTGGGTTGGCAACAATTTCCATATGGCCGATCGATCATTCGTATGCGCCTCGTGGCCATGCACCCAGAAGACGGTGTACGCCCAGTGGTCATACGCCCCCTTAGCTCACTTCTGATCTCAAGCAACATAAGACTAATCTCTGCAAGCGCCTCAAAAGCTATGCACCTGGACTTGCTTATGACTCCTAAAAGTCATGAGACCAAGTCGCCTTCCATGCGCCTGATCCTAGGCGCACCATGATGTGAAGCTCTGTATGTGCCTCAAAAGCCATGCGCCCAGACTTGTCTATGATGCCTAAAAATCATAGGACTAAGTTGTCTCCATGCGTCCGATCCTAGGCGCACCCCGACAGATCACTCTCCTCCAAAATCGAGATCTTTGAGCCACAGGCTTACGCCACGCGTCCTTTGACTCAGTTCTAATCAAAGAATGGATGCTAACCACCCAAGATCTCAGTAACAATCAAATCTCAGCAACGGCTATATGTCAGCTCCTCTATAGCCCAATGAAGCAGTTCGAGCAGATTCCACTACAACTCAGGGCACATCGTCCATGTGCCCCTGCCAATATCAGCCATGTGGCGTTCCCATGTCCAGTCGCATCTAATGTATATGCGCATGAGCAACCAGCCTGCTATCTATAAATAGAAGTATCACTCCTTCATGACGGACATACACAAACGGAGAGAGAGATGTAAACAGACAGACTGTTATATCCACTTACAGAGGCCAGAAGAGACACTTAACATCCACTTCTCCTCGCAACGCTCCGGCATCCAGAGCAACCCAGACCTTTAGAGAGTTCAAGATCGTCGTCAGATCGTCAACGGATTCAACGTATTACCACTCGCTCCATCGACAGTGCCTAGATAAAAACAAAAGTGTACTCCTAGGACTACGTCTAAGTCCTATATTGTACTCTGTTCTGTTTGTAATTAAAAACATCAATCCCAAAGAGTTTTAATAGAAAACAGTCACGCCCTTAGGTTCATTTGTAACTGGTGCCATAACATAAGCCTGGTCAACTCGCTATCCTCCGGCCTACTATCTAGCCCTCCCATACTAGACCTCTTGTGGTGGTAAAGACGATCCTCTCTGCGGTCCTCCTGGTCCTGCAGTCGCCTGAAAAGGCGGTCTCGATCGTGGTGATACTAGTCGTGCTGGCCTCGAGGCTGGATGCTGTGGTCTATCGCTCTGCTGCAGAGACTCTATGGCACGGTGTTGGTCAGAAACATACTACAAGTATTATCCTAATCTTTTTTGACAGTCTCTCAGAAGATACCCTTTCTTGCCACAGTGATGACAAGTCGAGAGCCCCTTCGCTAGATAGGGTATAGTTCTCTGCTGATAAAATCCTCTTAGGCATCTGATGGGTCCTCCTGACTGTCCCTTGGATGGAACAATCGCAGTAGTAGGGTGCTTTGGAAATACTATGTCCTTATTGATAGCCTCTTGGAAACGGACTTCTGCTAATACCTCGGCATACGAATCTCAAGACCGTGCAGTAATATATCGTTATAGATCCTTAGTCAACCTATGATAAAATCTTCATGCCTTCTCCATGACACTCGATATCAGGGCGGTATAACGAGATAGTACGAATCTACATGAGAGGAGTATGGAATCAAATAGGATGCATAAAAAGATAGTACGGATTTGGAATTCAAAGGCGATAAACTTAGCAAGTAGATAAAATTTTCTAAGACTCTTTAATCCTAATTTGCAGGCTCGTCTTGGTAATTTAGAAAACCAAAATGACAAACAGACCTGCAAGGGCCTCCATAAAAATATGTCATGCCCTAGTTCCAAAATATATCGAAACCCAAGACTTGAGCATGCCAGCTGTACGGCTAGAATAAATATTCTTAATTTAATGGACTTATCCTAATCGTAGCATGCTGAATCGTATATCTGTAATACAACAGTCACAAGTGAACTAATATCTCCACAATAACAACACTATAATCTAATCCACAGAACAACAACAACAAAAAAAGAATATAATAAGGTTCTGATTGAAATAGAATATAAGTTTGGAATAATCAAATACAAAATCTGTTTGAGATAATCAAGTCTGGTGGAAATTTCCAGTAAAACAAAGTACAAGGCTGGAATGGTAAAATACTGAAATAAGAAAATAGTAAGGACATAGCTAGCTAGATAAAATATCAATAACTTTAATCACTGTCAACCCCTAGATCAGGGAAACTCCTCTGGCACAACCTCTTTGTCCTCCGCAAGATATTCGGGCTCGATGCCTGGTCCGTAAATTATAGGATAAAGATACTCGTCCGGATCTAGAAAATAACCAGGTCCTCAGGGAAATAATAAGATATAAATAGCACGCTATAATATGAACTGAAATAAATACAAGCAATAAACTGGGTAAACTATCCATCTACATGAATGCATATCGAAGACGACTTTAGGCCGTATGGATAGGTAAGGGAGTAGCATTAGCGTCAACTAATGCTGGAACATATACTAGCATACTTCTCCGACCGTACCAGATACTAGTCCATGGCCGCTGCCAGATATATCCACTAGTATAGCCTATAACATGGCACACTGAGGCAGATATGCAAGTGTCTGTCCCATATGCCTACTAATAGTCTTCCACTTTCGTGTCCTGCTCGAATCACATCCATGACTCTAGCATTCCACATCACAATGCAAGTCTCTATCCAGACTCACTCTAACCAATATATAAACCGTCATACGGCTCGTCCATATTAGTAGCTAGCCAAATACGTAGGTTCATGCCAACATAATGTAAACTCACTCAAAGTGTCATGTCATGGGATGTGTCCAGTCATAGAAGTCATAGGAAATAACTTTATTACTATTTGGAACAGTCTACTAACCTCTAAGTCACATACATACTATCATATCAATGAAACCATCAATAGCTCCCCAAGTCACACTTGGACGCACACCTCTAACACATGTATACCCATTCACGACAACAAACCATGTATTTAAATAGAACAAGAGAGATAGCAAGGTATCATGCTTGTATTTCTTGCAAAAGAATAAAGTATCGATCCGGTTTCAACCTCTGCAGTCATGGTCTCACGAACTCATATATATATATATATATATATATATATATATATATATATATATATATATATATATATATATATATATATATATATATATATATATATATATATATACCAGTCATAACTAGTCATAATACTCCTACTAGGGCTAACAAAATTCTACAAAATAAAAATTAATCAGTATTAGTTCTGAAATAATTCTCTATAATTCTATAAATATACTTTTTAATTAATATTGCATAAAAACCCGTTTAGAAGTCAATTCATGATCAAACTAATACCAAAATTGATAAATCAACTTTATTAATACTTGTTTAACCATAAATAAACTAACTTTAATATTTTGAAAGAAATCATAAAAAATTATTTAAATTATCAAATATTTATGATCATGAGTCGAGGGTCGATAATATGGAGCATTGGATGCATACAAAATTATTTGGGACTCACAAGATGGTAATGTCGATAGTTCATTTTACGGTAGAATTTTGTCCTTCAAATATCGAATGATTCAAGCATTAAAACAGCAAAATTGTGAAAAATTCATTGAACGAAAATTATAGGTAATCGAAATACGATCATTTTCATATATGATATCAATGGTAAAAGTAAAGTTATACAGTTCAAAACTGTCATACACTGAACAGTGTTAATTCTAGACACACTTTGGTAAAAACATGTGCCCCCAAAAAATCTAGAAAAAAATTGACATAAAATTTTATATGAAGTTAGTTGACACATAGGGGAACCCATAATTTTAGAACTCATAAAGTTTTGATGCCTAGAAGTAGAGAAAACATATTAACAAGATGGACATACATGTTGTATTTTTAGACAACAAATTCAGGGTGTTTTGTGCAGGCTGTTGCGACCTATAGGAGTGGTTTCCGGTGATGGCCGACCTTGAAAATATGGAGAGGGGTCTTGGACACGTTGGGGCTGAGGTGATTGGGTTGGAGATAGTCGACTATGCTTCCAATGGCAGCGAGAAGAAGAAGGAACAACAACAGCAGTCGGCAATGAAAGGGCTCAGGTTTAGGATTTGTATAGGGGATTATGATATATATGTAAGGTTGATAGGAGGTCGACAGTTATTGGCTGTTCTAGTGTGGGTAAGATTAAGGTTTAATGGGTTTTGAAAACCAAATACAAGAGAGATTGACATATGAAGGTAAAAGTTTCCAAATTTAGAAACTTGCATTTATTGAGATTTCCTATTAGGTTTGACTCAATTAAAGTCTCAAATAAATCTGAAATAAAAATCTAAGATGACCCTATCTATGTGGGGATGACCCTAACAAGTCATCTACAATTTGTTAGACAAGTTTAGGCTCAAGAAAAATTATCCGATTGAAAAATAGGCTTAAAGGGTCACATAAGGGGTCTTATGTTCCATTAGATTTTAAATAGCACATGGGATCTCGATTGAGTAAGACACCCTAGGTATGCGTATATATTATGATAAAAAATAATCAAAATCATATATTGGATCGTTTATGTTGGATCGAAGTCGAGTCCTGAATTCAAGTTGGAAGTAACGATAAATCTCGCGGTAGATAACTTCTTGGCCTAAATTGACCTCGAAGTTGTGCGAAGCAAATAAAATACAAGAAAATATATTTGAGTGGGACATGATATACCAAATTAAAGATAAACTTATCTAGGTTAAAACGTGTCATGACCCGCACCCAAAGTAGGGGCACGAGCACGTGGGTACGTCCAGCCTATGCCGCAGTATTGGCGGTAGAACGCTGTATAGTTCCTCTATAACATACAACATCTAGACATAATATAATGGTACCTATCATCTCCGTACGGAGGTATATAATGTCACAACTCAATCACAAGACTTCTAAGGAAGATAGCACGAAATATATAATATGATAGAAGGAAATATCTGGAAATAAGTACGATATCCCAACAAAAGTTTGGAGTTAGTAACACCTAACAGAAACCCATAATAATATAGATACTACAGTCTGAAGTACTAGCTGGATCGCAGTCCAGGCAAGCCTATCTAACTAGTCTAAGCAGACGGTGCATCCTCTAAGGGCACCGGCTCCACAGGTGCATCCAAGTCATACTCGCCGTCTATGCCATAGCCATAGAAGGTCGAGCAGTCGGCCTCTAAATTATCTATAAACATCAACGGGGTTATCTTGTCAGGATATGAGCAAGTACAAAATACTAACAGTAGTTCCATATGAATTGATAAATTCTATAAGAGACAATCATAATGAAAAATAAGATGAAATATCAAGACAAGAAATATAAACAGGATATATAAACTGGATATCAGGTCATGGTATAAAATACAGAAATATAGACTACAACAGGGATATATGGTGTGTAATCGTAAACATAAACTGTGTCATGAGTTATTAGAGCATTATGTGATCGGCTTGGGTCAAGATCAGGCTGTACCATCTGACTGGCTATGAACAAGAAAAACAAGAACTCTGGGTCAGGCCAGCCAGCATGGAAAGCTATGAATAAGTAAGGTCAGGCTTTACCCTACGTGAAGTGAGGGTATAGCTATGAACATGTATAGGAATACAAGTATGGTATTGATCACATAACCACTAACAACTCCCCATCCCCGAATAGTATCACGGATCCGGACATGGTACGTCATGACACGGGATTCAAAAGCAGGGGGCCAGTCCACTCCCAAATCGATGTCGATACAAGTACAGGAAACAAAAATATCATGTACCAATATACCAAGAAAGTCCAGGAATAACATCTTATGACAGAATCCGACGTATACTAGTCCGTGAACCATCGTGTCGGGAATCAAGTAAGACACTACAACTGAATCGGATATAGCAGATATCAAGACAATAAAAACTATCAGTGAATGTACTCACCTGTGGTCCTAAGCTGATAAGGTGAACAGATGCTCAGTAAAGTCTTAGACCTAAAGATGAGATACCATGAGTCAAAATAGGGTTTGATAATGAAAGGCATACTAATTTAGTTATGTTGTGCAAGTCTCTGTCAAACTAAGTCAAACTAAGTCATTCTAAGTCAAACTAGGTCAAACTGGGTAACACTAGGTCACACTGAGTCACACTAGGTCATACTAGGTCACAGGAGGTCAAACCAAGTCAAACTAGGTCAATTTGGGTCAAGGGTTGACTTACAGTTGACTTTTGGTCAATTGGTCAACTCTGGTCAACTCTAGGTCAACCCTAGGTCAGACTAAGCATATGTTGAATTTCAGTCAACTGGTCAACTCTGGTTGAGTTCTAAACCATTCTAGGCAAAGTATTGACTTGTGGTTGACTTTTGTGTAAAAAGTCAACTTTGGGTCAACCGAGTCAAAACTAGACTAAATATACCATTTCTATCATTTACCTACCAAGACATCCCAAATATAGACCAATCTTGTATTCCTTAACCCGTATCTTAGTTTTACCCCATTACCTTAACTTACCCATTTACATTACATTTACCCTCTACATACTAACACTAACGCAAAACCACTTTGCCTTTGGAGTATCCCTCCCGGTATCCTAGGGGAGCAAGATACTAACCTATCTAGTCATTACCAACCATAATCTCTCACTATCTCGAATATCCAATCCATCTTTTCTAGTATGTTAGTTTTCTACATATTACCTTAAGGTAATCTTGAGATATCAAGATACCACATACTAACATAACATATTTTCTAAACCACACTCACTCACCCTCACTTACCATCATCTATTTACATCCCATGTATCACTCACTCATGTATCATAGAGTATCTAACACTCTAACCTATTAGGATACTAACTCATGACACTAACTCTCTCATTCAACATCCCACACACACACACTCACACAAACACTCAACTTTTCCTCACATTTTCACTCACATTGACACTCCTTCTAGGCTCTATATTTGGACTTCCTATAGAGTATATATATAGGGGTATTAGTGGGCTATTAATGGGGCTTAGGATGGGGGCTAAAAGGGTGCAAATGGGGGATGAAATTGGTACAAAAAGGGCAGTAAAAGGCTGCTGCCTGCAGCTGCTGTTTCTGCTGCTCTCCTTCTTCTTCTTCTTCTTCTTCTTTTATCAATCCCTCTATCTATCAATCTAGCGATCTATCCATCTATCTAAACTAACTATCTATCTATATATCTAACTATATATATATATCAACACACACGCACCAAACATACAAACGCACATCTCTAACACCACCACTACCACCACACACACACACTACCAGCACCACCACTACTACCACACACTAGCACACTCCCCATATAAATACACACACATACACATACACATATACTCCTAAACGACCCAAAACCTTATCTGAATACCCAATCCTTGCAATTCTACCCTCTAGGGCCTAGACACATGTCCCACACAAGCAATCTAACTCGCACACGTGAGCAAAAATGAGAAACGAGGCCCGAATGGCCAAATGGCCAAATGGCCATTCTGGCGACTCCGGGGAGTCCGATTCGCGATACCGTGCAATACGGACACCAAACCTATCCGAATTCGACCCAAACTCTACCCACGAGTTCTAACTAATGATTAGAACCTATTCTAAGTACTAACTTGTCGATTCGAGTGTCGGTACAAAAAGTCACCCGTGTGTTGGAATCCGAAAACCCCGAAAAAGCCTATTTTTATGATTTCTCGCGAAACAACCCCACGTATCCAAATATGGACATATATCTAGCCTCATCTCAGCCAAACTAACCTAATTAGGTCTAATTAGGCTAGGGACAACACCCAAATATATTAATTTAGGGTTTTCTCCAAATTTGGCACTAAACCTAGACCAAAAGTCCCAAATTGAGTCCAATGGGTTCCAAACTTCTTCTAATGGGTTATCCTACACCTCGGGCATCCTCGAATATGCAAATGATACTAATTAGAAGTAATTACAAAGGTTAGAGTGAGGGTTTACCTATTGGGAGTTGGAATCTCAAGAAAAGGTCCCAAAATCACTTCTTTTAGGTCAAACTCCAAAATCTATGCTTCCACTACCACCAAGCTAGATCTACCTAGATCAAAACCACAAATGAGAGAGAAACAAGTGTTAGCACCAAGATTAGAGAGAGATCTAGAGTATGGAAGAGAATTAGAAGAAATTTGACTTACTTTGGAGCTTAAAATCCAAAGGGAAAAGAAAGAGTTTTTATAGAATGAGAGAAAGGTAGAATGAGAGAAAGAGAGCTTTCTTGCAATGAGAAGAAGGGAAGGGGTGTGTGCTGCTAGCCGGCCACATGTAGGTGGGGTTTGGGGCATTGTGCAAAGTCACAAATGCCCTCCAAGTCAAGAAAATGGGTGGTTTTGAGTTGGGGTCAAAATGGTAACTTGAAAACTCCAAATTCTAAGTTCTAAATCTAATTCTAATCCCTAATCCCACTAAAATAAAATGGAATTAGTCAAATATAAATATCTGGGTTTGGTCATGACAAGTTGATCGGTTCCAGTTGGGTCCAAAACTGACCCGGGTCACTAACACAAGTCGAAATGAGATAAAACTCAAACCCGATCAAATAAAACCCCAAAATACAATATTAATACATAAATATTCACAAAAATATTAGAATCTAAAAAATGACAAAATTACCCTAAATTTGAAAACTGGAGGTGACTAAACTCTTGAAGAAAGTTTCTAGAGTTTGGTATTTCTTGTGTAAGCTACGGAAGAGTATATTTTATGTTCATGAATAAAAGTAAGAAAATATATAATAACCAATATATAACTCAAAATATATATATATATATATATATATAATTATATATAAAAAATTCTAAAATAGTCCAACATTAATTATGGACATCTAAATCTAGTCAAATCAAATATTTAACTAGAATTGACCTCCACAAATATGTTGTTACCAAATACATACTGGACCCAACACCAATTTCCTAGAACATTGCCAAAAATGCCCCGGATGAAAATGTAATAATATTTTTTTATTATAACCCACAAACGTACATGTCCTTAGGAGTTTTTAAGGGATCTCAAATATTCTCAGTGCCATCTGATTGCTTTCCACAAGATCTACAAGTACTAAACTTAAAATGTAATGATTTTGATTTAAAGAAAATCATATACATTTTGCACGTACATCCTAAGGAAGTCTGCATGTAACCCCTCTTTCCAAAATTGTGATAATATTTTATTTAATTATTTGAATTAAATGGTGATTTTAGAATTTTTATAAATAATCATTTAGTTAATTATTACGGTAGATGATTTTAGCCATGATGGAGTTTTGGAGTACACAATGACTAGAAACCATGGCACGGATAGTGCCATGGCGTGCTTTGGCTAGTGTATTAGCCCCGGTAGGGAAGGCCGAGCCATAATGATATCCTAACTAGGAAAACCAGGCCAAATTGCGACTTAACCATTACCGAAGATTTATTTATTTATTAATTATATTACTGAGTGTTTGGAAAACCGGTTACGCCATTCTAGTCCAGACTGGACCCGAACTGGGCCCAAGCCCATGTTGCCGTGCAGCACGTCCAACGATATTCGTGTTGATAGATTTTGGTATGAGGGTGTTGTATTTCGTTTTTAATGATTTAATGAATATTTTTCTAGTATTCGTAATTAAATATTATAATTATCATTATTAATTTATATACAGTGACTTTTGTATAAAATAGGTCTTTGTGCAATTTGGGATTATTAGACTGCACAAATAGTATATATACACCATTATTGTTTTATTAAATTTATTATTATTTTATTGAGGATTATTATATAATATTATTAATGGTTATTTTATTTGTCAAGTAAATGCTATATATATACATATATTCGTATTTATGTAAATAAGCCCTACGCTAGGAGTGGGTAATAATGAGTTTTTTTAGATTTTATGATATTATTAGTATATATATATATAAATATATAGAGATTCATATATATCTAAATACATATATATAGGTATAGTTATTATTAATGGATAAAGAAAAAAATTAAAAAACGGGTACGGGCCGTGACAAGTTTTTGTGGTGGCCCATGCAGGTTAACTTTCGCAAATCATGCGAACTCATGATTGTACTTAAGTTAGTTGTACTATTGCGAGCCTGCGGCAAGGAAATGCTCATTCACGAATTAAGGATTAATTTAATTTAAGAATGACTACGACTAGGAGTCCCTTATACAAAATTACCGAAGGGTAGTCTAGGCCATGCAATATGGATGAGAAATTATTATTTCTGATTAGGTTATCCATATGCGAACCTCGAGTTAGTTTCGAATCAAGTTTTTCCTCAAAGGCTTGAATACGCATGGAATAGTTAGAATGGTTGTATTTCTATGTCTTCAGTTATTTCTTTCCTGTTCACCTCTTATTTTAAGGGTTGTGACTGGTAGATACCTACGCTTTATCTCATAGTCAACCTGTTTGAATCTTTAGAAGCTCATGAATTTTTACAGATATAGTTAAAGGAATGTTAGTTAACTCATAATGGCAGGACAGCAGCGCACTGTCGCCATTTATTTGAATTAGGGAGACTATGTATTCATTGCAGCCAGCAGCGCACTGGCGAGACACGATCCCCAGAGTGAAATTAGTTTAGGAAAATATTGGTTATAGAATATTGCTAAAAATATGACTAGAGGACCTATTTGATCGTAGTTACCCTTGAATCAATATTGGGTAGAGTTAAGAAGTGTTCAATTTTGTATCATATTTGAGTTACGAAACCAAGGGTTTACCACAGCCAGAGTATACGGGCGGGACATAATCTTCGGTGAAATGACTTCAGACATGATTACAAGTTCAGGATACTATGGAGGATAGAACAATGCCATGTATGTCCCATAAGATCCAAAGCCAATATTAGTAGAAGTTTTGTAAGTTGGATAACATGTCTCCCAACCTAGTCTTCCGTAGTCCTTGTGACGTATTGGCGAGGTAATTGACTGACACTAATAGGTTTACCAGAAATATAAAACTTAGAGATCCATAACCCAGTAGTCGGCCAAGGCTTTATGGATAAGAAGATAGTAGGATGACCGTATAAGCAAGAACACTAGGTGAAGTTTGATTCTCACAAAACTCGAACTACTTGTGCCTCCTTTCAAAAATTTTGTATACTTGTATTTTGACTATCTTAACCAATACTGCTAATACAGCCTAGTTTTGCAAGCTCACTCTGTTCTCGAGCTTGATTCAAGACATATATTTAGTGGGGACGCCTACTAACATATTGTCTAACCAGAATCGATGTATTACGGTCTGATCAACCGTTGTGCACTCGATTCGCCCTCCTTCTGATTAACCTACGTGGATTGAGATGTAGATGTCTCTAGGATCTCATCCGCGACAGCATTGACAATTCCTCTTGAATTATACATTCGCCTTTGAATCTCATAATTGTATTCAGTGACATCTTCCTTGAACTCTATTGTTTTTGTCTTTCACTGATTTGAAGAGACGAGATATCATAATTGGTAGAGAGATACAGAGTATCCCCATGGCTATGATAGTTGTATACGCAAGTGTAACTACCATCGGCCAGCTAGTGACTAGAACCTTGCTTTGAGTTACTCATTTTTCTTTCGACCCTCAAACTACTATTGGAACCTTCTAGTCAACTGAATTTGAGCATGAGTAAGATTTTTTCTTAGTCAAAATGCCAACCTAGGAGGCGATCTATTCTCAAGAAACCAATTGTTGTGAGCCTCTAACTACTTGCCTGAAGCTTGTATTAACTAGCAACCCTTAAAACCTTAACTCAACCCTTCCTCGACCAAGCCTACAGTTAGACCTGAGATGAGTAGACAAGGCTAAGGACAATCATTTACCGTTACTGTGGTAGCACTCATTCCGAGATTGGTTTCCAACAAGGATTGTCCTGGTTGTGTAAACTTTATTATTAAGACCTAACTAGTGTTGGAACACCACAGTCACTAGCTTCGCCAATACCAGAGTTTAAATACCATGTCATACTATGACCTACCGGTTGTCAACAGCAATACATGATCACTACAACACTTATGACCATAGTCTGGCAGGTTTGACACATATAGAATTTCTTGACTCAATTTTTAGAAATCTTTTCTTATGTTGTGCCTTGGAGTTGGTTACCCCATCGAAAACTCTTGTATATTATGGACGAGTAGGTTATTCTATTCTATCGACCATGTGTCATTTTACACACTCGTTTATTGCGGAACGATCCTTGAGTTGACTCATATCTACCGAATTCTGTTACGTCGTGCCTTATTCTTTATTAGCAAGAGTCGGGGTACAATATCCGGACTTTAAATTCTTCTAACCTCGTTATTCCTAAGATCTTGTCCTAACTACTAAGGTGGGTAGACGGTAAGTCTTCTAAAATTTTGGGATACACAAGGATTATCGATTGATTAGAATAATTTTCCATTAGGATGATAATTAATACCCTATGAACTCCCACTTCCCATTTAGATCATTTTGTGTCCCCGATCGTATCATCAATATTCGGAGCACGAGACCAGCTGTTACCTTCCAACAAATTTTATATGCAAGATCTAGACGAGTCCACCTTCATCTAGGTATATCATGTCCCACTCAAACACGTCCCCTTGTATTCTATTTTTATGGTACGACTTTCAGGTCAAAAGGACTAGCTATAACCCTTACCATAATACCGATAAACTTTCTGACTTCCATTAGAGCCTCAACATTGACTCGAACCTTTCGACTCAATATATGGTTGTGATCTACTCGAAGTCCACTATGCACATGTTACTAGTGTGCCACTCAATTGTGTCTTCTTGTGCTACTTAAACACAAAAGTCACAAAAGGCGCATTTTGGGACTTTAGGAACCTAGCTAACCAATCCGACTGGCAACTAGCTCAACCACTTGGGTTGAAATCTATTCTAGATTACCCTAGCCTAGTAGAAATAGTTTTATCATTGGGATCTTGTCCAGTCAATATAGATTGAAGTTCAAGGTTCATCCAACCAACGACTGATGTCCAATCAGGAACCCATTAAGACCCCGTAAGCCCATCCCTGCATACCACCATACTTGGACTATAAAACTGAACTATTAACATAGGTCCCTATACCTATTATGTTGTCTCCCCTTCTTAGAATGTGAAGTCGTTCGTAACCCTTATTTCATCTACCTGGAAGTTGAGATACGATCCTGCATTGCATTTATAACCCTTGTTCGTCTGTTTAAATAACCACGGAAAAGATCACAATTTTGACTCCTCAAATTCCGTTCTATTATGGAACCTCGTTTAGATAAATTTCGAGAACGGAACTTCTATATTGTATGGAGTGCAAGCCCCTCTGAGAAATGAAGGGTTCTTCGAGTTAGCAAGTGACTGGACTAGAGCAGCCCAATCTAGCAGATAAGTTAATGGTTCGTAAACGTTTTTTTTATCTGTATCATTGGATAGGCTCTACTGCTCTGAAACTTCATGATTGCTCTCGATTACACTTCCTTATCTTTCTATCCTTCCTATTTTAGAGCCATGAATGGTCATGCTTATTAGCATTTATTAATAATTCTTAGCAACTTGTATAAATTTGTTGCTTGTTAAATTTGTTTTATTTGGTAGATAGGAGAAGATTATAGTGGCCATAAGCAATAGATATCTATTGATAGCAATTTTAGCAATTAGTTGGGAGATTATAAAGTTTTAGAGACATGAGGATTGAGGGAGTAGTGTGACCAAAGGTGGGTAGAAAGTCCTCGGAGTTTTGTTGTTACAAAATGGCCAGGAGGAGGATATAAACTGTTTTTGAGGAACTAAAATTCGAGGAGATTAAGAAAATGGTAGATTTCCTTTTTGAATGTAAGGAATAGTTATGAATTAGAATTTTGAGGACGAAATTATTTTAAGGTGGGTAGATTTGTAACCCCTCTTTCCAAAATTGTGATAATATTTTATTTAATTATTTGAATTAAATGGTGATTTTAGAATTTTTATAAATAATCATTTAGTTAATTATTACGGTAGATGATTTTAGCCATGATAGAGTTTTGGAGAACACAATGACTAGAAACCATGACGGATAGTGCCATGGCGTGCTTTGGCTAGTGTATTAGCCCCGGTAGGGAAGACCGAGCCATAGTGATGTCCTAACTAGGAAAACCATGCCAAATTGCGACTTAACCATTACCGAAGATTCATTTATTTATTAATTATATTACTGAGTGTTTGGAAAACTGGTTACGCCATTCTAGTCCAGACTGGACCCAAACTGGGCCCAAGCCCATGTAGCCGTGCAGCACGTCCAACGATATTCGTGTTGATAGAATTTGGTATGAGGGTGTTGTATTTCGTTTTTAATAATTTAATGAATATTTTTCTAGTATTCGTAATATAATATTATAATTATCATTATTAATTTATATACAGTGACTTTTGTATAAAATAGGTCTTTGTGCAATTTGGGATTACTAGACTGCACAAATAGTATATATACACAATTATTGTTTTATTGAATTTATTATTATTTTATTGAGGTTTATTATATATTATTATTAATGGTTATATTATTTGTCAAGTAAATGCTATATATATATACATATATTCGTATTTATGTAAATAAGCCCTACGCTAGGAGTAGGTAATAATGAGTTTTATTTAGATTTTATGATATTATTAGTATATATATATGAATATATAGAGATTCATATATATCTAAATACATATATATAGGTATAGTTATTATTAATGGATAAAGAAAAGAAAAAACGGGTGCGGGTCGTGACACTCCAGGCCACGCGTACCCCTCAAATATGATAGAAATATCACTAAGTTAACCTGAAAACTCTATATCACAGTTTATGTATGACGACCAGTCTGGACGTATAATTTTTTACTCTTATATATGACTTATTAATTTAAGTTGCTATATCTATTTTTTTTACAGGATAAACAACCACGCTACGTTGTACTTGTTGCAACAGTAGTGGATACAATAGGGCAAATACGACCCACCGATTGTTAGAAATATTGCTTCTTAAAAAAAACCTATAAACAAAATAAATAAATTAAAGTTACCGGCCTCCGGGGAAGTCGCGCACGAAGCACTGTCCTAAGAGTTGATTCGGGTCTATGTGCAGACTTGTTCCGAATTCTCCTAGTGGTAAAACCTCCGCTCTACCGGTATCCCGTCGTCGCACACAACTCAGGGAGATTGACCCTGACTTAGCTCTTGCCCAGAGCAGAAAAGATTGGAATGGAAAGAAAAAAAAAAGAATACATGTTTGTGAAGGAGGAGGAGGAGGAATCACATGGTTGCCATTTTTTTTTCCTTCTCGAGTATATTCTCAATACTAACAATATGGATACATATATAGGCAACCCTCTTCCTACAAATTTAATAGATTTTAATAGGATTTTATGGCTAGTTATGTAGTCATTTGATCATTAAGCCCATAAAATACCAATGAATGAAAAATAAATATTGAAACGGTCAAAATGTAAACAACAACAAAAAAAAGGTTGAAAGTGTTGAATAGAAAATAAAATGACATTAAAGTGAGGAAGAAGGAAGTTGGTTTTTTTCTCAAATTATACAACAATCCCCTCCCAAAAAAAAAACTATGTTTCGAACAGCAGAAAGGAGGAAAAAAAAAAGAGAACTCTGGGCAATTATATACTATGCATAGATGAGATGGACTACAGCCTTGAATCTCACTTAGTGACTATTGTCTTTATCTGAAGAAGTACTTGATGGACTACGCCTTGAATCAGACTTCTTGAACCAGATTCAAAAAATAGCACACATAGTACGCTAGAGGTACTTGGGTCTATCGGATGGTGCGTTAGAATGGCCATGCGCACTTTTTCCACATTCATGAGAGTTGTCTGGGATCGCCCTGTCCTATAGTCGTGGCCTTCACGACCTCTCACATAGGTAAGTCTTCAAAGGGTTGGTGATCGGAGTCAACCCTGCATAATCATGCTTGGACCTATTAAGAGTTTAAAACTCATCCTAACCAAATCACACCGGAATACTGTCACCATAGGGATGGGGAATCATTGTACACATGTACAGCCACTTGGGCATTAATTTAATGAGATTTTAATCTCGGGTCAGTGTTCCATAAAATCACCTAAGTCCAGCTTATTTCTACCTATTGAACTGGCTTCTTGGGATCTCCAGTCAGACTCGGTTGGGTTGCCACTGCTGGTGACTTACTTATGGGCTTAACCCCATCCCCCTCGATGATTCTAGGATTAATTTCCTAGACAAACTCTTCGTCAAGAGTAAACAGACTCTTCATCAAGAGATCTGTAAAGTTCTTTATGACTTTATAGTCAAGAACTATATTTTTGCTTTTTAAGATCTTTTAATGTCTTGAAACGCAGCTGCAGGTATCTGTCCATCTTAGAATTCATAAGATCATGCTTTTAGCATAATTTTAAAATAAATGACAGGTAAGAAATATGTTGATCACGTAAAGTATAAAATGTCTAAGCCATACATCTTCAGTACAAGATGTAACTGAAGATAACATTTCTGAGTATATAGTACTCTTAGCTATGATTCTTACATAAACTCAAGAGATGACAACTCTGCATAGGGTAGAAAAATATATATATCCATAAATGGATTAGATGTCATATGAGTCAGTTACCCAGTTTGTATTAAAATGACTTTCTATGACATAAGATTATCTAATATGATACAATTTTGCTATCTAGAATTTCCTTAACAAATATATATTCTAAAACTGGTTTGACTGATTTAGTTATTTTCTAAATCAGATTTGGTGACATCACAACTATTTAGCAAGTATGTGATTTCACTAATTGCTGATATAAATATTAGGGCAGTGAGCAAAAACTCAGCTGACTCTATCAACTCTAAAAGTAAGATACAGTAACTTTCAGTCTTGGCTCTAAAGATTTATCTTTACAAGCCATTTTTACAAGAATGACTGTCTAAAGTATTAGAATAATAGTTTAAGTGAATTTTGCTAACTGGCCTTATCAAATCTTTAGTTTATCAAGTTTTGATCAACTTGGGTTAGCTGTACGGGCCGGTTCCCAGCTAGCGGAGGTCCACAGGGGGACGCTTAAATACCGTGTCGCTTAGAGCTATTTACGTCCGGTTGACAGAAGGACCCTTTCGGCTTGTACCCAAACTGGTCTTAACTTTTAAAACTTTAGATTTAAAGAAATTTGCAATTTCACTAACTATTTTTTTGTGACAAAATCGTTTGAATGAATCAAAGAATTTTATATAGCGTCACGAAATATAAGCAAAAACAAAGTTTGTCTAACTATTGTGATAGAACAATATTGTAATTTTTTTCTGACTAGAAATTCTAATATTGTGACAATATATTCATTTAAGGTTCAAATATATAAAACTAACATGCGAAGAATATCGCTTTTATACAACAATATACAGAACCATATGTATAAACCAAGATAATTGGCTCATAGATTTCAATAATATATTTCTCCAATTAAATTTAGTAATCAAAATGAATAGAATACGTGAATTGTAAATATGAAAAATTACCTTTCCATGTGATCAGAACAATTTTGTACCTCTTGATTTTGGCTTACCAATAACACTTCAAAAGATGTCATTTTTTTCCATCATTTTAGATATTTCCATTATTCTCACTTCACCCTTGATATGTTAGAGAAGGACTAACAAGTCACAATCTCTAATGCTTCTGATTTGGAAATATAACTTTACAAAGATCATGTTAAGAATGAGTGAGTACAAACAAATTTTTAGTACCGTCACCAATAATATGTTGCTCTTTTCCAAAATTAAAAATATCTCTAAGGATTCTACCTTCAAGAGAATAGGGGTTAGTTTGCATATTAACAAGAAATATATACTTGAAACTATGCACAAACTTTTTCAACAATAATTTTACAAAGTTTTAATATGCAAGATTTGAAAATAACATATATTTTTATATTTGACAAAATGTCAATGATGTATTGTGTTAAACTAGTGGACTAAGAAAGGAAAAAAATTTCTGTTTGTACAAAGTGTTCTACCTAACAGTAAAAGTCCAACCAAATATCCACCAAGGGTTATAATGTTAAGTTAATGTTGTATTCTAGCCAATGACAGTCACAAGGTATAACCAGTAAAAGAAGAATACGTTTATTGTTGCTAATATTAACTATAACAATGTCAAGACAATAGTATAAAAATAATATTTCATGTTAGACAAGAAATAAGAAATAAAACTAATAGATATAAAAATAAAATTTGAACTAATATTACTCCACAGATTCTATAAGGGAACATATCATATTATGCCATTCAGACCGGTTTAAACATATTATGTATTCCAAGTCAAGAAATGACAATAATATTTCATAACAATTGAAATTGCAAGAATCCTTTAGTGAAAAATATTCTTTGACCAAACTTTAAAGCTGAATGGTGACATTTAAGAGTTCTCCATTAGCAGAAAAGATGAAAGATACAAGAATAACTGATATGTCATACATTACTGATGTGTCTAATATTTTGTAAACATATTAACATTTATTTTATAAGTCAGGACAACATGTAAAATATTATGTTAAAACAATATGTAAACTATAGTAGACTACATATTTATATGTATCATGTAAACCATTAGTATGGGGAATGATTATTTAACCATTCACAAAAGAGGAAGAATATAAGAATGATAGCTCCCAACATTTCATATAATCATGTATATGTATGTTGTGTTTCTATATGGGTCTTTGAATGCAAAAATATTATCTACTAAAAAGTAGGTGGTAGTTAAAAAAAAAACTATATTGGTTTATATCATTTAGATCATTACTGTTAGTGTCAACCAAAAAATTTAAAAATAATATGAGATATCAATTAATTTCATAAGAGGCAATAAAATTAAATATAACTAACTCTAGCCATGCACACACTTTAATTGCCACATTTATCTTCTCATTATCAGCCTTTATGCATATGATACAAGTTAATTACAATATTAGATTACCACAAATGTCATAACGAATAGTACTATAAGAATATATGGATAGTTGACAATTTTTATATCCTTTAAGAAGTTTATACTAATAACTATCAATGATTGACAATATCTTTTCAAATCAAAAGGATAAATTTCTATAATTTTCAGTATACAATAAGCAAGTAGTATACACTTCAAACCATGAGTTGCATCTTGGCAACAATTTTATATATATATATATATTTATTCTAACCATGGGAATGACTCCACCATTCAGAAAATAGTCATATTAGTCTAAATAAAACAATTATCAAAATTCTTCAAGCTGATACCAAGGAATTTTACATAGGAGAAAAAAATTTAATTCTATGTCGCGTGCATTTCCATTTTATATGATGCATGAGATATGATTAGGTACACTTGGTTCTGACAAATAAATTTGGTTTTAATCGCTAAAGAGAAAAGAAAAAAAAATTTCTAATCATGAACATTACATGTCATTAAAAGAAAATATTTACATATCATTAAAAGAACTTTATGAACATTACAAAATCAAAAATTTGTGCCGAATAATTTCAGCATGTATAGAATTATAGTGTCTCCAACAATGATAGATTATGCTAAAGCATAAACTTATAAGACCACAACCCCCATAGCATTGCCATCATTACAAACATCTATATTACAACTTTGTTATTAATTGCTCCTTCAAAAGTTTAAATGATCAATTAATATAACATAAATCATGCATTCAAAACGAATTCACTAGTTCAAAAATCAATCCATTAGCGCAAGTTTGCAAAATTTATAGGATTGATGAAGTTTGCAAAAAATATATGATCAATTACCAAGAAAAAAAAATTCTAGCAAGATCACATGCTGAGTCTACAATTTTGTGAACATATTATAGTATCATGTCAGTAATAACAATCCTAGATTAAATATCATCTAAATACAATTAGATAATTTATAAAACAAATATATATTGCACATCAACATAACATATTCCAAACATACATGCACAAGTATGCATGTTTATAAGCATTTCTTTCTACAAATTATCACATTTCAATAAAATGAAATTTAAGGACCAAGGTGGAGAGATATAGAGTATTTGTCATCAACACATAAAATTTAGTATACTTAGCTAGAGTAGATCCACAACTGGCAAGTAAAATGCAACAATATTTAATGAAAAGACAAATAACCATTCATGTGGACAACGAGATATACAACATATGAGAACTATTCGATAATTCCAGTGAACTAAAAATCACAATTTTGACAAGAAGAATACATACTAATACATATATGCTAGCGCTTTTCTTAGTAACATGTCAGAACAATTTTATATCTTAAATTCTTGGATACACTAGTTTAATCATGTGGAGATCAATTGAGCAACTTACATAATTTTTCTGTCACTAGCCGAAAGCTAATTTTGAAGATCAATTAAACAAATCATATAATTCAACTCTTAGATTGTTAGAAATATTACTTTTTAAAAAAACCTATAAACAAAATAAATCAAATTAAAGTTACCGGCCTCCAGGGAAGTCGCGCACGAAGCACTGTCCTAAGAGTTGATTCGGGTCTAGGTGCAGACTTGTTCCGAATTCTCCTAGTGTTAAAACCTCCGCTCTACCGGTATCCCGTCATCGCACACAACTCAGGGAGATTGACCCTGACTTAGCTCTTGCCCAGAGCAGAAAAGATTGGAATGGAAAGAAAAGAAAGAATACATGTTTGTGAAGGAGGAGGAGGAGGAATCACATGGTTGCCATTTTTTTTCTTCTCGAGTACATTCTCAATATTAACAATATGGATACATATATAGGCAACCCCTCTTCCTACAAATTTAATAGATTTTAATAGGATTTTATGTTAAGTTATGTAGTCATTTGATCATTAAGCCCATAAAATACTAATGAATGAAAAATAAATATTGAAACGGTCAAAATTTAAACAACAACAAAAAGAAAGGTTGAAAGTATTGAATAGAAAATAAAATGACATTGAAGTGAGGAAGAAGGAAGTTGATTTTTTTTTCTCAAATTATACAACACCGATATCCAAAGCTAGACAACATTGCGAAAGTGGTTGATGACTTGGGCATCACCCAATTTCCCTGGTCAGTAGCTTTGTGTCAGGTTTTGTCAGGTTCATTTTGTTCATTTTAGGTGGTTATATTAGACTTTAAGTATGTATTTGTGTGTGATATGTGCCATGCATGTGTCAATTACACCTGAACTTTTATATGTAATACATTTGTATGAGAACTGAACTTTATATGTAATACTTCTCCATGTGATCTATGTTAATCGCCTATGATACTTTTATGTTATTTCCTATTTTGTATATGTAATTTTTACATAATATCAAAGGCTAGACATAAAGATATCATGTTAAATGCTAATATAAATCACATATTCTTAGGCCTCAATGCTAATATTTTGGTTCGCGGAATAATGGAGTTGGAAAAAGGAAGTCCTTACTTTCCTATTTGGTGCTAAAGAAATTTAGATAAAAGGAAAGTGATTTTCAAAAGAAAGAAAATTATAGCTCGTTTTGATGAATTTTTTGTATTCCTAGAAGTCCTTACTTTCCTATTTGGTGCTAAAGAAATTTAGATAAAAGGAAAGTGATTTTCAAAAGAAAGAAAATTATAGCTCGTTTTGATGAATTTTTTGTATTCCTAATCCATTTCCTATTCCTTTTCCATTGTCGAAAAAGAATTCAACATTCTCATACAAATGTTTGGTCATGTTGGAAATATGTAGTCTAATTTTTTTAATTTCTTCATTCCCATGTTTGGTTCACACAAGGATAGTAATCAATTTGTTTAGTTTTTCATAAATATTTTTTATTAGTTTCATGATGCTATTATTACATAAATTCATATGTTTGGAATAAAAGTTAGAATTTTGAAAGTAAATGGAGGATATTAAAGTCCAAACAAAATATACAAACAACATCCTAGGAAAGCAAAACTATTTTCAAAGGGGGGCTTGAGAATAGCTTTTTCACATCAATGGGAATATGAAGCCCGACATATTCTCCCCTAATTCTCAATCCTAGATATACCAAATATGGATTAGAAATTCAAAACTCATTTCCAAGTCTCTAAAACATGAACCAAACGTACCCTTAGGGGGAAAATTACTCCATCCATCCAAACAAGGATTCACTTTTCCTCCTCTAAATATTCATTTTTTTTCAATTTTTTGTAGTTCTAAACACCGAAAAAAAATCGATAAAAAATTATAATTTTCTAAATGAAATGAAACACTAGGGAACTGATTTCCTTTCCTTCTCGCGAACCAAATGAGGCCTTATCTCATATCACATGTTATATACAAGGATAATAAGTTACCTGACAATATCATACGTAGCCAAATAAGTTGTTGACAATTTTGGAGGTCGATTGTGGGGAGATACGAAATTTTCGAGAGATAGAATTAGGAGGAAGTCTGTTGACTAATACTAAAAATCTACAAAAGTCAACAAAATAAGACATTGCTAAACGTCGTTACTATTGGCTACGTATTTAATTGTTGTCGCTATACATCACCCATCTATGACATTCAGCAACGACTAGCAACAAATATTTTCTGATTATCACAATAAAATCTTCCTTCATCACTAACTTTGACGCAGATAGTGGCGTTAGCTTTAGGAGTTGCTAAAGACATCACTATTTCATTGTCTCATGTTAGATACAAAAATCACAATTACTTGGCTATTATTGTGCATGACACGAAAGTAAAAAAAATAATAACTTTAACCTTATGTTGATAAAAAAAACTAGCAAAGCACATACAAAATAATTGGAAAAGAACACAAAATATATGCGGTTCGTTCAAACTCCCCATGGGACAAAAGCGAGAAATACTTTATTGAATCATGCAAGAAAACCATGCGGAGAGTTACAAGCACAAACACCATAATCACAACTCTCTTGTTATGATGAGTTCTCATTGGTTCTTCCTCGTCTTCTCGTCGTCGGTAATCCTTTTGTACTCTTGTAATATATTTTCATCTAGTTGAAGTATTACAATGACCCGTGTGGATCGGATGAGGAGTTTGTAAGGAGTCGGTGTATCTCTTTTCATTAGTGAAGATTTTTTTTTTGAATTGGACTTCGATCATTTGGGTTTTTTTTTCGTAAAGAATTTTCCATGCAAAAGTTATTGTTTATCCAATTGATATATGGTTGTAGGAGATTTGGATGCATATATGTTGGATAAATCCTCTTGAACAAAGTGCCTTCCTTCATGCCACATATGTACTGCTTTATATATATATATATATATATATATATATATAAATATATATATATATATATATAAAATATATATATATATATATATATAAATATAAATATAAATATATAAATATATATAAATATAAATATAAATATATATATATATATATATGTTGGTGTTTTTTTTTACATGTTGGTATTTTTTTTTACATGTTGGTGTTTTTTTTTGTATATGTTGGTGTTTTTTTTTATATGTTGGTGTTTTTTACATGGAGAGAGCTTGCTCTCAACATGTCTTGTAAAAGTTTAGTCCCACATCGGAAATGCACCATGAGTTATCTCAACATATATACTTGGTTGTGTTGTTGAGAGATGCACATTGGGTGGTGACCCTAAGGAGGGAACCGTGTGGGTGATTTTACTAGGAGGTAAGAATAAGGCTCCAAGGATTAAGCATTAATGCTTTTGTCATTCTCTTGGATTAATTCCATTTGGAGCTAATCCCCAAAGGGGCTTAGCGACTTGGACTCGGACTTGGGCTCGGGCTCGGGCTCGGGCTCGGACTCGGGCTCATGAGCTCATATGCGGCTCATGCGGTCCATGCGGCTCATGCGGCCAGGCTACTGCTGCTGCTGCCGTATGGAGGCCTCCGCTGACTGTGCAGGCTACAAGTCAGTTATGGAAAGGCTGATTCAATTGAATTAATTTTGTTTCCATCTTTGTGGGATTTGAAATTAATTTCGTTTCCATCTTTGTGGAATTTGAATTAATTTTGTTTTCATCTTTGTGATTTGAATTAATTTCGTTTCCATCTTTGTGGGATTTGAATTAATTTCGTTTCCATCCTTGTGGGATTTAAAATTAATTTCGTTTCCATCTTTGTGGGATTTGAATTAATTTTGTTTTCATATTTGTGGAATTTGAATTAAGTTCGTTGCTATCTTTGTGGGATTTGATTCAATCTTTCCATAACTGAAGAGGCGGCTAGGGTTTCCACCCTCTCTCTATATATACTCTGTTCTGGCCTCCTTTGTGGACTACTAAAAATTTTATAAGTCAGAAAGGAGAGAGAGAGAGAGGGAGCTACTGCCGCCATTGCAAGTCCATCCGAGGAGTCAGAACAGAGGTGACTTCGAGCGTTCCACAAGTTCTTCAACTTGCTAGTTCCTGGAAGCAATTCGTGTGGGGCGAATCTTGCTTTGAGCAACGGTGTTTTGACACCCCAGGAACTTTTTTTCATCTCATCTTTCTCTAGATTATTGTAACTCGTTCTGTCCCAATTGCAACACGTTTGCAAGGAAGAACGAGAGATCTTCTCTTCTCTATTTCCCTCCTTCATATTGTAATCTGGCTATTTGATTTTTTTTGTATCATCGTAGATCTTGAGTTTGATCACTACAAAGCTTTGTGTGACTCTCAGATCTCGATTGTATCAGTTTTTCATCTTTGATCAAGCCTCGGGATTAACAATCTCAAAGCAAGATCCTTATAGATGGAAAATATTAATGCTTCGCTCGTCCAATCGGACTACTGTAAGTTGGAAAAGTTCGATGGAGAGCATTATCAAGTCTGGAAGAGGAAGGTTTATCTAACTCTTCAACTCAAAGACGTTGATCATGTACTATTGGAGGAAGAACGTTCTGTTCCAGACACTGGGTCTACTGCCGCAATCAATGCGGCTACCAAACTCCAGGCCAAATGGAGAAGGGAAAATAGCATCTGCAGGCTTCTCATCCTGAATGCTATAGAGGATTCCCTGGCAGAATCCTACTCGAAGAAGGAATTTGCCAGAGACATATGGGAGTCTGTGGAAAAACTGTATGAAGAAGACAGGAACAGGAGCAAGATGTTTGTGGTTGCAAAATATCACAAATTGCTCTTTGAGGACGAGAAGTCCATGTTGCCACAGGTGAAGGAATTTCTGAAGCTGCGTCAAAAACTAAAAGACGAAGAGATGCCCCTTCCCGACAAGTTTGTCGTTGGAGGGATCGTTTCAAAACTTTCTGCTAGATGGAGTACCTTCTATGCAAGGATGCTCAGAAAGAAGCTAGACATTAGCTTGGGAGATCTACTTCAAGAGATCCATGTTGAGGACGAGATGCGTTCCCAACAGAAGGTGGACACTTTGTCCAAACAGTTGGCTAAAGCTAATCTAGTGCAGACGAGAGATCCCAAGGGGAAGCAGACGGCTTCTCATCCCAAGAAGAAGGACTTCACTAATCTAAAAGTGATGGGTCCTTCATTCAAGCAACAGAAGACCAAGTCCCACGTGACTTATTACAATTGTGGCAAGAGAGGCCACTACAAGAGTGAATGCAGATCCAAGCCTAAACAATTAGAGAAAGGTGAGCCTAGAAAGGTTTCATTGGTTTCTAACATTATTGCTATGATCTCACAGGTCACAACTGTGGGGGTTGACTCTGACTGGTGGATAGACACTGGTGCGACTTGCCATGTCTGTTCTGGCAAGGAAT
Organism: Iris pallida; assembly: GCA_029216955.1. Lineage (NCBI taxonomy): Eukaryota > Viridiplantae > Streptophyta > Magnoliopsida > Asparagales > Iridaceae > Iris > Iris pallida. The sequence continues at coordinate 4,296,701 of JANAVB010039017.1, forward strand.
GGTTCGTCATGTACCAGCCGATATCTGAGAAGGTTGTCATGGCGAACCAGGCCCAAGCTGAAGTTCTGGGGATCGGGACTGTGGAGCTGAAACTCACTTCTGGGAACATTCTGATGCTTCAAGGTGTGAAGCATGTTTCGATGATTGCCAAGAACCTGATCTCTGGGAGCCTCCTCTGCAACGCAGGCTTGAGGATGGACATCAATGCTGGTCAGATGGTGATGTCCAAGAAGGGAACATACTTCGGGAAGGCCTATCAAACCGAAAGAATGTTTAGCTTGTCAACCAGTTTAATGACATTAATGCAGTTGCATTTTCTGATTATTCTCTTGAGTTGTGGCATAATAGACTAGGACATGTTCATTGTAAAAGAATTAACAAAATATCCAGTCTAGGACTTATCTCCAAATGTGAGGGTAAGGTAGAGAAGTATGAAGTATGTGCTCAGACAAAGATCACAAGAAAACCCTTTCATCGGGTCAATCGAAGCACAGATCTTCTGGAGTTGGTGCACTCTGATATCTGTGACTTCAAGCAATTCTCTACAAAAGTTGGGATGAAGTATTTCATAACCTTCATCGATGACTTTTCAAAATACGCGTTCTTCTACTTGCTCAAGTCTAAAGACGAAGCGTTAGAGAAGTTCAAGGAGTTCAGGGCCGAGGCTGAACGACAAACTGGACAACAACTTAAGAGGCTAAGAAGTGATCGAGGCGGAGAGTATCGGTCTCATGAATTCACATTGTTCTGCAAAGAACATAGAATCATAAACGAGACTACTGCTCCGTATTCTCCTCAATCTAACGGAGTAGTGGAGAGAAATAACAGAACGTTGACAGAAATGATAAACTCAATGCTGCTAACCGCGGGTCTTCCTAAATGCTACTGGGGACACTACAAAAAAAGTGACCTTTTGGGACGACATTATTTGATACACAATTTTAATGAGTCCTAAATAATATTATTTGGGACACAAAGTAATATCATTTAGGACGCACTGTTTTTCGACCCTGATAATATTTACTTATTTTGGACTGAACTTTCTGTCCGTCCCAAATAGAATTTCAGCCTGTCCCAAATAGTTTGCCGGAAAATGAAAAAACACCCGGGTAATTTTTTGGTCCAATTTTGAATTTAGGATTAACTATTGGATTATAAGTCAATATTTGGATTTTAGTTTAGTATTTTACTTGGCATAAATTATAATACAAATATTATAGTTAATTTATTATTTAATTATTGGTTGGTTGTATTTATTGGATGGTGTATTTGTATGTATTTAATTAGATCCTTGGACTATTAAATTTAATCCACTTAAATTGAACTTAGCTATTGGACCAAGCCCTTAGTATCAAACCAACCCACATCCTGTGACATAGGAAGCAAAGAAATATTATTTTCCAACTCTCCCGCACTTATTTTCATTTTTCCTCTCCTTCCCTTCTCGCTCGATTTCATTTTCCCTCCATGGAGCTCCTCATTTTTCAAAGAAACTTTATATTTAATGACGGTTGGTTGTTGTTTTAATTTAGGAAACACAAACCAAACTTTTGATCTCTCTCTCTCGAGAAAAAACCACTCCTCTGAGAAAACCCTATCTCCACTCAAAATCCCTCTTCTCTTCAACTCCTCCTCCTCCTCCTCCTCCTCCTTTCATGGCCTCCACCTACTCCATCTTGCTCTCGAGATCCTCCACAACCCTAACTTTCACGAGGCCCCGGTGCCTTCGATCTTCACCATACGACAACTTCGATCTCCCCTATTTGAAGAAGAAGGTATGACCACTTTGATTTCTTCTTTATACATCGATTTTTTGCCCATATTATGGAAGAAATTAAGTTTTCTAAGGGAAGGAATTTAGGTTTTTTGGTCAAAAATAATTGGGGGTTTTGCAGTGGACCTTTGGAGCTTTTCTTTTTTGTATTTTTTCTTTAGGACTTTTTTGAACTTTTTTGCAGTGGAATTAGGGTTTTGTTTTCAATGCCTCGAGAGATCAAAATTCTAGTGTTTGGAGGGAGATCTCGCAATGGATTGGGGAAACGTAACGGCGGAAGATCTGGTCGACGCTCTTCGAGAGTTGGATTGGTCGTCTCGTCCCATCAGCGAGTTCTTCTATAGGTTCACCATCCCTAGATCTTACTCCAAATGGAACTCCCGATTGAAGTGCAATATTTACTAGTCCGATTTTGACCATTTTTCTTATTTTGCAACCTTATGTCGTTGTCAATGGCAACGTGGACGAGCACCGACGACCTCTAGTGGAGAGGCGCTGCCCACAAACCAAGAGGCTTTCAATTTCATGGTCCCTCCCCAATCAGGCTACACTGTCTCTCTCCTCTGAACCAGAGGTATTTTTTATACTCTCGTCAAAACTCTGCATGGTACATGTTTGATTTTATGCTTTTTAGTTTTAAATATGTGATCTAGTGCTTGGCATTTCTAAGTTAAAATGGGGAAGTACCTATCCTATGGGGAGCCTGCATATGCAAATTATTTCAGTGACGAGAACGCCAATAGCCTACGGGGAGCCTGTATACGGAAATAGAAGGTAATTTAGTTCTACTTTTCCGTTTTGATATTTTTACTGATAAAGAGAAGGTTTTTCTTCAATTCAAGTTAGTTTTCAGCTATGTAATATGTTTATATGCATTAGTTTCAAGTGAAGATGTGATGGATGTAATGAGAGACTAGACGCAAGTTTATATCTATATATATTTGTTGATAAAGTTTAAAGGTTGATAATAAATGTGGTAGCATGGTTCATCTTTGGCAACAATGGCAATGGCAAGTGAAGAGTTTCGCTTCTTGTTGGTAACTGGTCTCTTGCTACTAGTTATTGAATTCTCCTTTTATTCACAGATCTTTTGCATGCCATTGCTTCCATTGAAAGAAGACTGTAGGTGCATGTGGATATCATGATGAGTTACATACAATATTGAAGGTCGCAATATGAGTGTGTGTGAATAAACAAAGGTGCTCTATCCTGAGCATGTGCATGAGGAGTTTAGTAAAAGCTATCAGTATAGGGTACTTAAAAATGTTGAACTTCATGAATGTTACCCCATTCTTTCCTCTGATGAAAGACACCATTTTGTTTTATCCTGTTTTTTGTTTATTTTTAGTTAGGACTTCTTTTTTATTATTTTTAACTGATGATATCATGATACTTTAGACATCTGAATGTTCTAAAGTGCTAGAGCATTTAGTAAGCTTAGGTGTGAAGCAAAATGCAACAATTTATGCATTGCTTGTTAAAGCCCATCTTGTCAATCGGGACAAGAAAGCTGGTCTCTCTGTAATTGATGATATGGTATGTAATTTCACTCTGTTCAAACCAACTATTGAATGTCCATCTGTCTACACCAATACCATAAAGGTTGTAGTTGTCGCTACTAATTGGAAAAAAGTGATATTTACTCTTTGTAAATTAGTTACATCTTGTCTAGCATTCATCATCATAATATGAATATTGTTCACATGCATCTAGATATATGGTCTCAAATGTCAGATAAATACGTTCTTATGATAAGAACTAGCTTCCTGTGAAACTGGTGAGTGATATTAGATGCTAATCTTATTAATTTTGAGTTGCCAGGTTAATTTGAATTGGGTAATTCTAAAATTGTTACCATAATATGCCCGATCTCGAGGATTGCATTGTAACATTGTAATGCATTAGGAATTCTCTACATCTACATTTCTACACAACTTTTAAATTTATGTTGTTATAGATATTTCCCCATTGTATATATCATTAAGCCATCATGATGTATTGTATCTTCTGGTACTATATCCTGCTAAAGAGTTCAAATTCTTTACATTTTTATTGTGAAGCTTCTAAATTAGACATGTTATATATATTGCCCCTATGTTTTTTCTTCAAATCTTAATGAATAATTATCATTAAGTGTTCACTTAACAATGAGTGTGGCCATGTATACTTCTTATTTAATCATATCTACTAACGTAAAGGTGATCACTGTAAGCCTTTTCATGTTCTCTTTTGTTATGGCCTCTTCAGTGCTTCTTCGTCAGTATATAAGTTCTAGTTTTTTTAGATATCTTCATATATTTCTGCTTTTATTTTGTAGTAGATTCATATAAGAAATCTAGGAGGCATATCACTATAGTATAAGAAATCTAGGAGGCCACCAAGTGTTTGTGCTCTTGTCTTTAAGGGATTTTAGTTTCATAATGTGTTGTTTATATGTCAAACTTATATTAGTTATATTAGAAGGTATCTAGCTTATGTAAATTAATGGTTATGTTTCTATGAATAGGGTCTTAGAAGTGTGGTGTATCAAGAAATTGTATGTGTTCATGTGTAATGTCTGTGTATCACAAGTTCCATGTTGGTGGAGAGTAAAAGAGTTGTATGTGCCTGTTTAGGTTGAGTGTATCATACTTCTAACTGCAATGAAAAATGTGGTATTCAGCTGCTAGTTCAATTACATAATGCAGCAGCCATGAGCATTGGATAATGCTTGGACAACAATAAGTTGAATTGAGGGAACAAGCTCAGCAGTAAACAGCATATATTAGCAGCTACAAGTGCAACTACAAACTACAGCATAATGGGTGTGCCTATTGTGTGTGTGCTAGCTAGGATATAGTGTGCATGAAATGCCAGTAAAGAATTAGGGTAAGTGTTGGCGTTTATGAGTGTATCAGACTATCAGTCAATACGAAACCACTTGGTTCTTGTCAGATGCTAGTTAGAAGAATCATAAATAAATTAGAAAAATTCATATAGACCATGAATTTCTCAGGAATCACCCATCTTCTTCCTTTCTTGGCAGCCTAACTCCTCAGTCTAGTAATGATCGAATAAATCTAAAATTAACAAGTGGAGCCGGATGCCACGAGTAAAACAATGTCTTATAGTGGGCATTAAAATCGAATTACAATGTCTTTTGCAGTACTAGTCCTTGTTGGAGTGGGCATTAAAATCGAATTCAATTCTATGGGTTGTGCCTCGCACTCATTTTTCATTTTTCCTCTCCTTCCCTTCTCGCTCGATTTCATTTTCCTCTCTTTTCCTTCTCGCTCGATTTCATTTTACCTTCATTTGAAATAGCTTTCCAACTTAGCTCCTCATTTTGCATCATTATTTAGAAAAGAATGCAATTTCTACAAAACTCCTCACATTCCTTCTCTAACTAGCTTTTTTTTCATGAATAATGTATTTCACACTACTTGGCAACTGGCCTTAGGTTTTATGCCAAACTCCTCTGTTACCTAGAATTTCCTATATACATGATCTGAATGATCCTGATTGATTGTCTTCTCCTGGTGTTTTCTGGGTGTTACCCTAGGCCTTCGGCTTCACCCCTATATTCTTTGAGAGAGATGAGCTATGTTGGGAATGTTTGAGCTAAGGTAGCAGTGGTTAAAAGATAACTGATAGGCAAGAGCTTATGTATGTACCAATCATGGGTCTTCTAAATTAGTGTCTAGTTTAATGTTCATGTTTGCCTTTTTAACTGTGTATCTGATATATCCTTCTTTCCACACAACCCTCTGTTAGAATTTCTGGAGTTTTAAAATCATAAGTGGGGTAGAAAAATTCTTCTGAAAACTTGTGAGCACTTTGAAGGGGATTCTATAGTTTAGATGAAGTGACAGATTGCCTGCTCATGATCTTCAATTATAAGCCCAATGTTGACCCTATAGATGCCAATTTGGATTATTTTATGCTCCGGTTATTGCTCCTTCAAAGCCACTGCTGAACTTTGTTATTTTATACAGTGACCAGTGAGTTTGGACTAATGTTTGATTTCATTGATCCTCATCCTTTGTTGGTATGGCAGGTGCCTATTTTTATCACTTCCTAACCATTGTTTAAAATTTTGAATGGGTATAGTGTTATGAAGTATCACAAGTGAAGTTGGATATCTGACTATGATGACTAATTTCATTTCTAGATCCTGAAATTGACCTTTTGGGACTCTTATGAAGACTTTATTTGTGCGTGTCTGGGCCATTTATGATGCAACCTCTAATTATTTCCTTTTCATTATTCTTTTTTTTCTTTTTGTTTTTGAGTGCTACCATTGTGGAAAATTTTCATATTCTGAACTCTAATTGCAAAGTGGCATGAGAGACTCCCATATACACAGAATATGTAGCACAAAAGATTGTTATTTTAGGTTGATTTAGTCTGAAAGGAAGATTGGTTTGCAAACTCATTTTTTTAGATTCCTGATACATGTGCTACATATTCCCTCTTCTGCTTGTGCTGCACTATACTTTACTTTTTGATACCAGCATCCTCTATGTTTAGTCTTTTTGTCTGAGAATCTCTACAAGTTGAAGGCTCCACAGTCATAAAACCCGTGCATCATACAGGTCTAAAGAAAGCTCAATGGGTTGGATCCAAATATTCTACAAAGAATATCAGGTAAAGTCTAGGTAGTGCTAGTCCTAGTGTCTATGTTTTGAACTTAAACCCACTGTATCGGTCAGGTTTGAGTTCCATACGAGGAGATCTATGAAGATTATGGTCAGGCTTGAGTTTTTATGACACAAACAATTGTGGTAGTAAATGACTTGGTTCTCTCTGGTTATAAACACTTGTTATGGAGATATTGGTTGTAATAAGTTTTGTGTGTCAATATTCTCCTACCAAAACTTATTCTAGCTATCTTTAACTTTTCAGATCATTGAGGATTAGAAGTTGCTGCTATATGTTCTTTTTGGTTCTTCAAAAGTCAAGAGAATGGTAATCTACTGCTACTCTCTGAATTTTTGTTTGGGTTCTTGATGTTTTATCACAAGTTGCTGCTTTGATCGCCCTGCTCACTTGCTTAATTTTCTCTAAATGTGCAGAATGTCTAACCATTATTATAATAGAAGTTAACTTCATATTTTTGGTTAAATTAGTCTGTTACAGATTTTTATGTGATTGTTGTTCCAAAACTTCACAGACCTGATACTTTAAACCAAGCACTGTCGAAGTCCTGGAAGGTTGCATCGTAAGGTTCTTGCCTAATGGTACTCTATTTTCTCTATTTTTGTGTATGTAGAATGGTGTCAGGCTCTTTCCTTCTTGGCGTGTGGGTTTGAAATCTTACTGACATATTTTGATTTTTCGGGCTGTGATGACAAATCCTGTAATCTGGGGGCTATTCATTGTTGGTTTCAAGTGAATGGGCTATTATGATTAGATAACCTTATACATGATTTGTGATTGCTAGTATCATCAAGTTTTCTTATAAATTTAGTATTAGTGACTAACTTTTTTGAATGAGGGAAGATATTTTCAGTTGAATTTTGGTTTGGAAATTGTTCTTCAAGATCTGATTATTCTTTTGGCTCTAATTTTGTTATGACGATACCATGTATTCTCAGCCCTAATTTGTTCATATCCGGGGTACTGTATGATCTAAGCCTACTTTATAATCTATGTTTTTTTTCCTTTTAACTTTATTGTAAGAAAGAGAGACTCCTCAGCGAGAGAGCTGACAGAAAGAGAGAAAATTCAGGTGATTGTAGCTCTTTGATTGTACACTTAAAACTGTCATTGTTGTTTTATCAACTTCATGTTTAGCAGTTCTTTTTTTTAAATGTGTGACAGCCTTTTGTTTTTTATCAGTGTATCTATTAAATGTTTCAGTGTTCAAAATTTCATTGTGTTCACATTACCCATGGTCATGTATGCTGGTTCGCTTTTCTCAATTTGGCATGCCCTTTTGCATCTGTAGTTTCTCTCAAAACTATCAAGTCATACTTCAGCTGAATCTTTTACTTCCATGAAGAATTTTGCCCTTATTTCTTTGTTTCCACAGGACTTGGCATTTGTTGTGGATGGTGTTGCTTTAGAAATTGTTCTGAAGAGATATAAGGAGGCTTTCACTGAATTAGCGATTCTCTCGAGGACAGCCATCTACTGTCGTGTAACTCCTTCACAGAAGGCTGCTCCAAAGAAGGCTGCAGATGGTGCGTTTGACATGCACATGCGGCTATCGACGTGATGTAAACTTTCATTTTGTAAACAATGGGATATGAATTTTATGTTATGGGGGAAAGATTCGACGTGATGTAAATTTTTGTTTTATTTTGTAAACAGTTGGATATGACTTTTAAATGTTTTATAAAAATTTCTTGTCTTAATGTTGCAGCTACCATAATGCATTTGCGATTAAATAGTTCTGTGTGATTTTTGTTCTATATAAAATTTAATTGTATATTTCATATACAAATAGGAGGAGGATTAAGTTTTTGGGACGTATTTTTTGGGACAGATTTATAAACTGTCCTGCAGAATTTGTTATTTTGAAACCTTTTGGGACGGGAGTTTAATAGTCCTTTATAAGTATTAGGGACGGCAAATATCCGTCATTTAACTTTTTGCCACGCCACCCTAATAAGACCACCCATTGCCGTCCTAAAGACCGTCCCAAATAGTAGTTGGGACGGTAAACCTATTTATTATGACGTTTTTTTGGTGTCCCAAAAGAAGGACTTCACTAATCTAAAAGTGATGGGTCCTTCATTCAAGCAACAGAAGACCAAGTCCCACGTGACTTATTACAATTGTGGCAAGAAAGGCCACTACAAGAGTGAATGCAGATCCAAGCCTAAACAATTAGAGAAAGGTGAGCCTAGGAAGGTTTCATTGGTTTCTAACATTGTTGCTATGATCTTACAGGTCACAACTGTGGGGGTTGACTCTGACTGGTGGATAGACACTGGTGCGACTTGCCATGTCTGTTCTGGCAAGGAATGGTTCGTCACGTACCAGCCGATATCTGAGAAGGTTGTCATGGCGAACCAGGCCCAAGCTGAAGTTCTGGGGATCGGGACTGTGGAGCTGAAACTCACTTCTGGGAACACTCTGATGCTTCAAGGTGTGAAGCATGTTTCGATGATTGCCAAGAACCTGATCTCTGGGAGCCTCCTCTGCAATGCAGGCTTGAGGATGGACATCAATGCTGGTCAGATGGTGATGTCCAAGAAGGGAACATACTTCGGGAAGGCCTATCAAACCGAAGGAATGTTTAAAATTCAGCTTATCAACCAGTTTAATGACATTAATGCAGTTGCATTTTCTGATTATTCTCTTGAGTTGTGGCATAATAGACTAGGACATGTTCATTGTAAAAGAATTAACAAAATGTCCAGTCTAGGACTTATCTCCAAATGTGAGGGTAAGGTAGAGAAGTGTGAAGTATGTGCTCAGACAAAGATCACAAGAAAACCCTTTCATCGGGTCAATCGAAGCACAGATCTTCTGGAGTTGGTGCACTCTGATATCTGTGACTTCAAGCAATTCTCTACAAAAGTTGGGATGAAGTATTTCATAACCTTCATCGATGACTTTTCAAAATACGCGTTCTTCTACTTGCTCAAGTCTAAAGACGAAGCGTTCGAGAAGTTCAAGGAGTTCAGGGCCGAGGCTGAACGACAAACTGGACAACAACTCAAGAGGCTAAGAAGTGATCGAGGCAGAGAGTATCGGTCTCATGAATTCACATTATTCTGCAAAGAACATAGAATCATAAACGAGACTACTGCTCCGTATTCTTCTCAATCTAACGGAGTAGTGGAGAGAAATAACAGAACGTTGACAGAAATGATAAACTCAATGCTGCTAACCGCGGGTCTTCCTAAATGCTACTGGGGAGAAGCTGCATTGACGGCCACTTTTATTCTAAATAGAGTGCCGAATGTAACTTCGGACGTAACTCCTCATGAACTCTGGTTCAAAGTCAGACCAAACTTGAATGTCATTCGAGTGTGGGGGTGTCTGGTGTATGTGAAGCTCCCAGATATGAAGATTCAGAAGCTGGGGATAAGGACTACAAAGGCGATCTTCTTGGGGTATGCCGAGAAGAGTGATGCTTGGAGATTTCTTGATATTGAGTCAAATCATATCATCGAATCTCGCGATGCTGAATACTTTTAAGACAAGTTTGCAAAAGACAAAAACATTATTCTTTCGGACATTCCAGAAAATGATGTAGGTACAAATGAGACTGAAATCTCATATGGGCCAGTAGTCCAAGAAGAAGCTGTTGTTGATGAAACAACTCTTGTACCATAACTCGCAGAGCTGTCAGTAAAGCGAGCGAGGAGACCTAAAGACTTCGAAGATGACTTTGTCACATATCATGTGGAAGCAGATCCGCTTACCTATGATGAGGAGATGAAGACAAGAGATGCTATCTTCTGGAAGGAGGCAGTGAATGACGAGTTTGACTCTATCACCTCCAATAACACATGGGTGTTGGTAGATCTACCTGAAGGAGAAAAGCCCATCGGATGTAAATGGATCGTCGAGAAGAAGATGAAGGCAGATGGAACTATTGACACGTACGCTCCAGTAGCTCGGATGACCACCATCAGGATGTTAATCGCTCTAGCTGTCACTTCTCGATCCCGATATACGTAATCTTCATAAATTCCGTAGACGATATCTGTATTTAGCATGTGCATAAATTTTGTCTAATTATTTATTAATGATGGTATGTAGCCTTTTTAGCCTTATCATTAGTGGAAGTGGTTAGGGATTAGGGTTTTCTTAAACCAACCCAACCCCTATTTAATATCTCTTCCTCACTCTCTCTCTCTTCATTCACTCCTCCATTTATTTTTCTCAACCACCACTCCATAGGCAAGTACAACTTGCTCAAAAGTGGAGATTAGTGCATTTTTTCTTTCTTGATTTTTATTCGATTTTATTTGTCTATATTGTTCATCTCTTCATTCTCTACAAGTTTAGTTCTTGAAGTTTTTGATTTTAATGGCTAGATTTGTATAGATCTAAGTTCCTAAAACTAGGATTTCATGGGTTTTCATGGCTTTGATCTATCAAACTTGGCTATTTTCGAAAACCAATGGTCCTATGCTGTAGGAAATCTGGTTCTATACAATTTTGACCTTTAGAAAGTTAGATTTCGACTAGTTTTGAGGAAGTTATGGCCAATATAATATTTGGACTTCTTCTAGGTTCGTCTGTGCTGGTTCTGGCAGGAATGATGAATAGTTCCCTTCGGCCGCATAAGCAATCGCAGCCGCATAAGCCTTCGCATCCGCATAAGCAATTGCAGCCGCATGAGTATTCCCAGCCGCATGCGATCGTGCCGCATGGCGATGGACAGTTACGGCCGCATAAAGCCTTCGCAGCCGCATAAAGCCTTCGCAACCGCATGAGCTCATTGTCGCATGGCACTGCCCTCCCACAGCCGTATATGCAAGATTTCTATTTGAGCCGCACAGGCTATGGTTCCATTCCCCAGCCGCATACGATCTACCCTCATTGCCGCATGGACTTTCGTTTCATTCGGCCGCATGAGTTCCTTAGCCGCATGGCTTGACTGAGCCGCATATTCCAGTCGCATATGCCCGATTTCCTGAGCCGTATGCGTCCCGTCCGTCTTGAGCCGCATGTGTCCCGCATATTCCAGCCGCATGTGCCATGGCCGCATGTTCCTTATATCTTAGTCCTCATTTCTAATCTGACTACCTATGTAATGGCTGGATAACCCTATGTGTGTACTAAGATATAATCTATGTGAGCACCGAGGTGCTATCCTAAGCGCTAAGTGTTCCTTCGTGATACCTGCCAGTACTTTCAAGGGTCCAGCTTTTATATAGTAAAGGTCGGTAGCAATGATGTGGTATGTGTTGTGTGTTGCATTACACCAAGAAGGGAAAAAACATATGTACGAATCCTTGAGCCAGTACGGATCCCTTCTTGGAGTACTCGTACGATGTACGACATCTAAGGGAGTCAACATGTGACCACGACATGTGAACTCTGAGGATAACCTAGGGATTAACTAGGCAACTAACTTAGTAGATGCATTGGGTGGAAAGAATCCCGAGATCGTGCCATACTAGCCTCCCCAGGTCCCGTCCTGACGTGCCGGGTTGGCCGCCACGGATATGATTTTATTCGCCTATAGCGAATAGCTATATCCGACTCCTACGAGCTATGTGTTAAATATCTTAGCGCGGTAGCCCTTCGGGGGACTGGTGCATCATCAAAGTATTATAAGTCTTATGGTTTGGCTAACCCTACTGGGTTGACACGATCTGAGGATTCCTTTTAAATCAGTATAACGGGGATAACTCCGCCAAATATAGAAAGCCGCAGAAATGAATGGTCGCTTGAAAAACGACTTGACTGTGCTTGGGTCTTCCGCTAGTAGCCGAGGGACACGGACTGTCATGGTGCGTGGTCCAACCCATGTCCTTGTTTGGTTGTTGGGTTGGTCTATCGTGCTAGGACAGGCTGTAGACCGAGGTTACGATCGAAAGCTTACTATTATTATTATTTTATGACTGGGTTTTATCTCGCTCTTTTGTGCTCCCTTGTGGTACTTGCTATTTCGGGGCTGACCCGGCTGGTTTTGTTTGGCCAGATCGTATAGCGGAGCCTGAGGATCCGACTTTCTTCCCTGACATCAATGGTGCATACTAGGAGCATGACTGGCGGGGGACTCGAGTGGGTTTCTTCTCCACCACTCTTGTATCTTTATTTATGTCCTAGCATTTAGCCACCGGCACCTGTTTAACCGGCTAATCTAGACATTTTGTCTTTTACACAATTGTAATTAAATCAGACTGCAGCTGAATACAATTATGTATCTCTGACTCTCTGGGCTAGCTACCTTATAAAGCTACAACCCATGACCATTTTGATGAAGCGTTAGGAACGCCTTACTGCTTTATCTTATATGTTCATTAATTGATATTTTCTTGCTTGAATGATTGAGACATAGATGTTCTGTGTGACCATAGGTGACTTGAATGTAGCATACATCCGCTTGTCTCTTGACATCAACGATCGCCGTATGACGTTTGAATACCTCATATGGAGTAGCTGGCCTAGTCCGTCTCCGTATTTTGGTACTGGGGCGTGACAAGGTTTTATTGGTGGCCCATACAGGTCAGACTTTTCAGACTTGTGGGGTGATACTATTATAGGAGTCTCAATCAAAACTTGTTCCTTTTGAATCTCTTGTTTCAATTTCTCTTTCCTCACCTTGATTGATCCCCTGAATTGTATCCTCGAATCTTTCTCGTCCTGACAATTAATATCATGTGCCTTTCCATATAGGGGTGCTTCTTTCTCTGTAGCTGGTAAGGCCAACATGGAGGAACAACCAATAGAGCATGGCTCGATGGGGCAACAACCAGAAGGAGTGCAATCTCCTGATCAGATCCGAGAGGAAGTGATATCAGAGACGGTGGAACCGCAGGTTCTGGAAACTCCTGCACCTCCCGTGGTGCCAGCAGCGACGCCAGTACCTGATGCTGCAGCACTCCTGGAGGTCATCCGGGGATTCTTGGCTACTCAGCAACAACAAGTGGCAGCCCATCAGCAACAGCAGACCCGACAGCAGGAGCATAATGTGCTACTGAATCAGGGGTTACAATTGGCCCTTAAGAGAAGTGTTAGGAATGATTCGGGAGCATCAGAGAGGTTTTGTCGACTTAACCCGAGATATTTTGACGGTACGGAGGACGCCATTACGGCGGATGCATGGCTTCAGGATACTGAGGCCATATTGACTACAGCTAAGGTTCCAGCAGAAGAGAATGTTGATCAGGTCAGACTGATACTTCAAGATCTCGCCCGCGATTGGTGGGCATCAGAAGAGGTTGGACTGAGGCATCCAGTTCCCTGGGATAGCTTTCGTACCAGATTCAAGGCCAAGTACTTTGGCATGGTAGTACGGTATGAGCTTCAGCAGAGGTTTATCAGTCTCAAGCAGGCTGGGAGGACGGTGGATGGCTATACAGCGGAATTCTGCAGACTGAGTCGGTTTGTACAGACGATGGTAGCTACAGAGCCAGAGAAGGCGATGAGGTTCCAACAGGGACTTCATTTGGAGATTCTACAGCTAGTGGAAGGGCATGACTATCAGACTTTTGATGCCGTTTTAACGGCAGCCCGGAGGCCTGAACTCACCCAACAAAGGCTGGTGACAAGACATGGGGGCCATAAGAGGACTCATTCTCAGAGCAGGGGCGGAGGAGCAGTACAGCAAACATCGGCACCAGCGCCCGACATCCGTATTCGTGAGTCAGGAGCGCCGCAGAGGATGGCAGTATCTAAGATATCAGCACCAGTTCGACAACAGCAGCCGAGGAACCAGCAGCAGCGCCAGGGGGCGCCTACTGGATGTACTTACTGTGGTAAGGGAGGGCACACTAGGGATGTGTGTCGTTTAGCTAATGGGTTATGTATGAGGTGTGGCAGTCCAGACCACCGGATTGCCAATTATCCTATGATACAGAGGCCAGGAGGACCAGTTCAGCAGTTTCCGACAATGCCAGCTCTAGGGGTACTACCGAGCAGAGGGCCAGCATTGGCCGTAAGGCTGCTAGCCCAGCGTCTATCCATACAGGCTCAGATGTACCACCAGGCACAGAACCAGGAAGACCCGCAGAGGCCGCAGCGACAGCATGGTCGAGAAAGGCAGCAGGAGGGAGCTCAGCAAGGCCAGGGCCAGGCCTTCACATTATCACTGGCGGATGCGCTAGCTTTAGGCGACATGGTTGCAGGTAATATTTCTGTTACCTCTTTTCCTGCAGTAGTATTGTTTGATTCGGGGGCTACCCACTCTTTTATATCTGCACGATTTGCGACACATATTGGATTAAAATTCGAGGCATTGCCAGAGAGGATGAATATACTCACTGGTAATGGGCTTGTAGGAGTTAGCAGAGTATGCTTAGCGTGTCTAGTAATAGTGAGCGGGCGATTATTGCCCGCATCTTTGATTGAGTTCCCTATGGGCAACTTTGACGTTGTCCTAGGCATGGACTGGTTGAGAGACAGTCATGCAACGATAGATTGTCGGGGAGGTAAGGTAGTATTTAATGTACCTGGCGTAGAAGAGTTTGTCTTTGTTCGATCATTGTAGGATCGATCCAAGGGCATCGTTGCAGAAGCATTGTCAGAGCAGGAGCAGATCCCCAGAGTAGTCAGAGAGTTTGTCGATGTATTTTCAGATGAGCTTCCAGGTTTGCCCCCAGTCAGAGATGTGGAGTTTTGTATTAAGCTGAATCCTGGGACAGAGCCAAAGGTCGGTAGAGATTACAGGATGTCGCAGTCAGAGTTGGACAAGTTGTACCAGCATGAAGAAGAATTGAAGGCGAAGCAGTTTATCAGAGACAGTAATTCGCCCTGGGCAGCACCGATGATTTTGGTACCTAAGAAGGATGGATCGACGCGGATGTGCATTGATTACCGACAGTTGAATACAGTAACTGTGAAGAACAAATATCCGTTACCAAGGATTGATGACTTGTTTGATCAATTGAGTAAGGCTTGCATCTTCTCTAAGATTGATCTTCGATCTGGATATTACCAAGTGAGGGTCCGGGAGCAGGACATACCCAAGACAGCCTTTAGATCACAATATGGACATTACGAGTTTCTGGTGATGCCATTTGGACTGATGCCCCAGCAGTATTCATGGATTTGATGAACCGCATCTTTCTGCCCTATTTGGATAAGTTTGTTGTAGTATTTATAGACGATATCCTTGTCTATTCCAGTAATGAAGAGGAACATTAGAAACACCTTCGGATAGTTTTGCAGACCTTGAGGGAGCATCAACTTTATATGAAGCTTAACAAATGTGAGTTCTGGTTGGATCATATTTTGTTCCTGGGACACATTATTTTTGGAGCAGGAGTGTCTGTAGATCCGAAGAAGGTTGAGGCAGTGGAGAATTGGCCAGTTCCGAAGACGGTAGCAGATGTGCGTAGTTTCTTGGAATTGGCAGGTTACTACCGGAGGTTCATGGCAGACTTTGCCAGGATTTCGGCACCCTTGACGTGTTTGACGCGTAAGGACGTAGAGTTTGTTTGGTCGACAGAGTGTCAGACATCATTTGAAGAGTTGAAGAAGAGATTAATCTCAGCCCCGATCTTGACACTTCCAGTAGGATCGGGAGGGTTTACAGTGTATTGTGACGCATCCGGGAAGGGGCTTGGATGTGTGTTGATGCAGCATGGTAAGGTGGTAGCATATGCATCTCGACAGCTTCGAGATCATGAGAAGAACTATACAACTCACGACCTGGAATTAGCAGCAGTAGTATTCTCGCTTAAGTTATGGAGGCACTACTTATATGGGGATAGAGTAGAGATTTACACTGATAATAAGAGTTTAAAGTATGTGTTTACCCAGAGGGACCTGAACCTGAGACAGATAAGATGGTTGGAATTACTGAAAGACTTTGATGTAAATCTTCAGTATCACCCAGGCAACGCGAATATGGTAGAAGATGCCTTGAGCATGAGAGGTGGTGCATTCATTCTAACCACGCAGAGGCATATTTTAGAAGATCTTCAGGAAATGGGAATTGAAGTGATCTTGCCGCAAGATACAGGAGTTATGGCTAGTTTGCAGATTCGGTCCACTTTAGTAGAAAGGATCAGAACAGCTCAGGCAGAGGATCCGCGAATCCAGAAGCTTCGATCGGAGTGTGAATCAGGTCTAAGAAAGGAGTTAGTAATCCATGAGGATGGTACACTCAGGTTCGAAAACCATCTTTGTGTACCAGGTGGGCACCTACGACATGAAGTTATGGCAGAAGCTCATAGTTCCCCTTATTCTATTCATCCCGGAGGCACAAAGATGTACCAGGATATGAAGCAGCACTTTTGGTAGAATGGTATGAAGAGGGAGATAGCGAGATTTGTATCCCGATGTCTAGTGTGTCAGCAAGTAAAGGCAGAGCAGCAGAGGCCAGCATGATTGTTACAGCCGCTTCCCATTTCGGAGTGGAAATGGGAGCACATCATAATGGATTTTGTGACAGGTTTACCTAGATCTCCGACCGGCCGAAATGCAGTTTGGCTAATCCTGGATCAGCTCACGAAGGTTGCACATTTCTTTCCTTTCAGAGTAGGGCAGTCTACTGAGCAGCTGGCAGAAATGTATATGAAGCAGATTATGAGACAGCATGGTATTCCAGTCAGCATAGTATCAGATCGAGACACACGGTTCACCTCTCACTTTTGGCGAAGTTTGCACCATAGCCTGGGCACCAAGTTGAGGTTCAGTACAGCTTATCATTCGCAGACGGACGGACAATCAGAGAGAACCATTCAGACCTTGGAAGATATGCTACGGGCTTGTACCTTAGACTTTGGCAGAACCTGGGAAGATCATCTTAATTTAGTAGAGTTCTCTTACAATAATAGTTATCAGGCAAGTATACAGATGGCGCCGTTTGAAGCATTATATGGAAGGAAGTACAGGTCCCCTTTGGCATGGGACGATGTGGGCGAACGAAAATTGTTGGGACCAGAGATGATCACGCAGACCGTGGAAACAGTCAAGTTGATCAGAGAGCAGCTTCGAGTCACGCAAGACAGATACCGCCACTGGACAGATCAGCATCGAAGACCTCTAGAGTTTGGTGTCGGTGACCAAGTGTTTCTGCGGATTTTGCCGACTCGGGGTGTCATTAGATTTGGAACTCGAGGAAAGCTTAGTCCGAGATTCGTTGGTCCTTTTGAGATTCTCGCTCGGGTAGGCGATATTGCTTATCGGCTTGCCCTTCCTCCCTCGCTATCTGGCGTACATGATGTGTTTCATGTATCTCAGTTACATGGGTACGTCCCGGATCCGAGTCATGTCCTCGACCATTCAGAGTTAGTCGTTGGTGCCGACCTAACTTACGAGGAACAACCCATGTCTATTTTGGACCGACGAGAGAAGGTGCTCAAGAATCGGACTATTAGCTTTGTCCGTGTCGCTTGGGGCCATCACTCTCCGGGAGAGTCGACCTGGGAGCACGAGGACGAGATTAAATCTCGGTATCCGCACTTGTTCGACTCGGAAGGTATGTTTCTCCTCATGCCTTGGTAGATTTTGAAATGTATGATCAATGATTGCTAATGATAGGTTGCTTGCGTAGTTTGAAATTGTACCTTACTTGCCTGGATACCTCTATCTTTATCCTGACAGAAATTCCGAGGACGAAATTTTCTAAGGAGGATAGAGATGTCACTCCCCGATCACGATATACGTAATCTTCATGAATTCCGTAGACGGTATCTGTATTTAGCATGTGTATAAATTTTGTCTAATTATTTATTAATGATGGCATGTAGCCTTTTTAGCCTTATCATTAGTGGAAGTGGTTAGGGATTAGGGTTTTCTTAAACCAATCCAACCCCTATTTAATATCTCTTCCTCACTCTCTCTCTCTTCATTCACTCCTCCATTTATTTTTCTCAACCACCATTCCATAGACAAGTACAACTTGCTCAAAAGTGGAGATTAGTGCATTTTTTTTTCTTGATTTTTACTCGATTTTATTTGTCTATATTGTTCATCTCTTCATTCCCGACAAGTTTAGTTCTTAAAGTTTTTGATTTTAATGGCTGGATTTGTGTAGATCTAAGTTCCTAAAACTAGGGTTTCATGGGTTTTCATGGCTTTGATCTACCAAACTTAGCTATTTTCGAAAACAAATGGTCCTATGTTGTAGGAAATCTGGTTCTATACAATTTTGACCTTTGGAAAGTTAGATTTTGACTTGTTTTGAGGAAGTTGTGGCCAACATAATATTTGGACTTCTCCTAGGTTCGTCTGTGCTGGTTCTGGCAGGGATGATGAATAGTTCCCTTCGGCCGCATAAGCAATCGCAGCCGCATAAGCCATCGCAGCCACATAAGCAATTACAGCCGCATGAGTATTCCCAGCCGCATGCGATCGTGCCGCATAGCGCTGGACAGTTACGGCCGCATAAAGCCATCGCAGCCGCATAAAGCCTTCGCAACCGCATGAGCTCATTGCCGTATGGCACTGCCCTCCCACAGCCGCATATGCAAGATTTCTATTTGAGCCACACAGGCTATGGTTCCATTCCCCAGCCGCATAAGATCTACCCTCATTGCCGTATGGACTTCCGTTTCTTTCGGCCGCATGAGTTCCTTAGCCGCATGGCTTAACTGAGCCGCATATTCCAGTCGCATATGCCCGATTTCCTGAGCCGCATGCGCTCCGTCCGTCTTGAGATGCATGTGCCCTGTATATTCCAGCCGCATGAGCCCTGGCCGTATGTTCCTTGTATCTTAGTCCTCATTTCTAATATGACTACCTATGTGATGGCTGGATAACCCTATGTGTGTACTAAGGTACAATCTATGTGAGCACCGAGGTACTATCCTAAGCGCTAAGTGTTCCTTCGTGATACCTGCCAGTACTTTCAAGAGTCCAGCTTTTATATAGTAAAGGTCGGTAGCAATGGCGTGGTATGTGTTGTGTGTTGCATTACACCAAGAAGGAGAAAAACATACGTACGAATCATTGAGCCAGTACGGATCCCTTCTTGGAGTACTCGTACGATGTACGACATCTAAGGGAGTCAACATGTGACCACGACATGTGAACTCTGAGGATAACCTAGGAATTAACTAGGCAACTAACTTAGTAGATGCATTGGGTGGGAAGAATACCGAGATCATGCCATACTAGCCTCCCCAGGTCCCGTTCTGACGTGCCGGGTTGGCCGCCACGGATATGGTTTCATTCGCCTATAGCGAATAGCTATATCCGACTCCTACGAGCTATGTGTTAAATGTCTTAGCGCGGTAGCACTTCGGGGGACTGGTGCATCATCAAAGTGTTATAAGTCTTATGGTTTGGCTAACCCTGCTGGGTTGACACGATCTGAGGATTCCTTTTAAATCAGTATAACGGGGATAACTCTGCCAAATATAGAAAGCCGCAAGAATGAATGGCCGCTTGAAAAACGACTTGACTGTGCTTGGGTCTTCCGCTAGTAGCCGAGGGACATGGACTGTCATGGTGCGTGGTCCAACCCATGTCCTTGTTTGGTTGTTGGGTTGGTCTATCGTACTAGGACAGGCTGTGGACCGAGGTTACGGTCGAAAGCTTACTATTATTATTATTTTATGACTGGGTTTTATCTCGCTCTTTTGTGCTCCCTTGTGGTACTTGCTATTTCGGGGCTGACCCGGCTGGTTTTGTTTGGCCATATCGCGTAGCAGAGCCTGAGGATCCGACTTTCTTCCCTGACATCAATGGTGCATACTAGAAGCATGACTGGCGGGGGACTCGAGTGGGTTTCTTCTCCACCACTCTTGTATCTTTATTTATGTCCTGGCATTTAGCCACCGGCACCTGTTTAGCCGACTAATCTAGACATTTTGTCTTTTGCACAATTGTAATTAAATCAGACTGCAGCTGAATACAATTATGTATCTCTGACTCTCTGGGCTAGATACCTTATAAAGCTAGAATCCCATGACCATTTTGATGAAGCGTCAGGGACGCCTTACTGCTTTATCTTATATGTTCATTAATTGATGTTTTCTTGCTTGAATGATTGAGACATAGATGTTCTGTGTAACCATAGGTGACTTGAATGTAGCATACACCCCCTTGTCTTTTGACAGCCACGATCGCCGTATGATGTTTGAATACCTCATTTGGAGTAGCTGGCCTAGTCCGTCTCCGTATTTTGGTACTGGGGTGTGACACTAGCAGCTATACATAAGTTGGTTATACATCAGATGGATGTAAAGACAACATTCCTCAATGGGGAGCTGACCGAAGAGATTTATATGCAACAGCCAGATGGATTTGTCGTCAAAGGTCTTGAAGACAAAGTCTGCAAGTTGGTAAAATCATTGTATGGTTTGAAGCAAGCTCCCAAGATGTGGCTGTAGGAGCGTAAAAAGTGCTTCATAAAATGAGTCAAAGAGATGGAGCATTTCATTCAAAATGATCTACTTTACGCCTAAGACAGGCTAATCACTTTACGCCAGGGTCAAGCCAATGGTTTTACGCCTAAGACAGGCTAACCGCTTTACGCTGGACAAAGCTGTCGAGTATTGCATTTAATGTAAAGTCTGACATGAAGATTTAATGATGGCATATATCACAGAATTCGAAAGGAATTGTTTTACACAGAGACCAATGTTGTCGTTTAGTATATGGACTGAGCTATTTTACGCTCACAGTATGGCTTCTTTTACGCATGGAGACTGTATGAGTTTTTACGCTCAAAAGTTGACGTGTGCATAAAGTTTATTTGGGCTACTTTTACGCTCAAGGTTGTTTAACAACCACTTTACGTGGGAAGTCCATGTCAGGGCTATTTTATGCCTAGTCTACTACTTTACGTTCAGAGTATATTTTGGGTTGTTTTTACGCCCTATTCTTCTTCACCAATTTGGAACGTGGTTTGCCTACATGGCTTTCATGCCACACATCTCGAAGAACGTGTGTACGTGCATCCTATTCTTATTGAAATGATGGGACATGTGTCAACGTATGCAGAGGATGACTTCAGTCATGGGTGGCAGTTATTAGCGTAAAGACGAAACTTTTGCTGAGTTTTTACGCACAAGAAGCCAAGTCTACAAATAGACTTATTTTTCTCATATAAGACACAGACAGAGAGAGGAGAGAATACATAGAGATCAGATCCCAGAGACTTTGATTTTTTCGGAGCATTCTTCTTCAACTTTTCTTCCAGAACAGAGTGAAGCAAAGCAGGAAAGCATTCGACCTCGCCATCAGTGCCTAAGTACGTCGATACCTTTCTGGTGACTTAGTTCTTCCAATTGTTCATCTTCTAGCAGTGATCTTCATCATCATCGTATGGTCCAAGGAACAAAGTGATCATTTACAGATCAGACTTCCATAGCAATACTTTCCAGAATCAAATTTGTACTTCTTGTACTTTTTCTCGTTTTATTTTCAAAAGCCGATTTCCAGGCATTTTGTTAAGTGAAACAAAAATAGCGACTCTGCTGGGGACAACCTTCTCCTCTGACGAGGAGGCAATTGCTCAATATGATGATGTGTCGATTGGATCGACAAAGAAGAATCTGGTTATACACTTCGACCAGACTGCTTATGAAGAGATGCTCCGAACTGGGGGTGGTTCTCGCTGCTCCAATGTTCAAAAATCTCGCAAAGCACGAAAAGTTTGGATTCCTAAATCCTAAATAGCTTCTGATCTCTCTGTTGCTTCTGATGGCAAGGGAATTCTTTCCACTCCTGTCGTAGGGGCGCCCGTTCGTAACGAGGCAGTCCTTACTTCAGCGTTGCACTCTAAGTGTGGCAATTTATCTCCCGTCTGTGACGGTGAAGATAATCAGGTTTTACGCCCGATGCATAAAAATGATATTTTACGTCCAGTGGGTAAAAACTAAATTTTGCGCTCAGTACATAAGAACGAGTCTCCCATTTGTAATGAGGCAGACTCTAATGCTTGTGCTTCTAAGTGTAAAAATAAGTCTCCCGTCTGTGACGTGGTAGACACACAAATTTTACGCTCAGTGCATAAGAACGAGTCTCCCATTTGTAATGAGGCAGACTCTAATGCTTCTGCTTCTAAGTGTAAAAATAATTCTTCCGTCTGTGACATGGTAGACACACAAAAATTACGCCCTTCGCGTAAAGGAAAATCTCCCGTCTGTGACGTGGTAGATAATCAATTTTTACGCTCTACGCGTAAAGGTAAATCTCCTGTCTGTGACAGTGTAGATAAAATTCGCAACGATATTTTTACATCTAATATGAACGTACCTAAATGCATACAGCATAAAAATATTGTTGGTAAGGCTTCAGTTCTACACCAACAACCTTCTTATACTGCTCTACGCAAAGTACCAAACCTACAACTCACACGCAATGAAAATGGAGTCCTTCGTGCTCAAAAATCTCAAGATTTGCGCACACAACTCCAAACGCGTAGAAATGTACAGTTTGGTTCTGCGAATGCAGCCAGTAATCTTCTTTATACACAAGGGACTAAACATTTTGCTACCCCAAATGTAATAAAGAAGACTACTTCCTCTACTCCTTCTGATTTACGTGAATTGCTAATACAAAAGCGTAAAAATAGACAATCTCCCGTGACACTCCCCCAAGAAAATTATCACTGTGAGTGTCACCAGATTGTGATCAAATGTTGTTGTTCGACTTCCAGACGGTCAGTTTTTGATCGATTGAATTTTAATGTGCCCCAACAACAAGCTGATGAGTTGTCATACGCATCAGTCAACATGGCATCTCACACCAACAGAGGACGACGTCCTAGACGGAACACGTCCCAAATCCCAGGTCAACAACAATTCAACAGACTTCTTGATTCTTTTGAAGGAGTATATCAGAATACTCGATCAAGAAGACAAAGACAATTGCAGACTTCTGATTCTGAAGCTGGGGGTACTCAATCTCTTGAGTCCGAAACTGATAGTATCGATTCATACTTCTATACTAATCCCTCTGTATCTTCAAGAGAGGTTAAATCCTACGCTATTGGAGATGAACCAGAGACGTCATCTGTTAATACAGAACAACGTCTCACTGCCGTTGAGCAATCATTGAAAGACATGCTTAACATGATGCAAAGCATGCATCAGATAATAACGGCTCAGCAAACTGCTCAACCAGCAATAGTAACACCGGTACAGGTAGCAGCACCAACTCAAGATAGCCAAGGGGTTGCTATACCTTTGAATATCCAAGAGCCTGCTGTTAACCAAAATTCTGCATCTCCAGATCCCATCATTCTAGAAGATGTACCATCTCCGGTGGGGATTACGGTACAACCAACAACTTTTCAATCAAATGTGCTTCCGCAAACTAGTGAAGCCATTCAAGCAGTGCGTGAACTTAAAGCACAGTTTGAAGTTTTGAAGCAAAAGGATCAACTCCAGAGGTTAGGGATTAAGCAACCTTATCCTCCTCATTGGAATGATGTACCCTTTCCACCGAAATTTAAGCCACAGCCAATGGTATTATTTGATGGAAAGGCTTCTCCTAGTCAGTATATCAATTACTTTGATATTATGACTGTACATTTGCAGAAAAATGATGCTCTTCTTACTCGAGTATTCATTGGATGCTTGACGGGTTCAGCTTACGACTGGTATCGTAGTTTACCCGACAATTGCATTTCGTCTTTTGACGAATTTATGGCAATGTTTCTCTCTCGCTTCTATGAAGGAGGTACGGACATGAACATGTCCTCCTTAATAGAAATCAAGCAAAAGAAGAAAGAAGATACTCGAACGTTCATTGAACGTTTCCGACAGGCGACTCTAAAGATGCCCCCTGGTATGCCAAATTCAGCGCTGATTGATACATGTAAGATGAATCTGCGACCATCTATTGCTTTCTTCACAGGTTCCCAATTCACAGATTGGGCTTCGTTTATCATAGCAGCAGTTTCTGCCAAGACCAATGGTAGGTTGGCTCGTGAACATGGGATGATTTTTGCCTCTGAGGATAAAGGAAAGAAAAGTAATCCTGGTAATAATTTTGGCAATCGTAATATGAAAGGAAAAGACACTCTTATGGTCAATCTTTCCAAGAATAAAATGACGCCGAATAATCAGGAATCTTCCAGGCCAAGAGAAGAATACTCTTTTGACGAAAGTGATATCCCAGGGATATTCCAATGTCTGGTGAAGAGTGTGTCACGACCCGCACCCACTGTGAGGGTACGAGAACGTAACAATGCCCAGCCTACGCCGCAGTGTCGGCGGTAGAACGCTGTTCTAGGTCAACATACATCTAACAATATCTATCTAAACAGTTTATACTCCCCGAAATGGGGTGACAAAAGCAATAGTAAACTCAATCACAACTAAGGAAGAGATAGCACGATATGAAATAAAACTCAAGGAAATGAAATAGATAAAAATAGACTAAGATAATCCCAGCAATATCCAACAGAACAAGGTCTCAGATACAAGAATATAGACAAAACTGATCTCCAAAAAAAAGAGTCTAACTAGAACATGATCCAACTACAAGAGATAAAAGCCTAACTATCTAGTCTAGGCAGTTGGGGGAAAGTCCTCAGCTACTGCTGGATCCCTCTGAGGGTCCAGCTCACAGGTGTCATCTAAGGCTGCCCCGTAGTAGGTGTCCAGGTAAGCCTCCTCCTCGTCCTCTGTAATATTTTCAACAGGTCCAGTCAGAACAGGAGCGAGCACAGTACATCTCAACAATTCATAGCAGGTTAGAAAATATGAACATGCAGTAAAGTAAGATACAAGTACTGAAAGAAGTGCAGTATGTAAACAGAGAGAGAAAGCTGTAATAGAAATATCTAATATAAATAGAGAGCTAACATGTGGCTAGTGAGTCAGAGTACAATATGAACATGTAAATGGCCTGGGATGATTCTGATGCTACACTATGGAATGATTCTGATGCTACACTACTGGTGTATTATTCACATATCCATTTATACTCCCCCGTACCCCCAATCAATACACAAGGATCCAGCCAGGTTATGTTATATGATGCTATGTAACAGACCCCGAAGGTGGTAGACCCCGAAGGTGATAAGCCCCCGAAGGTGATAGACCCCGAAGGTGATACATAGTAGTCCCATAAATGGGATAAGGATTCTAGGAAGACTCTGTGATCATAAGAGTATATGTCACAAGTGATTGAAGAATCAACGAAGCATAGTGATACACTATGTAGGTGAAACGCACAGAACATAGAGTACCCGATGCTCCCTAAGGATAACATCTCAAGAAGGGATCCATATAGTACCAATCCGTGTAACCAACGTGCCAGTACAAGTAAAGTAATCTACTGCAGGAAATAATTCTAAGCAGGATATGAAATGATCAGAGAATGTACTCGCCTGTAACTGAGTGTCCGATATGAATCGTACTGTCCAAGGAGTGGTGTCTGGCTCCTAAACAGAACAGCACAAGTCACAACAAGTCCAGAATAGCAAAATGGAGTCCTACTATGCATTCTACATGATTCTAAGTCAATCTAGGCCAAAGTCAACTCTTGGTCAACTTTGGTCAACCCTAGAAGTCAAACTAGGTCAACTTTGTCTAAACTAGGCTAAATTAGTCTAATCAAGTCTAGCTTAGTCTATACTAGGACACACAAGCCTATACTAGCTAGTACACACCACTACAAGGCTATGCAAGCCTGAACCAAGCCTATCCCAACTATATCACATATCATAACATAGCTATATGCTACATAACTAGCATACATCAAACATGTCTAACTTATTATCAATATACATATACATATAGATACTAACATTAGGCATTCCATTTACATAGATATACATATGTCTATTTACATACATTACATTATTTATATATACATATATGTACAGACATTCACATATAGTATATACCTACATGTATAATAAGAGAGAGGGAAGCAATGTGTGCTTGTGGCTGTGACAATGTGTGAAAGGATGTAGGCTAGTGTACAGGAATTATGATGCAGGAAATCAGTGAAGGCAATGTGTACAGGAATTACGTGACAGTGAGAGTATCACAATGTGAAATGCAGGAATTAAAAAGTGAAGAGTGTGTGTTCAGGTTATGAAACAAAACTGAAATATGGGTGGTAAGGTGAGAGTGTACAGGAAAACAAAATATGCAGGAAAAGACAGTGGTGATGAGGTGTGTGATCTCAACATATCAAACCAACTCATAGGTTCCTACTGAACCAAAGGCAGTACATAAATTCTCAGGTTTAGATCTTAACCCAAAACCAAAACAGTTCAAAGTATTAACAGGTTTAAGAAGAAAGAAAAGGAAATCAGTTCATGTATCAAAACAGTCAAAACAATTTGAAACTGTAATCCCAGTTTCCAGTCCATCAAACTCACGTTGGCAAACCCAAAACTGGAAATCAGTGAGCCACTGAATCTCAGGTTTTGAAAAACAACATGGCAATTCAATGTCAAGGTAACTCAGGTTATTCAAAAGCAAGAAGCTAATACCTATCTTCAATATCTCAAGTTGTCAAATTGCATTTGTATAAGTTCTCAGTTTTAGCAAATCAAACATGGCAATTCATTCTCAGGTTCTTGAAACAGTGACAGGAAAACACCAGGTTCTTGAAGAGTGCAGGAACTATTAGAAAATATGATAGAATCTGCTACAACCAAACTGTGTAGGACTTAGGAACAACTTCCAGTCCAACAGTGTAAATCATGGTATCAATCAATTTAAAAGCAATTTGAAATCAAAAACAGTGAACAACAGTTAAGACCACATAGAACAAAATGTATAGCCGAACTAACCAAATCAATGTACAGGATTAACAAATCAATGAAGGAGAAGGAAAGGATTTGATACATTGCAAAACAGGTTTTTAAATAACAGTGTGACAGGAAAAGATTTACAGTGAGCTCTAAAACCCAAACAAAGTAATACCCAGGTTCTCAGGTTTAGGAATTAGCATTCCAACCAACATGCCAAATCCTCAAACACACCATATCATTTCAATTCTAACTTTTAACCCAAAGCAAGGTAACATATAGGGAATGTATTTAGAATCAAACTCAATCATTAACATCCTCACAGAGGTTAGAATCATTAGATAAAACAAGTTTAGAAAACTGGAATGGTAGTTAGCAGGAAACAGTTACACATTGAGCCTCTACTCCTAGGCCAAAATTCCATTTACACAACTATCGCTCCATGTTCAAATGTAAGAATTATTTTAACTGATATTGTGATATGTGGGAATGAGTTTGATTGAACAATTCAAGCAAAACAGTAAGAAATTGACTTGCACATATCTGGAAACTTGGTGTCAAAACAGTATCAGAAAAATAGTTTCAAAACACCCATTCCAAATCAATAACTCACATATAACCCAACCTAAATCATGTAAACCAATCTATATATACTAATCAACATATTTGGATCTATTTAACAAGTTAAACACAATTAAAACCCCTTTAGAATTCAAATCGAACAGTATTAATAAACAAAGCACTGAGAACACACTGGCCTGCCCATGCACACGGGATTCCGTGTCCGACACGACACCAACTGACACGAGGCTTGGGGACCCTCGTGTCAGACACTGCCCCCACCCCCTCGCCAAATCCCAGCTCGCCACGTGGCCTGTGCATCGAGCACGAGGCCACGAGTAGCAGGGGAAAGCACAGCCTGTGCGCGCGCGTGTCACCCGCATGTGCACGGGTCCGATTCTGACACGACATGATACGAAACTCACCTCAGTATCCCAGAATCGTGTAAGCAAGAACAAAACGAAGATTCCTATTCAAACACAAAGAATTAATTCGATCGAAATGCCCTTTGAGGCATTTCGTCGAACACTAAGCTATGGTCACTGATATGTGTCCAGAACGGACACGAATCTAATGACACAGGACACGAAACCTATCCAGACCTTAGGGGGACCCTTAGGGTTTCCTATTGGTGAAGACTAAATGGAAATCCATGGAGAAATGGAGAAGTTACCTCTTGAAGAACAATGGGTGGAAAAGTCCTCAAATGCAATGAACTCCTCAAGCCTCCAAGTCTCACAAATTGTTTCTTCCTGCAACCAATTAATTCCAGCAGCAAGAGGAAGAAATTTAGGTCCTAATGGAATTAGTTTGAAGGAAAAAGGATTCAAAATAGATTTTTTAATGATTTTTGGAAGATGGGACTCACCTCTTTCCTTAGAACTTTTGAAAGAACCTTAAAAGAGGCTAGCCCTAAAAACTAGAAGAGTATAAATAGGGGGGAATCCCTAGGTTAAACCTAGCCGGTCAGCCATGTTGGGTTTGGGTGGGGTTTGAGCTAGGTTAGCTAGTCCTATCAAGTTTAGTCACAAAATGACTTGTGAAACCACAAGCCATTTATCAAAACACTTGATTCCTAAATTCCTAATTAAATTTCTAATGAATCAATAACTACTAACTTAAGTCATACTAGGTTAGACTAGAGTCACTTGACCTAACCAAGGCCAACTAACTAGGGTTAGCTCCTAGGTTGGTCTACATGAGTCCAAACTAGCCAAAAATCAATCTAGTCCAAACAATGTCAAAATAAATCCCAAAAATTCAAATAAATTCTGTTAAATCTAAATAATAATTAATAATCCCAAATAATTCTTAAAATTACAAAAATGACTAAAATACCCCTCAGTCTAGAAATGAACACTAGCAAGGCACCAAATCATAAGTCGTGAGTTTAAATAGTTTAAAAATAATTAAAAATCACTAAAAAATCATAACATGAAATAAATACCATTAAATTATAATTATAATTACAAAATTTTAAAATTACCCTCTTCTGAAAAACTGGGTGTTACAATCCTATCCACCTTACAAAAATTTCGTCCTCGAAATTAAAATGTAGTAGTCCTTCTAGGTCATACACCCCACAATCAAAGTCTCAAACATACCGTCAGATAATCATATGCGTCTATCCAAAATCATGATACTCAGAATCTTCATCGTGCTAGTGAGCATGGCTACGATAATCACAGAGTCCTTGACTAAGGTACGTATCCTTAGGTTCATGGTATTTAAAATTTTTGCATTGCCGCATGCGTCGGCAAAAACCTTAAATTCCCATACCCGAAAATACATCCAAAATCTGACTATATGTCCTCACTATGCCAACTAACACGACCATCAAAGATTCTAGATCCCATATCTGAGGTGACCTAGCCCATATGATTTTCTCAGAAGAAAAACAAACATAACGAATCACCAGATCAAACTTATCAACAATGAGGAGACAGATAGAAATAGATAGAATAGAATTTCAGGATAGGTATAATGAGACAAGGTAGAATGGAATCGAGAAGATCAGAACCTACTAGCATCCCTCCTACTGCCTGAGCATCCTCAAGTGTCATGGCGTAAGCTCGTCCTTGCTGGCCTCCCCTGGCCTGCTGCTGATGCTGTGCGAACCTTTGTTGCTGAGTCTGCAATGCTGGTCCTCTCTGCTGGCCTGCTGGAGCTCTAACTCCTCCTTCCTGGACTGCTCGTCCCATGCGGCACTCCCTCATCTGGTGGTCTGCTGAACCACACACTAGGCACAGGCCCAGCCTCTTCCTGTACTCACTGGTAATATGCCCAGACCTCCTATAGTAGCCACAAATGGTAACCTGCCTCTGGCCCTGCTGATGCTGCCTCGGCTGCTGCTGATGATGAATTGGCCTCTGCTGGATCGGCTGAGGCTGGAACTGCATCGGCTGCTGGTGCTGAAAGTACGGCCTCTTGGCCGGTCCTCCGCTGTTGCTGCCTCCCTGGGAGTCTCGCCCCCTCTTGAGCCTAAGCTCAAGATCATCCTCTGCAGCTAGCGCGTCCACCAGTATCTCCTCAAATGTAGTACTGCGGGCGTTCTTGGTGTAGGACTTGACCTCCTTTACCAAGCCCTTCCGGAACCTCCGGGCCTTCGTCGCCTCCGACAAGTCCTCTACAAATCTGTCCAGGCGGCAGAACTCTCCTGCATACTCCTCCACAGACTGACTCCCCTGAACTAGGGCCTCGAACTGAGTCTCGAGGGCTCCCAGCGCTGCCTCTGGGAAGAACTTCTTCTTGAACAGCTTTTTGAATGCTGCCCAAGTCTGTCCTGCTGTGCCAACCCTCGGGTCGGTCTGGTACCATGTCCGAGCCAGATCCTGCATCATGCTGGCTGCTGCCTCTATCTGGAGCCTCGTCAGAATCTCAGCCAGCCTGAAGATCTCCTCCATATGCTCGATCCACTCATCGGCATACAGTATCCCTTCTGTCCCGCGAAAGTCCCTCGGGTACATCTTCTGGAAGTCCTGGATGCCTTTCTCCCGTGGCTGGTGTGGTTGCTGGACTGCTGCTGGCTGAGCCGCTACTCTCTCTACTGCTGTCACTGCCAGCTCAATGCCTCGAGTGAGCTCTGTCGTCTGCATCTGCTGCTGTCCCTGCTGACCCTCCATGTACTGCCTGAAGAAGGCTAGCAGCTGCACTGCGTCTATCGTCCCTGGAGGTGGCTGCTGGTAAGGATCCTCTGGAAAAACCGGGTCCTGCCTCCGAGCCGGTGGGTGCATGTCTCCTGCTGCGGCTGCCGAGGTCTCCACACGAGCTGAGGTGGCAAGAGCTGCAGTCTCCTGGCCTCGCCGTACTGGCTGAGAGGTAGCAGTCCCCTCTATAGCATCCTCAGGAACGATACGCTGTGATCGAGTCTCTACCATCCTGAAGATAGACAAACAAGAGTATCAATTTCTGAGAAAGAAGCGAAATAACAAAGGCGGACAATTTATAATTCAAAGGATCAGCTGACAAAAGGATTTAGGTAGCAATAAAAGAAATTTTCCTAAAGTGATTGAGTATCTTAAAATTAATGTCCTATATCCTATAGCAGGCTGCAGTGATACTCTAGTTCGAGTACCACTACACTTCTAGTCTAGACCTGCATGGGCCACCACTAAAAACGTGTCACGACCCGCACCCACTGTGAGGGTACGAGAACGTAACAACGCCCAGCCTACGCCGCAGTGTCGGCGGTAGAACGCTGTCCTAGGTCAACATACATCTAACAATATCTATCTAAACAGTTTATACTCCCCGAAATGGGGGTGACAAAAGCAATAGTAAACTCAATCACAACTAAGGAAGAGATAGCACGATATGAAATAGAACTCAAGAAAATGAAATAGATAAAAATAGACTAAGATAATCCCAGCAATATCCAACAGAACAAGGTCTCAGATACAAGAATATATACAAAACTGATCTCCAAAAAAAGAGTCTAACTAGAACATGATCCAACTACAAGAGATAAAAGCCTAACTATCTAGTCTAGGCAGTCGGGGGAAAGTCCTCAGCTACTGCTGGATCCCTCTGAGGGTCCAGCTCACAGGTGTCATCTAAGGCTGCCCCATAGTAGGTGTCCAGGCAAGCCTCCTTCTCGTCCTCTGTAATATTTTCAACAGGTCCAGTCAGGACAGGAGCGAGCACAGTACATCTCAACAATTTATAGCAGGTTAGAAAATATGAACATGCAGTAAAGTAAGATACAAGTACTGAAAGAAGTGCAGTATGTAAACAAAGAGAGAAAGCTGTAATAGAAATATCTAATATAAATAGAGAGCTAACATGTGGCTAGTGAGTCAGAGTACAATATGAACATGTAAATGGCCTGGGATGATTCTGATGCTACACTATGGAATGATTCTGATGCTACACTACTGGTGTATTATTTACATGTCCATTTATACTCCCCCGTACCCCCAATCAATACACAAGGATCCAGCCAGGTTATGTTATATGATGCTATGTAACAGACCCCGAAGGTGGTAGACCCCGAAGGTGATAAGCCCCCGAAGGTGATAGACCCCGAAGGTGATACATAGTAGTCCCATAAATGGGATAAGGATTCTAGGAAGACTCTGTGATCATAAGAGTATATGTCACAAGTGATCGAAGAATCAACGAAGCATAGTGATACACTATGTAGGTGAAACGCACAGAACATAGAGTACCCGATGCTCCCTAAGGATAACATCTCAAGAAGGGATCCATATAGTACCAATCCGTGTGACCAACGTGCCAGTACAAGTAAAGTAATCTACTGCAGGAAATAATTCTAAGCAGGATATGAAATGATCAGAGAATGTACTCGCCTGTAACTGAGTGTCCGATATGAATCGTACTGTCCAAGGAGTGGTGTCTGGCTCCTAAACAGAACAGCACAAGTCACAACAAGTCCAGAATAGCAAAATGGAGTCCTACTATGCATTCTACATGATTCTAAGTCAATCTAGGCCAAAGTCAACTCTTGGTCAACTTTGGTCAACCCTAGAAGTCAAACTAGGTCAACTTTGTCTAAACTAGGCTAAATTAGTCTAATCAAGTCTAGCTTAGTCTATACTAGGACACACAAGCCTATACTAGCTAGTACACACCACTACAAGGCTATGCAAGCCTGAACCAAGCCTATCCCAACTATATCACATATCATAACATAGCTATATGCTACATAACTAGCATACATCAAACATGTCTAACTTATTATCAATATACATATACATATAGATACTAACATTAGGCATTCCATTTACATAGATATACATATGTCTATTTACATACATTACATTATTTATATATACATATATGTACAGACATTCACATATAGTATATACCTACATGTATAATAAGAGAGAGGGAAGCAATGTGTGCTTGTGGCTGTGACAATGTGTGAAAGGATGTAGGCTAGTGTACAGGAATTATGATACAGGAAATCAGTGAAGGCAATGTGTACAGGAATTAGGTGACAGTGAGAGTATCACAATGTGAAATGCAGGAATTAAAAAGTGAAGAGTGTGTGTTCAGGTTATGAAACAAAACTGAAATGTGGGTGGTAAGGTGAGAGTGTACAGGAAAACAAAATATGCAGGAAAAGACAGTAGTAATGAGGTGTGTGATCTCAACATATCAAACCAACTCATAGGTTCCTACTGAACCAAAGGCAGTACATAAATTCTCAGGTTTAGATCTTAACCCAAAACCAAAACAGTTCAAAGTATTAACAGGTTTAAGAAGAAAGAAAAGGAAATCAGTTCATGTATCAAAACAGTCAAAACAATTTGAAACTGTAATCCCAGTTTCCAGTCCATCAAACTCAGGTTGGCAAACCCAAAACTGGAAATCAGTGAGCCACTGAATCTCAGGTTTTGAAAAACAACATGGCAATTCAATGTCAAGGTAACTCAAGTTATTCAAAAGCAAGAAGCTAATACCTGTCTTCAATATCTCAGGTTGTCAAATTGCATTTGTATAAGTTCTCAGTTTTAGCAAATCAAACATGGCAATTCATTCTCAGGTTCTTGAAACAGTGACAGGAAAACACCAGGTTATTGAAGAGTGCAGGAACTATTAGAAAATATGATAGAATCTGCTACAACCAAACTGTGTAGGACTTAGGAACAACTTCCAGTCCAACAGTGTAAATCATGGTATCAATCAATTTAAAAGCAATTTGAAATCAAAAACAGTGAACAACAGTTAAGACCACATAGAACAAAATGTGTAGCCGAACTAACCAAATCAATGTACAGGATTAACAAATCAATGAAGGAGAAGGAAAGGATTTGATACATTGCAAAACAGGTTTTTAAATAACAGTGTGACAGGAAAAGATTTACAGTGAGCTCTAAAACCTAAACAAAGTAATACCCAGGTTCTCAGGTTTAGGGAATTAGCATTCCAACCAACATGCCAAATCCTCAAACACACCATATCATTTCAATTCTAACTTTTAACCCAAAGCAAGGTAACATATAGGGAATGTATTTAGAATCAAACTCAATCATTAACATCCTCACAGAGGTTAGAATCATTAGATAAAACAAGTTTAGAAAACTGGAATGGTAGTTAACAGGAAACAGTTACACATTGAGCCTCTACTCCTAGGCCAAAATTCCATTTACACAACTATCGCTCCATGTTCAAATGTAAGAATTATTTTAACTGATATTGTGATATGTGGGAATGAGTTTGATTAAACAATTCAAGCAAAACAGTAAGAAATTGACTTGCACATATCTGGAAACTTGGTGTCAAAACAGTATCAGAAAAATAGTTTCAAAACACCCATTCCAAATCAATAACTCACATATAACCCAACCTAAATCATGTAAACCAATCTATATATACTAATCAACATATTTGGATCTATTTAACAAGTTAAACACAATTAAAACCCCTTTAGAATTCAAATCGAACAGTATTAATAAACAAAGCACTGAGAACACACTGGCCTGCCCATGCACACGGGATTCCGTGTCCGACACGACACCAACTGACACGAGGCTTGGGGACCCTCGTGTCAGACACTGCCCCCACCCCCTCGCCAAATCCCAGCTCGCCACGTGGCCTGTGCATCGAGCACGAGGCCACGAGTAGCAGGGGAAAGCACAGCCTGTGCGCGCGCGTGTCACCCGCATGTGCACGGGTCCGATTCTGACACGACACGACACGAAACTCACCTCAGTGTCCCAGAATCGTGTAAGCAAGAACAAAACGAAGATTCCTATTCAAACACAAAAAATTAATTCGATCGAAATGCCCTTTGAGGCATTTCGTCGAACACTAAGCTATGGTCACTGATATGTGTCCAGAACGGACACGAATCTAATGACACAGGACACGAAACCTATCCAGACCTTAGGGGGACCCTTAGGGTTTCCTATTGGTGAAGACTAAATGGAAATCCATGGAGAAATGGAGAAGTTACCTCTTGAAGAACAATGGGTGGAAAAGTCCTCAAATGCAATGAACTCCTCAAGCCTCCAAGTCTCACAAATTGTTTCTTCCTGCAACCAATTAATTCCAGCAGCAAGAGGAAGAAATTTAGGTCCTAATGGAATTGGTTTGAAGGAAAAAGGATTCAAAATAGATTTTTTAATGATTTTTGGAAGATGGGACTCACCTCTTTCCTTAGAACTTTTGAAAGAACCTTAAAAGAGGCTAGCCCTAAAAACTAGGAGAGTATAAATAGGGGGGAATCCCTAGGTTAAACCTAGCTGGTCAGCCATGTTGGGTTTGGGTGGGGTTTGAGCTAGGTTAGCTAGTCCTATCAAGTTTAGTCACAAAATGACTTGTGAAACCACAAGCCATTTATCAAAACACTTGATTCCTAAATTCCTAATTAAATTTCTAATTAATCAATAACTACTAACTTAAGTCATACTAGGTTAGACTAGAGTCACTTGACCTAACCAAGGCCAACTAACTAGGGTTAGCTCCTAGGTTGGTCTACATGAGTCCAAACTAGCCAAAAATCAATCTAGTCCAAACAATGTCAAAATAAATCCCAAAAATTCAAATAAATTCTGTTAAATCTAAATAATAATTAATAATCCCAAATAATTCTTAAAATTACAAAAATGACTAAAATACCCCTCAGTCTGGAAATGAACACTAGCAAGGCACCAAATCATAAGTCGTGAGTTTAAATAGTTTAAAAATAATTAAAAATCACTAAAAATCATAACATGAAATAAATACCATTAAATAATAATTATAATTACAAAATTTTAAAATTACCCTCTTCTAAAAAACTGGGTGTTACAGAGTGGCAAACTCTAAATTCCGGAGCCAAAGAGGCCTAATGAGGTGAATCTGATCGACAATCCCAAATATTGTATCTATCATAGATACATTAATCATCCTACCAGTGCTTGCTATGTTTTGAAGAAGAAAATCCAAGAGATGATAAATGGTGGTGCTATCGCTTTAACTAATGATGACCATACGGTTACAACCAATATGGTTTCTCTTCAATTTGGAGATTTTCCTCCACAACAAGTACCAGATGGGATTGTCCCAATTTCGAAGGTGACGATGAAGATTGTGAATATCCCGCCTGCTAGGGAGAAAAATGAAGGATTGTTGCCTCTTACATTAAAGAATGGTGAAATTATGTGGGTACATCCTGACTTAGTACCTGAAATGGAAGATGAAGGTAAAACTTCAAAATCCAAGAAAGGTAAGAAAGTCAAAACCTGCAACATGATTTCTCATGTTATTCCAGATCCTGGTGATCTGGATCATCTATGGGATGGCTTTTCTTTGGAAGATAGACTGAGAAGATTGAACATATGTCCTCCAAGTCTGGCTCCTCCTGCCAAGCTCAAGCTTACTCATCAGCAGTGGCTAGCCATAAATAGTATTTCCTTATACAGGGCACAACAAGTCTTCGCTGCTTATGAAAAAGCTCCTACAGGGATTTTTCTTCGTATCCCGAATCCTTCTCCTCCCATAGCTACAGAGAACTCTATTTCTTATTCTTCTGTAGTTACAGAGATTTCTTCTTCTTCCTCTGTTGAATCACTTGTTAAAAGTCCGCTGCCCACTCACTTGTACAGTCAGCAATCTGTCCTTCTCATGAAGAAGATGGGTTATGATTTTCAAAAGACAGAAGGTTTGAATTATGATAAAGGAATACGACTTCCTTTACAAATTCAAAGTCAAACATCCACTGTTGGATTGGGTTCTGAAGTTCCTCATAACAATCCTCGTAAGAAGAAGGCTAAGGGAAGGAAGACTAAATCCTGCAATATGGTACTTCCTTCTTCTGAGTCTGAAGAAGAAACTTTTTTTGGTACATGATCTGGAAAAGAGTACTACAAAGATTATGAGGGATCCTCCAAAGAAGCTGAGAATGTTGAAACACCATCAACTCAACCGTCTCTTGCTCCTGCTGTGGTTGAAAAGGGGAAACAGAAGATGGTACGCTTCGACGTCCCGTTGAAGTCTACTTCCAGTCGGGGGTGGTGATGAAATCCTATAAATTTGATATTCTAGCCCAGTTAGCTAATACTCCGGCTAGATTATCTATCTTCGAGTTGCTTCGCCTTTCTAAAGAAAGTTGTGAAACTTTGAGTGAAGCTTTGCTGCAAGCTGATTCCTGCTTAGCTCAACTTAAGACTCCTGACAATATACCAGTGTCATGCCCATAATGTCATAGTGTGATGGAATCAATTCCCAATATCACCTTTACACAAGAAGATATGTTGTTGAAGCATAACAAGCATGACAGGCCTTTATGCTACACTGGGTATATTGAATCCATTGAAGTTGACAGAATTTACATTGATCTTGGGTCTTCCATTAGCATAATTCTTCAAAGTATGCTAAGACCATTGAGGATTCCTACTAGTGATCTGACTTACACTAGTACTACGATAGTTGGTTTCAACTCTGGAAAGAGCAAACCACTGGGAAAGATTCGTCTGAAGATTCAGATTGGTGATCTTCGAACTATGGCAACATTCTATGTTATTAATTCAGACGTATCCTATAACATCCTTCTTGGAAGACCATTGTTACATGAGCATAACATCGTGCCTTCAACTCTCCACCAATGCTTCAAGTACGTGGATTCCCAAGGGGTTGTAAAGACTGAGTTTGCTGATATCAATCCTTTCAATGGTGTCGAAGCCTATTTTTCTGATTCAAGGCTCTACAAACAAGAACATGTAAAAGAAATATTAGACATGGCTGAAGATCGATCATTTGCCGAATATCAGTGAAGATCCGCCAGAAGAGCAACCTTTGAATATCAAAGTTAAAGGGCAAATCCAACCCCAACCTGTCAACAATCAACCTTTGATGATCAATGTTAAAGGAAGAACTCAAGCTTCATCTGAGGATCAGTGAATGTTCCTGCTAAAAGCCAAGTTCAACCTCTTGTGATCAAGGTCAAAGGGCGTACTTTTCGTACGAATGATCCAGAACCTCCATTGATTGTCAATCTTGGCAAATCTACGCAGAAGACGAATGATAGTCCACTAGTGATTAATCCGAAGCATAATAGTCAATTGTAAATGATGTAAATATTGATCATTCTGTACTTTTTGATATCAATGAAGATTTTCTTTTCGAGTATATGGCTGTCAAGTTTATTGAAAGAATGACTTTATCTTCTGATAATCAAAGTCATCAGTATAAAGACGACATAGACATAGAGGAAACCTTATACATTGACAATAAAAAAAATTCTTTTCCTCCTCATGTCGATGTTGGACCTTATGCTCAAAGGTTTCTAACATCTTCTCACTATCTTCTTCCTGTAGCCACTTCATCGCAAGCTTGTGTAACTTATAGACGTCACGAAGAATCTTATTTCGTGGTTCCGTCTGATAAGAAAAACAAGCACCAAATTGTGTTTGGCCTGGCTAGAAATATCCCTGTTGCTCAGACAGATGATTTGAGAGATAAAGATAAATGAAGAATCCGAATTGACAGATATAGTCAACAATCTCTCAAGATTATCCAGAACATGGGATATGATTTGAAGACTATGCAAGGTCTCAATCAAGGCAAAGGTAGACGACTACCATTATGTGGTGATCCGTTTTACCAGAAGACTCGTCATGGATTGGGATATGATCCGTCCTACATGTTTAATGACGATATACAAGAAGAAATCTCTTCTATTTCTTCACAATCATCAGATTCGGAAGAAATCCAATTTATCGAATCTGATACATCTCACCCCTCATATGTTAGAGGAAACTATTATGATGAATCTGAACAAATATTCTCAGTAAATATGGTTCAAACGGATGGTGAATCTGAACCATTTAAGAATGATCCTTTGGCTCAACAGATGGACACTCAATGGGAACTTCGTTTTGAACAACGACAACCACCTACAGAGGACGAGATTGTCCAGATTGATATTGGAGATGGAACTACGCCCAAACCAATATTCATCAGTAAAAATCTTTCTGAAGATGAAAAGGAAGAATTGATAAAACTGATCAAAGAATATATTAATATTTTTGCATGGAGTCATGAGGATATGCCAGGTCTAGATCCCAAAGTTGCTACTCATAAACTCAATATTCTTCCTACTGCTAAGCCTGTAAAACAATAGCAACGGCGTTTTCGACCAAATATGATGGATGCAATTGAAGCAGAAGTCAAAACGCTGATCACGTGTGGCTTTGTTCGTGAATAACAACACCCCGATTGGGTTGCCAACATTGTTCCTGTTATGAAGAAGAACGAAAAAGTCCGAGTTTGCATAGATTTTCGAGATCTTAATGCAGCTTGTCCAAAAGACGAATTTCCACTTCCAATTACTGATGTCATGATAGACAATACATGCGGTTTTGAACGCATGTCTTTCATAGACGGATTTTCAGGATATAATCAAATTAAGATGCATCCAGAAGATGAGAAGCATACTGCTTTTCGTACACCCCTTGGGGTTTACTGCTATACGGTGATGTCGTTTGGTCTTAAAAACGTCGGTGCCACGTATCAACGGGCCATAAGCAACATCTTTCAAGAACATCTACAGAAGACAGTAGAATGTTATGTAGATGACATTGTTGTTAAGAGTCGATCAAAAGATAATCACATTCAAGACTTGAAGACAGTATTTGAATTGATGTGCCAACATCAATTGAAAATAAACCCTACTAAGTCTTTCTTAGGGGTTTCCAGTGGCAAGTTTTTAGGATTTATCATTACTTCTCAGGGTATCCATGTTGATCCTGATAAGGTTAAAGCAATTCTTAAAATGCGTCCTCTACGTAATTTAAAAGAACCCCGTGGCTTCCAAGGTCGCATTGCGTATATCAGAAGATTTATATCCAATCTCTCTGGAAGATGCCAGCCTTTCTCCCGTCTATTAAAGAAGGGTGTATCATTTGTTTGGGATGAAGCGTGTCAGAAAGCCTTCAATGACATCAAGCAATACCTTACAAATCCCCCTGTTTTGGTACCACCAGTGATAGGAAAACCATTTTTGCTATATGTTCGAGCTTTGGATCATTCACTTGGTGCTCTTCTTGCACAAAAAAGTGATATAGGGCATGAACAAGCAATTTATTATCTTAGTCGAATGATGGTCGGAGCAGAACACAGGTATACTCCTGTAGAGAAGGAGTGTCTGGCCTTGGTTTTTGCTATCCAAAAGACAAGACATTATGTGACAGGACAGACTATCCATGTCATCTCCAGAATAAATTCCATTCGGGTATTGATGAGAAAACCGAGCATTCTTAGCTCTAGGTTAGCTATCTGGGCGATGTTGCTCACTCCTTATGACATGGTTTATATACCTCAAAAATCAGTGAAGGGTCAAGCATTAGCTGATTTCTTAGTTGCTCATCCTATACCTGAAACATCAAAGTTATATGAGGACATTCCAGATGAAGTCGTGGATTGCAATATGACTTTGAAAAATGACATCTGGCAATTATATTTTGACGAAGTATCACGGGTTGGACCTAAAGGTAATATTGTCTCTGGGGTAGGAATCGTCTTGGTTTCTCCTGACAAAATGGTCATATACCGTGCCTATTCTCTCAATGAACCATGCTCCAATAATGTAGCAGAATATAATGCTCTATTAATTGGTCTCTAAGTCGCAAAACAATTGGATATTAGATTCCTGGAAGCCTATGGAGACTCTCAACTGATTGTTAATCAGGTTAGAGGGA
Organism: Iris pallida; assembly: GCA_029216955.1. NCBI lineage: Eukaryota > Viridiplantae > Streptophyta > Magnoliopsida > Asparagales > Iridaceae > Iris > Iris pallida. The sequence continues at coordinate 4,337,412 of JANAVB010039017.1, forward strand.
CTTATGAAGTCAGAAATCCTGATCTCATCCCTTATCATCAAGTGGTAGTCGAATTGGTTCTTTCATTCAAAGGATTCTTTATTGAATTCGTACCACATTCTCAGAATGTGGAGGCTGATGCTCTTGCTAGCCTAGCTGCAGACTTGGCTGTTCCAATCCGAAGACAAAATATAATTACTTTATTGGATCGAGACTTATTCTGTGTCAAGAATAATTTGTGTATTGAACAGAGTTATACTACAGAGTCAAGCTCTCAGCAGAGGGATTGGAGAACTCCATTTATTGATTACGCGGTTCATGGGATTTTACCTGAAGATCCGAAAGAAGCTGCATTAATTAAGAGACGCTCATTTTGATTCTATTATGATTCATCTTTACATATGTTATATCGTCGTTCATACGATAGACTCTTGCTGCGCTGTCTCTCAGGAAGTGAAGCCAAACAAATACTCTGAGAAGCTCATGATGGTGTTTGTGGTGCTCATCAATCGGGTTCGAAATTACAGGACCGCATTCGAAGAATGGGGTATTATTGGCCTTCCATGATAGCAGATGCTGTGGATTATGCCAGAAGGTGTAAAGCATGTTAAATTCATGCTGACTTTATTCACCAACCTTCTAAATTTTTACATCCGACAGCAGTTTCTTGGCCCTTCGAAGCTTGGGGTATGGACGTCATTGGTCCTATTAACCCTCCTTCTGTTAAAGGACATCAATTCATATTAGCTATAACCGATTACTTTTCTAAGTGGACAGAAGCAGTTCCCCTTGCTGAAGTGAAAATATCTAATGTGATCAGCTTCATCAAACATCATGTCATTTATCGCTTCGGGATTCCTCGACGGATAATTCATGACAATGGTCCACAATTTGCTAGTCAGGCATTTTATCGGTTCTGTGATAAGAATCAAATTCAAAATCTGGCTTCTACGGTTTATAATCCAGCTGCTAATGGTTTAGCCGAAGCCTTCAATAAGACGATCATTAAACTTCTCAAAAAGTTTGTCTCTTCTAATAAACGTGATTGGAATGAGAAACTTGGAGAATGTTTATGGGCTTATCGAACAACAGTCCGGACTTCTACTGGTTTTATACCATTTTTATTGGTTTATGGATGTGAGGCTGTTCTTCCCTTGGAAATCTAGATTCCATCTCTACGAATAGCTATTGCTAATGAGCTAACTATAGAGAACAATGATCGTTTACGACTCCAAGAACTTGAAGGATTAGACGAGAAGCGTCTTCAAGCACAACAGCATATTGAGCTATATCAAGCCCGTATATCTCGAACTTTCAATCGTAAAGTTAAAGAGAGGGTATTCAAGATTGGCGAGTTGGTATTAGCCGTTCGAAGACCGATGATTATGACTCACAAAAGCAAAGGGAAATTCCAAGCAAAATAGGAGGGCCCTTATGTAATTGAGACCGTGTTTTCTAATGGCGCCTATCGGTTATCAAAGCCCAATAGAGATTTACTCATGATGCCGATCAATGGTAAATTTCTTAAGAAGTACTATGTATAAAAAAAAGACAGAATGAAAATAAAATTTCTTTTATTATTTTTTTTGTTCTGAATAAAGGATTAAGGACGAGGACCACTGCCTTCCTTATTGAATACATAGTCAGCCAATGCTTCGAAGGCATCGTTGCCTGGGTTCATAAAAAACCTGCAGGCAGCCATCCTCAGCGCTTCTTCTTTAGGAGTTTTCTCTAGCTCTACTAAGAAAGCAAGGATGTCTTGTGGTGGCTTGGGAGTAGAAGAGCTTTCGCCTACTTCGGTTGGGCCTATCACAATTGGCTCAACGGGGCACGTCTCGATGACGTCCTCAACCTTCTTGGAGACTTTATTCTTTTGTTGCATGCCCATGGAAGACATTTTCGATAGAGGAGTGGAAATAAGAATGAAATGTTACAAAAAGTTCTCACCTATTTATAGGAGAGATCTATTAATGAACCAGTCTTTTGAAAACAACTGTTCATTCCCGAAAAGACCTGTCCGTTCATTACATCAGATTCATCCATTTAATTATGGAATTTGAATTAACCTTTTTCTTTTCCCGAAAGATATGTCAGTTCATTCATTTTGGCATATATCCTCAAATGACATCTGTCTTCTTAATCCCCAGCTACCAAGGTTTGGTTAAGCTGAGAAATTTTGATCTTCTATCTTACCAGTTGGTATAGAAAGTTGGATTTATTATTTATCACATTTTTATGACCTCTGAATAAATATTAAATTTGTTTGTATTTCCTATCTATCATGTTCATTTGACCTCTGCATAGATATTAATCTACTTTTCTTTGAGTTCTTACATACTGTCATGTCCATATTACCTCTGATAGTATTATATACTCTAAAAACAGAAAACAAGATTTTATTATCTGTCATATCCGTATTACCTCTGGATAGATACATCATTGAGCATAGAAGACTTGTCATTTCCATTCTTATTTCATCATAAAAGTCTATTACATTTCTTAGACTTTCTTACAAATCATAATGGAAATCTATTACATCTTGGATTTTCATTCTATACAACAACGATGACCTAATCGAGATCTATTTCTTCTTTGGATCTTCTTCATCGGATTCGTTGTTGGTGTCAATTCCTTACTGTCTGTGCCTCAATGGCGACCAGAACAGTAGGAATCAAACTCTGGTCTTCTCTCTCAGACGAGAGGAGAATCCCAGAGTATGGCAGCCCGAAGACGTGTTGCTGCCAATACAATTGGTGGAGAAGTGGCGGCCTTTCAGATGAGATAGGAATGTATCCAACATTGGGATACAATTCCTAGTCCTGCCGTGAAAGGAACTCTACTACCCAATTTCTCGGGATAGAGTTGACTCCACCATCCAACTTTCCGTGTATAAAGGCTCTTCCTACCATCTGAGGAAGACCCTTTTATCCCACAAAAAGTTCTGAGTTGTCTGATTTGTACGTCAAAAGCGCATGAGCTCCCTGATGTTGATGTCAGAAGAATGCTCCTCACAGCGTCAAAATCGCCAATACCGGTTCTGGAAAAGTTCTTCAGCCAAACTTCTGAAGAAAATAGCAAGGAAAAATTGTTTTAAACAGAAGCATACCTTATCTACAAGGTTTTTACGCCAGTGATTCATGTGCACCTAATCTACGAGGTTTTACGCCAATTTTTACGTGCAACAAGGCTTTTACGCCAGTGATTCATGTGCACTTAATCTACAAGATTTTATGCCAATGTTTCACATGCAATAAGGCTTTACACCAGAGGTTTTTATGCCAGGTTTTACGCCAATGTTTTACGTATAACGCTCCATATCTGTTAAGGATTTGCGCTCGTTTAAAGATCGGCATCTGTTTTCAACAAAAAGTTCAAAAGCAGACGATCGATTTACGAATCAAACTTACCATTAAGGTCAGATGATTCGGCTCTAAGAGTGGTTGAATCAACGTCTGGTGACCGGGCGTACAGAGAGACGATATCAGAAAGCATCATCATTTATTGGAGAATGAAATCTTGCAAAGAGCTACCGGGCGTATAGAGGAACGACATCGAAAAGCATCGCCATTATCAATCTCTTGTTGGAGAATGAAAAGTTGTAAAAAGCTATCTTCGGAAGAATGAGAATGAGAATGTATAAAACATTCTTTAACTCAGCTATTTATAAGGGTTGAAGAAACGGTTGGCGTGAGTCTATTTCGGGAAAGATCCTACTAAAAAGGCGCTCGTGACCACAAGGCAGATGCCACGTGTTGTTTTGTTTCTCTTGGGAATGAACAATCATAGATGCAGTCAAAGGAGGTGTAGAACAATTCTATATACCAACAGATGAGATCAATATCAATATTTTATTTATAAAAAGGGGAGTAGGCCCCTACAGATAAGTTGAAGAGTCGCAACACATTGACGACACTTCTACATAAAACATTATTTTTTCTCTCCTTCTTTGGGCTGACGAAGGGAGGCACCTAACTCGTGCATGTTGCGGATCCTGGAACGACGCATCAGATTAAGGAATGCTTCTGCATCACCTGATCCTTCATACGCAGTTGGGGGACCACCATTTATACGACCAAAGACTGCTGGAGTCAGTCCAAAGCACTCTATAAAGTTGCGTGCTCGCTCAACCTCCATCTCTATATCAATCCCGGAGCTCGGAGCCTCTTCTTTGTTAATCTCTTTCTTTGGTGCCATGACAGTATATGGATGAAAAGCAAGAATGAAGAATTTCTCCTTATATATACAACCAAATCAACTCTTCATATTCCTTATGGGAAACTGATCATTATTAATGCAAACTCGGGGAGATGAAGAAGCATTCGAAAGTTTCGAGAGAAAATTCATTATGACGGTTAAGTATTGACCGGCACCATTTCTCGAATTTTTACGCTGACTGGTCAAATCTCGAGTTTTTACGCTTCTGTTCAAAGTGTTTCAAATTTTGAAAATATTTTAAAAACTTTGAAGGGGGTCGTGTAGGAGCATAAAAAGTGCTTCATAGAATAAGTCAAAGAGATGGAGCATTTCATTCAAAATGATCTACTTTATGCCTAAGACAGGCTAATCACTTTACACCAGGATCAAGCCAATAGTTTTATGCCTAAGACAGGCTAACCGCTTTACGCTGGACAAAGCTGTCGAGTATTGCATTTAATGCAAAGTCTGACATGAAGATTTAATGATGACATATATCACAGAATTCGAAGGGATTTGTTTTACACAGAGACCAATATTGTCGTTTAGTATGTGGACTGAGCTATTTTACGCTCACAGTATGGCTTCTTTTACGTATGAAGACTGTATGAGTTTTTACGCTCAAAAGTTGACATGTGCATAAAGTTTATTTGGGCTACTTTTACGCTCAAGGTTGTTTAACAACCACTTTACGCGGGAAGTCCATGTCAGGGCTATTTTACGCCTAGTCTACTACTTTACGTTCAGAGTATATTTTGGGTTGTTTTTACGCCCTATTCTTCTTCAACAATTTGGAACGTGGTTTGCCTACATGGCTTCCATGCCACACATCTCGAAGAACGTGTGTACGTGCATCCTATTCTTATTGAAATGATGGGACACGTGTCAACGTATGCAGAGGATGACTTTATTCATGGGCGGCTGTTATTAGCGTAACGACGGAACTTTTGCTAAGTTTTTACGCACAAGAAGCCAAGTCTATAAATAGACTTATTTTTCTCATATAAGACACAGACAGAGAGAGGAGAGAATACATAGAGATCAGAGCCCAGAGACTTTGATTTTTTCGGAGAATTCTTCTTCAATTTTTCTTCCAGAACAGAGTGAAGCAAAGCAGAAAAGCATTTGGCCTCGCCATCAGTGCCCAAGTGCGTCGATACCTTTTTGGTGACTTAGTTCTTCCAATTGTTCATCTTCTTTCAGTGATCTTCATCATCATCGTATGGTCCAAGGAGCAAAGTGATCATTTACAGATCAGACTTCCATAGCAATACTTCCCAGAATCAAATTTGTACTTCTTGTACTTTTTCTCGTTTTATTTTCAAAAGCCGATTTCCAGGCATTTTGTTAAGTGAAACAGTGGCATGAGAAGTTTGACAAAGTTATTAGGTCAAACGGCTACAGAGTCAGCGAGACGGACAAATGCGTTTACACAAAGTTCGTTGATGGAAGAGGAGTCATCGTTTGTCTGTACGTGGACGACATGCTAATCCTAGGGACGGATATAGGCTGTGTCACGGAGACAAAGAAGTTCCTCTCAACCAAGTTCAGTATGAAGGACTTGGGGGATGCAGATGTCATCTTGGGCATAAAAATTATTCGGACAGACAATGGAGTAGCGCTGTCACAATCTTACTACATTGAGAAGATGCTCACACGCTATGGGTATAAGGATATTCCAGGGATCGATACGCCATACAGGTGTGATCAGAAGCTGAAGCCAAACTCTAGGGAAAGCGTCAGGCAACTGGAGTATTCTAGCATTATCGGAAGTTTGATGTACGCAACCACTGCCACAAGGCCTGACATAGCTTTCGTCGTGGGAATGCTGAGTCGGTTCACTAGCAACCCAGGGATTGAGCACTGGAAAGCTGTAAAGCGGGTGATGAGATATCTCAAGAAGACTCAGACATATGCACTGTACTACAACGGGTATCCGACAGTAGTGAAAGGCTTCAGTGATGCTTGCTGGTGTTCAGAGATGGAAAGCGAGAGATCCACATATGGATATGTCTTTTCATTGGGTGGAGCTGCTATATCGTGGAAGTCGAAGAAGCAGACTATACTCTCTCTTTCCTCCATAGAATCTGAATTCTATGCACTTAAAACTGCAACAGATGAAGCAGAATGGCTTCGAAAGCTCATGTATGATCTTCCAGTAGTTGGGGCTCAGATACCGACGATACCGATATACTGTAACAACCAGACGACTGCGGCGGTGGCATCAAATGACCTCTTCAACGGAAATAAGAGGACTGTGCGGTTGAAGCACAGGGCAGTACACGATCTTATCAAAAGAGGTGTAATTGCAGTGATTGATGTTCGGAGTCAGGAGCACCTGGCAGATCCGTTCACAAAGGGCCTCAAGCGCCAGTTGGTCGATGACATAGCTTGTAAAATGGGCTTGAAAGTATTCTAATAGTGTGTCTTTGTAATCCTACCATAAGTTTTATGCTATTAGTTCAAAGAGAAATCTACTAGGCATCTAACTTTTAGTTCAAATGAGGATCACTGACTGGGAAACTATCAGGTAACAGTGGGTACTTGTTCTCTGGAACATGGAAGGGATACGGACCCATAACCACTGTTGTCTACTATGTATTTTCTGCGAAAAAATAGTTCCTGTGGAAGGTTGGCTTAAACGCCTTAATGAGTTCTCAGGCGGAGTGAACGCCTGGTGTGCTTTACAAGAAGCACGGTAGAGCATCACTACAAGGAGTGAAACTCCATGCTACAGTGGGGTGACTCCACCCTGAGGTTTCCAGGTCTGGGGTAATGCCTCGGCTTTGTAAGCCAAGTCATAGCGGCGTAGAACCGTAAATAGGCAGGTAGCCTAATGTTGTATGACGTAATTAAAGAGTTGTAGACAGCACTACAAAGGGGAGGATGGCCCCATGTTATAGTGGCACGACACCACGATGAGGTACCCAGGTAGGGGTAAAGCCTCGATCTTGCAAGCCATGTCATTGCGGCGTAACACCGCAAGGAAGCCTTAGGCTTCATGCTGAGTAGATTGGCACTACAAAGAGGCTGAGACCTCATGCTATAGTAGTATGACACTACGATGAGGTTCCCAGGTAGGGGTAATGCCTCGGCTTCAGGCCATGTCATAGCGGCGTAGCACCGCAAGGAAGCGCAAGGCCATGCCATGTCTCTTTAATAAAGAACTCACCTATAGTGTATGGAAAGAGATATCAGGCCGTCTCTTGAGGGTAAACTTGTAGACGCCCAAAATTATATACTGAAACCAGGCTGGCACAGGGCCTTTAATGTGCAGCCAGAAGCACACGTAACTACACTTTATGAGTGGGAAGAATTACAATTGTGGTGCAGAATTTAAGGCGTAGTCCATTCTTGTATCACATTGTTATTTAACCCATACGGGAAGATTCAAGTCGTCAGCGACATCTATCCTAATACAAAATGGACAGTTACTGTGGGGAACGCTCAACCCTGGACACATATATATGTTGTGATATGTGGGGGATTGTTGGTGCTTTCTTTACATGGAGAGAGCTTGCTCTCAACATGCCTTGTAAAAGTTTAGTCCCACATCGAAAATGTACCATGAGTTATCTCAACATATATACTTGATTGTGTTGTTGAGAGATGCACATGGTGTGGTGACCCTAAGGAGGGAACCATGTGGGTGATTTTACTAGGAGGTAAGAATAAGGCTCCAAGGATTAAGCATTAATGCTTTTGTCATTCTCTTGGATTAATTCCATTTAGAGCTAAGCCCCAAAGGGGCTTAGCGACTCGGACTCGGACTCGGACTCGGGCTCGGGCTCATGGGCTCATATACGGCTCATACGGTCCATGCGGCTCATGCGGCCAGGCTACTGCTGCTGCTGCCGCATGGAGGGCTCCGCTGACTGTGCAGGCTATAAGTCAGTTATGGAAAGACTGATTCAATTGAATTAATTTTGTTTCCATCTTTGTGGGATTTGAAATTAATTTTGTTTCCATATTTGTGGAATTTGAATTAATTTTGTTTCCATCTTTGTGGGATTTGAATTAATTTTGTTTCCATTTTTGTGGGATTTGAAATTAATTTCGTTTCCATCTTTGTGGAATTTGAATTAATTCCGTTTCCATCTTTGTGGGATTTGAATTAAGTTCGTTGCTATCTTTGTGGGATTTGATTCAATCTTTCCATAACTGAAGAGGCGGCTAGGGTTTTCACCCTCTCTCTATATATACTCTCTTCTGGCCTCCTTCATGGACTACTAAAAATTTTATAAGTCAGAAAGGAGAGAGAGAGGGAGCTGCTGCCGCCACTGCAAGTCCATCCGAGGAGTCAGAACAGAGGTGACTTCGAGCGTTCCACAAGTTCTTCAACTTGCTGGTTCCTGGAAGCAATTCGTGTGGGACGAATCTTGCTTTGAGCAACGGTGTTTTGACAACCCAGCAATTTTTCTTCATCTCATCTTTTTCTAGATTATTGTAACTCGTTCTGTCCCAATTGCAACACGTTTGCAAAGAAGAACGAGAGATCTTCTCTTCTCTATTTTCTTCCTTCATATTGTAATCTGGCTATTTGATTTTTTTGTATCATCGTAGATCTTGAGTTTGATCACTACAAAGCTTTGTGTGACTCTCAGATCTCGATTGCATCAGTTTTTCATCTTTGATCAAGCCCCGGGATTAACAATATATATATATATATATATATATATATATATATATATATATATATATATATATATATATATATATATATATGAAGCGGATCAAAAGCCCCCCTTAGAAAATCTCCTAAAAAACTCCCTCACTCTAATCCGTAATTTAATGTTAATATTAATGTTAACGTTAATATTAATGTTAATATTAACATTAAATACTAAAATTAACATTAAACTTAACATTAAAATTAATATTAACATTAACATTAACATTAACATTAACATTAATATTAACATTAACATTAACATTAATATAAAAATAATAAAAAAACTAATATTAACATTAACATTAATATTAATATTAATATTAATATTAACATTAATTTTAACATTAATATTAACATTAATATTAAGAATTAGAGTGAGGGGGGTTTTTAGGAGGTTTTCTAAGGGGGGCTTTTGATCCGCTCCCACATATAAAAAAAAAAAAAAAAAATATATATATATATATATATATATATATATTAAAAATAAAAAAAAATAAAAAAAAAATAAAAAAAAAAAATATATATATATATATATATATATTTGAATCTTGAAATTGACCAATGGTAGAATTTGGATCTCGAAATCACGTTTATTAGTCTACGTGAACAGTAATTTTGAAATCAAAATTCTAACATCGATCAATTTCGAAACTCATACCCTAATATTCATTTATATGTAAGACCCTAAAACTAAATATGTTATTGCCGAAAACGCCGGGGCACGCTATTCGATGGAAAATACAGAAACTGAAACAGTTGTAAAGACAACGTTTCAAATGCAATTCCTTAAAGAAGGCTTTGCAACAGATATCCAGAAGGATTCTGCAAATTACGAGATCTAAAAAGATATCGTAATACACGAATAATCTAAAGAGATTTTCGTGATCGTAGCAAACTGGCAGTAGTGCCTTCTAAAAAGAAGATACTGACAGAACTGCTAAAGGCAACAGAAGGATGACAGGCGAGAGATGGAAATGCTGGGGTGAATTATCACCGTTGCTCAAAGCTTTATTTGCCCTCTGCGAACAGCTTCCAGAAACCTGCAAGGTTGACGGAAAACCTTGGAACACTCCTGTTCTTCTGACTCCTCGGAAGACGGCGAACTCCTCTGGCAATGGCTCTACTCTTCTCTCTCTGTTTGAAGTAACAGAACCCACACGTACTAAAAAGTACTAGTGTTTGTGTTAAAGAGCACACTCACTACTCTGTTGTGTTAAAGAATACTTAGAGTTTTTCTCCTTGGAATTCTGATTACTACTTTCCTCTGAGAGAAGAGAGAACCTGCATATATAGCCTACGGGGCGGTTGCCAAGCAGTTGCCTGAACTTCAGGGTAGTGGCAGAACCACTCCTGAACGTGCAGCAACTGCTGTAATCGTTCCCGCTCTAATATGCAGCCAGCCATACGTACACAGCCCCTTTTACGCACCCTACGCACACTACGCATACTGCGTACGCTGTGCACACTGCGTACTGGACGTACTGGGCTGTATACTGGGCTGCATAACTGGGCCAGCGTAACTGGGCTCGCGTAACGGGCCGCGCAACGTGGTCGCGCAAGTGGCTCGCACAACGAGCGCAACTTAAGCGCACTATGCGCCTAGCGACGATGCTGACGTGCTAAGTGCAAAGTGCGCCAACAAAATGCCACATTACGCCTCATGAGCCCTTGAGCCCGAGTCCGAGTCCGAGTCCAAGTCCGAGTCCGAGTCCGAGTCGCTAAGCTCCTACGGAGCTTAGCTCCATGGAAATAAATTTCCAAGAGCAAAAAGCTTACAGCTTCTTAATTGTTGATTAAGCCTTTATACCGTTAATAATTAATCCCACATGGCACACACCCATGTGCACTACATGTGCATCTCCATAAAGAGAATAGACTCATATATGTAGAGATACACATTCCTTTCTAGCCGATGTGGGACTAAAAATCAAAACAAAAGGCTACAAACCCAACAATCCCCCACATATCTCTATATATATATGAGTACGAGTGTTCCCCACAGTAACTGTCCATCATGCATTAGGAGAGATGTCGCTTACGACTTGAATCTTCCTGCATGGGTCAAAAATCAAACTATAATACAAGAATGGACTAAGCCTTGAATTCTGCATCATAGCTGAAATTTTTTCCACTCACATAATGTAGTTACATGTGCTTCTGGCTACACATTAAAGGCCCTGTGCCAGCCTGGTTTTAGTGTATAATTTTGGGTGTCTACAAGTTTACCCTCAAGAGACGGCATGATATCTCTGTCATACACTATAGGTGAGTTCATTATAAAGAGACATGGCATGAAGCGCTTTGCGCTTCCCTTGCGGTGCTACGCCGCTATGACATGGCTTAAAGCCGAGGCCTTATCCCGTACCGAGAACCTCATCGTAGTGTCATACTACAGTAGCATGAGGCAACCGCCTCTTTGTAGTGCCAAACTACCCAGCATGAAGCCTTAGGCTCCTTTGCGGTGTTACGCCGCAACGACATGGCTTGTAAGGCCGAGGCTTTATCCCTAACCGGGTACCTCATGGTGGTGTCGTGCCACTGTAACATGAGGAACTCCTTCTCTTTGTAGTGCTGACTACACCCCTCTTTATATTTAATATACAGTATTAGGCTAACTGCCTATTTGCGGTGCTACGCCGCTGTGACTTGGCCTGCAAAGCCGAGGCTTTATCCTATTTCTGGACATCACCCCACATATAGGAACCTCATTGTGGAGTCACCCCACTGTAGCATGGAGTTTCACTCCTTGTAGTGCTGCTCTACCGTGCTTCCTGTAAAGCACACCAGGCATTCACTCTGCCTGAGAACTCATTAAGGCAATTAAGCCAACCTTCCCACAGGAACCGTTTTTTGCAGAAAATAATAGTAGACAACAGTGGTTATAGGTCCGTAACCTCTCCATGCCCAATAGAACATGTACCCACCGTTCCTGATATTCTTCCGATTAGTGGTCCTCCCTTGAACCAAAAGCTAGATGCCTAGTAGATAAATCTTTGAACTATTAGCATAAAACTTTATGGTAGGAATACAAAAATCCAATATCAGAATGCCTTCAAGCCCATTTTACAAGCTGTGTCATCGACCAGCTGGCGCTTGAGGCCCTTGGTGAACGGATCCGCCAGATTCTCCTGACTCCGAACATCAATCACTGCAATAACACCTCTCTTGATAAGATCGTGTACTGCCCTGTACTTCAACCGCACAGTCCTCTTCTTCCCGTTGAAAAGGTCATTTGATGCCACCGCCGCAGTCGTCTGGTTGTCGCAGTATATCGGTATCGCCGGTATTTGCGCTCCAACCACTGGAAGATCATACATGAGCTCCCGAAGCCATTTTGCTTCCTCGGCTGTGGTATCAAGTGCAAAGAACTCAGATTCCATGGATGACCGCGAGAGCATAGTCTGCTTCTTCGACTTCCACGATATAGCAGCTCCACCCATTGTGAAAATGAATCCACCTGTGGACCTCTCGCTCTCCACCTCTGAGCACCAACTGGCATCACTGAAGTCTTCCACTACCTGCGGATCTCTGCTGTAATACAATGCATATGTCTGAGTCTTCTTGAGATATCTCATAACCCGTTTCACAGCTTTCCAGTGTTCAGCACCTGGGTTGCTCGTGAAACGACTCAACATTCCCACGGCGAAAGCTATGTCAGGCCTTGTGGCAGTAGTAGCATACATCAAACCTCCCATTACGCTTGCATACTCCAACTATCTGACGCTTTCCCCTGAATTAGGCTTCAGCTTCAGATCACACCTGTACGGCGTATCGATCCCTGGAAGATCCCGATACCCATAACGAGTGATCATTTTCTCAATATAATGAGACTGTGACAGCGCTAGTCCAGTGTCTGTCCGGATGATCTTGATCCCTAAGATCACATCAGCTTCCCCCAAGTCCTTCATACTGAACTTACTTGAGATAAATTTCTTTGTCTCCGTGACACAGCTAATATCCGTACCTAGGATAAGCATGTCGTCCACGTACAGACAAACGATCACACCTCTTCCATCAGCGAACTTCGTGTAAACACACTTGTCCGTATCGCTGACCATGTAGCCATTTGACCTTATAACTTTGTTAAATTTCTTATGCCACATCTTGGAAGCCTGTTTAAGACCGTACAAGGATTTCACCAACTTGCAGACTTTGTCTTCAAGACCCCTGATGACAAATCCCTCTGGCTGTTGCATGTAAATCTCTTCGGTCAGCTCGCCATTTAGGAAAGTCATATTCACATCCATCTGATGTATCACCATCTTATGTATAGCTGCGAGAGCAATCAACATTCTGATGGTGGTCATCAGGGCTACTGGAGCATACGTGTCAAAATAGTCAATCCCCTGCTTCTGAGAAAACCCTTTGGCTACCAACCTAGCCTTGAACTTGTCAATAGTTCCGTCTGCTTTCATCTTCTTCTTGAAGATCCATTTGCATCCGATGGGTTTCGCTCCTTCAGGAAGATCAACCAACACCCAAGTGTTATTTGAGGTGATGGAATCAATTTCATTGTCAATCGCCTCCTTCCAGAAAACTGCGTCTCTGGTCTTCATCGCCTCATCATAGGTAAGCGGATCTGCTTCCACATGATAGGTGACAAAGTCACTTTCGAAGTCCTTCGGCCTCCTCACACGCTTAGCTGACGGCTCAGCTTGTTCTGGTTCAACCGTTGTTTCAACAACAATATCTTCTTGGACCACATCTTCATTGAAGACTTCAGTTTCTTGTGCACCCTCATTATTCTCCGAAACATCCGGAAGAACAATATTCTTTTGTATTGCAAACTTGTCTTCAAAATATTCTGCATCGCGAGATTCAATGATATGATTTGACTCAATATCAAGAAATCTCTGAGCATCACTCTTCTCGGTATACCCCAAGAAGATCGTCTTTGTAGTCCTTGTCCCAAGCTTCTGAATCTTTAGATCTGGAAGCTTGACATACGCCAGACACCCCCATACTCGAATAACATTCAAGTTAGGTCTGACCTTGAACCAGAGTTCATGAGGAGTAATGTCAGAAGTTGCATGAGGCACCCTATTTAGAATAAAAGTAGCTGTCAATGCAGCTTCTCCCCAGTAGCACTTAGGAAGACCAGCAGTCAACAACATCGAATTTATCATTTCTGTCAACGTCGTGTTCTTCCTCTCAGCTACTCCGTTTGATTGAGGAGAGTACGGAGCCGTAGTCTCATTGACAATTCCATGTTCCTTACAGAACGATACGAATTCATGAGACCTGTACTCCCCACCTCGATCACTTCTTATCCTTTTGAGTTGTTGTCCAGTCTGCCGCTCAGCTTCGGCTCTGCACTCCTTGAACTTTTCGAATGCTTCGTCTTTAGCCTTCAGCAAGTAGACGAACGCATACTTTGAGAAGTCATCGATGAAGGTTATGAAATACTTCATTCCGGCCTTTATAGAGAACTGTTTGAAGTCACAGATATCGGAGTGAACCAACTCCAGAAGAGCTGTACTTCGATTAACCCGAGGAAAGGGTTTCCATGTGATCTTTGTTTGAGCACAAACTTCACATTTCTCTACCTTACCCCCACATTTGGAGATAAGTCCTAGACTAGATATTCTGTTTATTCGTTTACAATGAACATGTCCTAGCCTATTATGCCACAACTCAAGAGTATAAGCAGAAGGAGTGATTTCATTAATCACATTAATTACATTGGACTGATTTACAAGCTGAATCTTGAACATTCCTTCGGTATAAAAAGCTTTTCCGAAATATGTTCCCTTGATAGACATTACCATCTGGCCAGCATTGATATCCATCCTGAGGCCTGTATTGCAGAATAGGCCTCCCGAGACCAGGTTCTTGGCGATAGCAGGTACGTGCTTTACGCCTTGAAGCGTCAGAGACTTCCCCGAAGTCAGCTTCAACACCACCGTCCCGATCCCGAGCACTTCAGCTTGTGCTTGGTTTGCCATCATAACCACTTCAGAAGTAGGTGTATAGGTGGTGAACCACTCCTTACTGGAGCAGACATGGCAGGAGGCTCCAGTGTCTACCCACCAGTCAGAGTCAGTCCTTATTGTATCAACTTGTGCAATCATAGCAATTACGTCAGTGATCATAGATACCTTACTAGGCTCTCCTTGCTCTGATTGCTTGGTCTTTAGTTTACACTCATTCTTAAAGTGGCCCTTCTTGCCACACTTGAAGCAAGGTATTTCTGACTTTGGCTTCTTTTTCTTGATAGAAGTTCCCTTGACTTTTAGATTGTCAGGGTTCTTCTTCTTGCTGTGGAAAGCCGCCTGCTTTTCCTTTGGTTCCTTGGTCTGAACCAGATTAGCGTTAGCCAATTGCTTGGACAGTGTGTCCACCTTCAGTTGAGCCCGCATCTGGTCCTCAATATAGATTTCCTGTAGGAGATCTTCAAGGGTGATCTCCAACTTCTTCCTATGCATGTTTGCATAGAACTTGCTCCACCCAGGGGGGAGCTTTGAGACAATTCCTCCAACAACAAACTTGTCGGGGAGGGCATCGCCTCGTCTTCCAGCTTCTGTCGCAGTTTCAGGAACTCCTTTACCTGCGACAGCATAGACTTTTCGTCTTCAAAGAACCACTTGTGATATTTTTCAACCACAAATATTTTACTGCGGTTCTTGTCTTCTTCGTAGAGTTTTTCTAGAGACTCCCATATGTCTCTAGCGATATTCTTCTTAGAATAGGATTCTGCTAGGGAATCCTCCATAGCATTCAGGATAAGCAACCTGCAAATGCTATTCTCCCTTCTCCACTTGGCCTGAAGTTTAGTAGCCGCAGAGATTGCGACAGCAGACCCAGTATCTGGAACGGTAGGTTCCTCTTCAAGAAGCACGTGATCCACGTCTATGAGTTGAAGAGTGAGATAAACCTTCCTCTTCCAGACTTGATAATGCTCTCCATCAAACTTCTTTAACTTACAGAAGTCAGTGTTTAGGAGTGAAGCATTAATGTTTTCCATCGTAGCAATAAAGCTTTGAGATTGTTATTGCCGGGAACGCCGGGGCACGCTATTCGATAGAAAATACAGAAACTGAAACAGTTGTAAAGACAACGTTTCAAATGCAATTCCTTAAAGAAGGTTTTGCAACAGAGATCCAGAAGGATTCTGTAAATTACGAGATCTAAAAAGATATCGTAATACACGAATAATCTAAAGAGATTTTCGTGATCGTAGCAAACTGGCAGTAGTGCCTTCTAAAAAGAAGATACTGACAGAACTGCTAAAAGGCAACAGAAGGATGACAGGCGAGAGATGGAAATGCTGGGGTGAACTATCACCGTTGCTCAAAGCTTTATTCGTCCTCTGCGAACAGCTTCCAGGAACCAGCAAGGTTGACGGAAAATCTTGGAACACTCCTGCTCTTCTGACTCCTCGGAAGACGGCGAACTCCTCTGGCAATGGCTCTACTCTTCTCTCTCTGTTTGAAGTAACAGAACCCACACGTACTAAAAAGTACTAGTGCTTGTGTTAAAGAACACGCTCACTACTCTGTTGTGTTAAAGAACACTTAGAGTTTTTCTCCTTGGAATTCTGATTACTACTTCCCTCTGAGAGAAGAGAGAACCTGCATATATAGCCCACGGGGCGGTTGCCAAGCAGTTGCCTGAACTTCAGGATAGTGGCAGAACCACTCCTGAACGTGCAGCAACTGCTGCAACCGTTCCCGCTCTAATATGCAGCCAGCCATACACACACAGCCCCTTTTACGCACCCTACGCACACTACGCACACTGCGTACGCTGCGCACACTGCGCACTGGGCGTACTGGGCTGCATACTGGGCTGCGTAACTGGGCCAGCGTAACTGGGCTCGCGTAACGGGCCGCGCAACGTGATCGCGCAAGTGGCTCGCATAACGAGCGCAACTTAAGCGCACTATGCGCCTAGCGACGATGCTGACGTGCTAAGTGCAAAGTGCGCCAACAAAATGCCACATTACGCCTCATGAGCCCTTGAGCCCGAGTCCGAGTCCGAGTCCAAGTCCGAGTCCAAAAATGACACTTAGGTATTAACTAACATAATATATATATATATATATATATATATATATATATATATATATATATATATATATATATATATATATATATATATATATATATTTCTTTCTTTAAAACCAAAGCCGGTGGACGACTCCACCCGACCTTGGCCCGGAGGCCGTGGCCACCGCCACCCAGCCACCTCCGTGGGAGGGAGGGCTCGAACTCGGCCCTTACCTCCGATGCACGGTGGTGTTACCAGTACACCACAACTCGATGTGCATATATATATATATATATATATATATATATATATATATATATATATATATATATATATATATATATATATATATATATATATATATATATATTAATTACGTTACCTTCTCCTATGTATCATTTTGGAATATTTCTCTATATTATTTTAGGGTTATTTAGTTTTAGGGTCTCCCACACACCCACACACACACACACACACACACACATATATATATATATAGGAAAACTTAGATGGTGAAACTTTTGAATTCCGAAAATACCCTTACATACTTATACTAATTAAAAATAGTTCATTAATTTTAATAAGGACAACTTAGTAATTAGGAAGACTACCCTTTGGTCTTCCTAAAAAATCTTTCTAAACTAATTAAGAAATGTTAAAATACGTGCAAGTCACGTGCACATATGCTATATATATATATATATATATATATATATATATATATATATATATATATATATATATATATATATATATATGTGCACGTGACTTGCACATATATATATATATATATATATATATATATATATATATATATATATATATATATATTAGGGTTTGAATCTTGAAATTGATTATATATATATATATATATATATATATATATATATATTAAGGTTTGAATCTTGAAATTGACCGATGGTAGAATTTGGATCTCGAAATCACGTTTATTAGTCTACGTGAACAGTAATTTCGAAATCAAAATTCTAACATCGATCAATTTCGAAACTCATACCCTAATATTCATTTATATGTAAGACCCTAAAACTAAATATTCCACTATTTTATGTACATATATGTCAGATATGGCCCCATCAACTATAGGTATAACAATATTCGTTCACCACTATAGGTATAACAATATTTGTTGAAGTATCTAAATCAATCCCTTTAGGTCACATCAGCTTTTCCATGTATATTCCTCAAGATAGTAGAATGTGAAGGCGAGCAAGCATTCATTTGAGGCCTCCCAGGAAAATAATCATAGAAGAATTTCCTACAGTTTAAAGTCCTCAACTTATAGTGCCTACCAGCTTCAGTAAATGCTGTAGTCAGTCCCATTCCATCACAGAAAGATGTGAATAGCTCCAGAGTTTATGACTGCGGAATGTGAAGGCCCCAAACTCGGTAAGTCTAGCTCAGAAGGGAATTTTATGAAACCCTATGGCCTCATTTGGTCGACGAAATCATGAGGTTGAAAAAGAAGGTGTTTACTTTTTTTTTTTTTTTTTTTTGAGTGCTAAAGAAATTAAGGAGAAAAGAAAAGTGATTCCAGTGGAAGAGAAATTAGGCCTCATTTGGTTGGCAGAATTATCGGATTGGAAAAGGAAAGTGATTCTTTTCTACGTTTGGGTGCCAAAGGAATTGAGGAGAAAAGGAAAGTGATTCCCTTTAGAAGAAAAATTAGGAAGAAAAGTGATTTCATCCATCCAAGTAAAGAATCACTTTCCCACATTGAAGTATTCACTGAATCATTTTCTTTCCAAATTTTTTGGCATTTTCAAACATCGGAAAGAAAAATCAATGGGAATTGTAATTTATCAAAGAAAAGAAAATGCTAAGAAATTGATTTCCTTTTCCTTCCATTCCGCGAACCAAACGAGGCCTTAGGGGAGAAAATGATTTCATACATCCAAATAAGAAATCACTTTCCCACCTTGAAGAATTCATTTTTTTTTTCTAAATCCGCATTTCCAAACATCTGAAAGAAACATTAATGAGAATTGTAATCTTCGAAAGTAAAAGAAAGGTGAAGGAATTGATTTCCTTTCCATTCCTTTCGTGAACCAATTAAGGAGGCCTAATATGTTAAAGAACAACAGTAGACGAACCATTAATCATTAAATTCATTCATGAAACAAAACTTTGAACGTTCTTCTTGAATGTCTATTTTCACTACCGGGTTCAAGCCCAAATAAAGGACTGTTCATTTAGACGCTGGACCTCTTAACACGTTGAAGGGAAGAAAATGGTTCAAAAAAACGCACTCTAAAATTTTAATTATGAGATGAAGACTGTTTTTGTTGTCATTCCAGCTAGCAAGTATCAGTAAACCTATAGAACTTTCAAAGCAAACCCCTTTTTTGCTAATGAACTAATGATGTACCTGCACTGCACTCCATTCCCAGTGGTGACCAGTGATAGGTAAGCAGTTTGATACTATTCTTTGTGCTACGTGCGTCTGGATAGAAAGTGGCAAGAAAAAAAAAATCAGGAAGAAATGCAATTATGTCCCTTCATTCTCTTATTCGCTTACAATGCTGCCTTAAAATCTCATAAAATTGTGAAAGCGTAGAAGTTCGATTTTATTGTGTAAAAGGTACAAAATTTAGGAAAATCTTAAATGCAAACCCAATACTTTCTTTTGAAGGACGTATTTTTAGTATTGACAATTTAGAGCCTTCTAAAGGGCGTAATTTTTATTTTTATTTTTATCTCGAAGGAGAATAACTGCTGAATTTTTTAGTAATGAATTTTGACTTTCAGTGACGAAAATATTTAATGACAAACTTGGACTCTTTTTTGGTGAAATTTAGTGCCGAAAATGAAATTTTGTTGACGATTTTTTTTTACAGGTCTCAGAAACAGTCCCAAAGGAAAAAAAAACTATATATGCAAAATTTATGCCCTAAAAAGGGGCATAAATTGCACAATTTTTTTAAAAAGACTAGAGAAAAATTCACGCCCTTTAGAAAAAACGTAATATCAAAATTAAAAGAACTTCTTTAAAAGAGCATATTGGGATAGTATCTGTAAATTTTCTAAATTTTGTCTTTTACACAACAAAATCAAACTTCTATGCATTCTATAATTTTTTTTTGTTAAAATCCAGAAAGAAAAATTGAGTGACAGTAGAAACCTGGCTGGGTGGCAGAAGATCAGTGGATCAAGCCACGGAGACATATTATTTTTTACATTTACAATAATGGTAGGAAGTAGGGACAGTTGACCTAAAAGACATGTAGTGCAGTGTGCACAAAGTCCCGTGTCCGGACATCTAAAAAAGGACAATAGAAACCATGTCATTAGAGCATTCACAGTGGGAGAGATTTCAATTGCTATATTTTGAATTTAGCCAAATTTTATAGTACTTGAAGGCTGTAATGGACACTTGTCCATACTTGAAAATTGCTAGAAAGCTAATAAACACTCAAGATTTGGAGCGTGTTGTAGCTCTTCTACATTAATTTCTGGGCCCACAAATATTAATCATTTTTACCAAACAAGGAAAAAAATTTAAGAGAAAAAGAGGGAGAAAAAAATCTTACCAAACATGGAAGAAAAATAAAATGAAAAAAAATGGAAGGAGGTTTTTTTTTTTTAAGAGAACAGAACAATTTTATTGAATAAGTAGGAGTCTAAGCTCAAAGATGGCGCCGGGAGATAGCCCGACGACCTACAAAAGTATATGCACCAGGTCATAGGCTTGGCCAATAGAAGAAACTATCCTCCCCGGGGGTATCAAAGAGAAATAAAACTATCCACCCTGGCTTACCCAGAGGTAAACAAAATGTAAAGAAGGACCTAAACAAGAGACCCCTAATGACCAGATAGGTCCTTAAGCAGGGCGTTGTTGGCCTCATGTGGTAGATCGCAGGTGTGGACAAAGATCTGATCGATTCTGGAGTCATGTGCCAGAGACGCCAGAGCTTTGGCCACGCCATTAGCAGTAGTAGGAATATGTGCAATGGCGGTGTTCGATCCTATCAGTTGTTGTATGTTGCGGATCTTATTAGTTGTTGTATCCTATCAGTTGTTGTATGTGGGAGGAGGTTAATTTGGAGTATTTTGTTTGAAGTGTACCATTGTGTGTCAATATAAAGGAGATACTCCAAAATTTACATAATTTTTAATAATTTGGAGTATGTGTTTCTAGTGTCTCTACTCAGTCTCCCTAGTCTTTAGGTCTCGTTTGGTTCACGGAAAGAAAATCAATTCCCTTGTATTTTCCATAGGGATAGAAAAGTAGAATTCCTATCAGATTTCTTTCCTATGTTTGGTAAAAACAAGAAATATTAAGAAAGACCATTTGATTTCTTTCCAGTGTTTGGCTGGTGTACGAAAGAAAAGATATATCATTGTTCCAATAATATCCAATATCAATATAATTATAATCAACAGAATAGAAAGAGTTAATTCGTAAAATAGACAATAAAATAAGACTATTTTTGTCAGTTCGATAATTAATATTGGAAAATAAGCAGGAGGGAAAATGAATCCCATGGACCTTAAGAAGAACCATTACTTTTATAATTTTTCCATATTAGAAAAATATTTTTCAAATTTATGGCTATCAAATAAAGAAAAAAATAGTTTTTCTTTTCCAGATTTCTTGAATCCCACCGAGGCCTTAGGGGCTGTTTGGATAGAAGTAACTCTCTGAAAGTGTAAAAGTGCACTTACAACAGGTTGAGTTACAGTGCACTTGCAGCAAGTGGCACTTTCCAAAATGTGTTTGAATATAGTACTTTTTGTCTCCTGCAAGTGGAAAAAAATGAGTTTGGTGTTTGGATGATTGTTGAAAGTGGAGAAAAAAGAAGTTACATTGTTTGGAATGGTAGTTGAAAGTGGATGTTGATGTTATAATTAACGAATGTAAAAAAAAAATTCAATTATAAATTTGATAAATTTCTGACAAAAATATATTAAAAACAAATTAAATTACATATATATAATTAAATTAATGTAAACTACACCTCCCCTACACTTTCTCTCTCTCCCTCTTCTCTGTCATTTTCCCAAACCCTCCCCTGCCGCCAACCCCTTCGTCTTCACTGAGACCTCTCTCTCTCTCTCTCTCTCTCTCTCTCTCTCTCTCTCTTGCTTCTCTCTTCCTACCATTCTCTCTTTTCTTGGCGAGGTCGAGCAGCGCACCGCCCAGCGCACCGCCGGCACCGCCCTCTCCACCCGGCAGCCTTCTCGGCGAGGTCGAGCAGATGTCGACTTCCTGCGTCGAGCATCAGTCGGCGTTGACTTCCCGTGCCGACCGCCGCCGCCTCCGGCTTGGAATAGAAGTAATAGAAAAAAAATTGATTTAATTTTTCTGTTGAAAAGTCCTTAATTTGTTATGAATCAGAGTTTTTATAGAATCGGAGTTTTGATTTAATTTTCTTCTTTCAAGAAAAATCCTTTGATCAATTATCAATCTCCCATTATGTCTCTCTCTCCCCACTTGCAGCTATTCTACAGCTCTCTGGGGGATGTCAGAGATTCCTCACTTCCACTCCAGTTGCATGAGCAAATCAAATGTCGAAACTCGTCAGAGCTGTCGACATTTGTAGTAGAAAGTGGCAGGTGTAGTCGAGACGCTACTAACCAAACAGGCCCTTAGTGTAGAAAGGAAGCATTAAATTTCAAGAGTCACATCAAGTTGAATTTGCTGCTAGGCATCCAGAAAGCCGCAACAAAAAGATATTCTTCTGCTCTGATGATTTCAGCATACAACCTTTTTCTTTAGTTTAAATGTTGGACAACAAATTCACTACAGGAACTTAATTTGGAATGAATTAATTCCCTGGTTGATGATGACTCTACTTTGCTAAAGGAACAAACTACACTATAGCTTTCGTGGACAAGTTTCTTCAAAAGAAGAGATTCCTTTCAAACTTAAGAAATTGTAGTACCCAGAGGATGACCGTCTAGCTCTGTCGGATATAGATTTATACTTGTCTGAAATTTCGCCTAAGGAGGATATGCTTTAGCCCCTTAGTAATTATCCAAATAGAACTTGTATTATATTTAAATTTTTTGTATCTTTCATAAACGTATAATACTTGCGTACTTTTGAAAGATTCGAATCAGTACGTAAATTTTAAACGTGCGAAGTTTATAAATTATTGAAAACTTTGGCACAAAAAAGATGGTGGGAACCTGTTTAATTAACCAAATTTAACAAACATATAGCCTCAATATTTTATTTTTTGAATATTTGACCAAATTTTTGAAAACATTTTGTTTGTACTGTGCTGATTTATTCTCGTACTTTTGTCTTCCTGAATTTTTTTCCTGCCGAATTGCTAACAAGGCTTTAGCCTTAGTGGGAATGGGCAGAAAACTTGAATCATCTACTTTGTTAAAGCAGACAGTATCATACGCAAAGAATATAATGTAGAGCAGAATTTGTACGTAGCAACACCTGCAAAATATCCGAGTACCAATTATTTTACCTATGATTCTAGAAAGTGTTGTTTAAAAAAAAAGACGAGTAGAAAATAATAATATATCCGTGATATGTCGTTGGGTCATAATTTGCTCAAATATCAAACAAATTATAATAAAGATTTTTTTTTCTACGGTCCAAATTATTTCAACTATGGCTCAAGTTGTGAGAAACCTATTTAAGGCTCTCTACCAGCCTAAGGTTGGCTAGCAAAGGTGCCAAAAAAAAAAGGAGGCAACATTAAAGGAGTTTTCAATAGAGAGATATCGCAGCTCGAAACGATCTCTCTTCAAATCAACCTTAAATTCTGAATCTAATAAACTCTGAATCTATATTCCTCTCTTTAAAAAATTGCAACATTAATAAAAACCCTCTCCTTTGATCTTCTGATGATGATGGATTAACTCCTATATAATGCAATTACAAAAAGGTCTAGATCGTAGATCACGATCCAAATATGTTAATAAAATATCATTATTTGGCCTCCATCCCGATAATAGTATAGCGACAGTATACCGGTAGCGGTATATTGAAAAATGTCTCCTTCTAGTCACAACAGTACTTCTGGAACAAACTGTTGTATCATCGGTATACCGGCAGTACACAGACAGTGTATACCGACAGTATACTGATGGCACAGACACATGTTTTCCAGTATGTGTCTGACACATGTTCAAACATTTCACC
Organism: Iris pallida; assembly: GCA_029216955.1. Taxonomy (NCBI): domain Eukaryota; kingdom Viridiplantae; phylum Streptophyta; class Magnoliopsida; order Asparagales; family Iridaceae; genus Iris; species Iris pallida. The sequence goes on from JANAVB010039017.1 coordinate 4,361,372, forward strand.
TTTGTCGTCTTCGACTTCCCGAGCTTTTCTCACAAGGATGACGTTCGTCGCACTTCGTGGTGTTCTCCATGAAGGTTGGGAACCCCAACTAATACCAACAAAAATTTTCCTTTCCAACTAGGTAGAGGAGCTTTCCATTCCGACAATCCTCCTGCAATACTCAAACTTTTTCTTCGCCAGAACCTTCGTGAGCATATACGCTCCATTGCCCTTTGTATGAATCTTCTCAAGTGTAGTGTCCATCGCATCTAGCACATTCGTTTCCAGTGATACCGAGTTGTAATATGTTTGGACCGACTATGAAATATCAGGTTCTTTCCAAGAAAAATAGCACTTTGTCTATCGCAAAGTAAAATGTATTACTCTTGCTTAAGTACAATTAATTTCCTGTAAGAACTTCTTCATTCATAATAACTCCGTGCATGCATTCATCACTGCAATAAATGCTCTTTGACATAGACAAGGCAACACACTTGATCTGCAATCGTGACTACCATGAGACTACTCCACCAGCAAAATCATAACATAGCCTGAAGTCGATCTTCTGATATACACATCTCCAGTCATATTAGCATCAGTATATTCATCCAGTTTTTGCTCGTCACTCTCGAATGAAAGCTTCAAATCGGTAGTGCCTTGAAGATAATGAAGAATCCATTTGACCGCCCTGCAATGTGTCCTCCTCGGATTGGTAAGATACATGCTAACCATACATATTGCATGAGCAATATATAATTTTGTACACACCATGGCATACATGAGACTTGCCACTGCTTAAGCATACGAAACTCGCTCAATGTTGTCCTTTTTGTCCTTGATTAATAGATATTGCTCCATAATTAAATTAAAGTGAGCTGCAAGTAAGTTGTTCACTTTCTTCGACATGTCCATACCAAAATGGTGAAATACTCAGTAAATGTACTTCTTCTGGGATAACCAAAGCAACCCTCTCTCTCTCTCTCTGTTGGTCTTCATTCCAATAATAGTCTATGTTATGTCCAAATTCTTCATAGAAGATCGTGCCCAGTTGGTGTTTCAACTATGCTATCATTGTGGCACTTCGTTCCACCAAAAATATATCATCCACATAGAGCAGTAAAATTAAGAAATAAACTTTGACAAAATATTTTACATATACACAATGGCTCAGCGTTATATGTGCATAACCATGCTTTTGCTATAACGACTCGAAGTTTTAATACAACTGTCGTGGAGCCTTCTTCAGACCATACAGACTATTCTTCCACCAACAGACCAAATATGACTTGCCCTTTTCACATAATCCTTCGACCTGCTCCATGTATAATTCCTTCTTTAAATTACTATAAAGGAATAGCGACTTGATAACCATGTGCTCAATTTTCAAATTGAAACTGGCTAAATCTAGTACCGTTCGAATAGATGGAAACTTAATGACTGATAAGAAGATTTCATCGAAATATGTATTTTCGTCGACTATAGCCTTTGACCACCACTCGCTTTGTATCAAAGGTGAGAAGTATTGTCACGACCCGCTCCCGAATAATCGGAAACGAGTCGGACACGCCCAGCCTTCGTCGTTAGACACGACGAAGTAAGCTGTACCAAGCTAGGAAAATCTAACCAGATAATTAAATGTGCATAATCATAACATCTAAAAACGTTCCCAGAAAGATCACCATGATCCACAAATCCATATATCATGAAGGTACCAGAGTCAACAGAAATGAAACATGCTATGAACTCTAAAAACAATATCTATGAGTAAGGCTAAATAGTCTAAACTTGAAGCCTCTAGCTAAGTCATGTCTCCACCCTACTCAGCTAAGATCCCGGGCTCTGGCCCATAAGGTAAAGTGATATCCTGCAAGTACACCCGCAACATATCCATTTAGGAGCGGAGCTAAGTATATCCAAGGAAATTGTCACGCCCCAGAACCAGAATACTGGAGAGCGGGGGAATGACTCAGCCAGCTACGTATTAAGGGTAGATGAATACCGTATAATACGATCAATGCTGTCTAACCAGACGAGGGGGTGCATACTACATAAAAGTCTTACTATGGTCATTACACATCTATTATCTCAATCATTCAAATAAGAAACAGAAATGGAGAACATGTAAGATAAAGCAGTAAGGCGTCCCAAACGCTCTGTCAAAATGTTCTTGATATCTGGCTTTACAAAACATAGCCAGATTGATGTAGCAAAAGTATACACAATTGTTATCAGCTGCAGTCTGACTTTAATTACAATTATGTAAAAGTAAGTACAAGACAATCCGACTAACATGTCGGTGCCAAACGGCTAAGTATAAAGTAAGTGACAAAACGAGCGGTGAAGTAAGGAACCCACTCGAGTCCTCCTGCAATCATCCCTCTAGTGTTGACCATCTTGGAGGTAGAAGTAAGCTGGATCCTCGGGGACCGACTCTAAATTTGGCCATGCAAAACCAGAGAGGTTAGACCTCTAATAGCAAGTACCACAAGGAAGCATGACATGAGAACTAAAACCAATAATGAGAAATATAATAATAGATCTCTGCTTTCCACTAGGATTCACATCACATCACGATACTTCGAACCAACCTCACAACCAAACAAGGACAGAAGTTGGCCCGTCATGTCCTGACATTCTGATCATCCCAGTTAGGTAACAGAGTAGGTATAGTGCACAAACAAATCATCTTGAACGGCCAATCAAATCCTACGGCTTGCTATTTTGAGTCCCAAGTTATCCTGGAATAATGCAATTAGGGATTCCGTAGTTCTTACTATGTGCAAGCACGGCTAGTCTATCCAGTCAATCATGTGTGCCATGCATGAATTAGACGAGTCCCAGCAGGACGCCCGTCATCAATATATAATATACAATAAATAATATAACCAGATACTGCTCCATGCCCGTGTGGCAGGTTTACAGTATCTGTGGGAACCAGCCGGCCCGTCGGATACTACTCGTCCTAAGGGGGCTGCCATGTAAGAACTCGGAAATCCATTCTCTCCATGCAATCATTATTTTATTTAACTTAATAGTCCCTACGTTGAGTGAAATCCCATGCCGTGGATCATGGTCATTCAAATGAGTACTTTCGTACGGGGTACGATATGCACAACTCTACAACGATACCAGTGCGGTTAGGTTGCAGGTCTTACATAGCGTAATGCAACAATCAAATCTAACCACGAAATAATCATGCCTTGACCATAAAGTACACATGCTGCTTTTGTAGAAAATAAATAAATACATAAATAAATAATTAGATTGAAGCCTGCATGTGCCTGTATGTCAATATTTGGGATCGGCCAGTCGATTACACTAGTTCATAACATGAACGTGTCTCATTCATTTAATTTAATAAGACAACTAGCCAGCCTCTTAGTTTCAACTAGGAACGCATGATTAATTTAGTCAAGATAACTATCATTATCATTGGTGACAAGGCATGAAAGTCAACTAATATTCAGTGGGGTCGAGTCTACAACTCTCAGGGTTTAATTCCAGTCAATCGGGGTATCTATACTCAATTCACGACACATGGTACATCCCACGTAACAATCCATATTTAACAGAAATATTAACATATCATGATTATATCAAGTTTTATGTCAAAAGGCGTAAGGATATAAAATGGGCGTTAAATATCTAATAAAATATCAATATACAGGGCTATAGAAGATCCAGGGTAAGCAGGCTACGCTCAAGTCAGGCTACGCTCAAGTCAGCCTACGCTCAAGACAGCGTACGCTCAGGTCATGCTACGCTCAAGTCAAGCAGCGCTATGGACTGCATACGACCCCTAGTCACCCAAGTGAGCGTATGCAAGACATACGCTCCAAAAAGGCAGCGTATGAACTTCATACGACTCCTCACTATCCAAGTGAGCGTATGCAAGTCATACGCTCCCAAAAGGCAGCGTATGAACTCCATACGACTCCTGACCATTCAAGTCAGCGTATGCAAGTCATACGCTCCCAAAAGGCAGCGTATGGACTCCATACGACTCCTGACCATCCAAGTCAGCGTATGCAAGTCATACGCTCCCAAAAGGCAGCGTATGGACTCCATATGACATACGCTTCCAAAAGGTAGCGTATGCAAGACACACGCTTCCTAAAAAGGCAGCGTATGGACTCCATACTGTGCTGCGCTAAAGAGCGCGCACAGCTCAGTGACGCAAGCTAAAAAGCTAGTGTACACTGCTCACTGTCTTCTCTAAACAGCAAGAACTCTATGGTTGCATCCCAAAGCTTCAAAAGTCCATAACTCAGTCAAAACAAGTCCAAATCCAACTTTCCAAAGGTTAAAATTGGGTAGAATAAAACTCTCTACAATATGGAACCATCAAAACTTACAAACAAAGAAGTTTGATAGATCAAGACCACCAAAATCCGAAAATACTAATTTCTAGATCTACAAAAATTAAGACTTCGAAATGAGAAATGCCAAGTTCTAAACTCTCTTAGGATCACGAGAGGAAGGCAAATGAACTATAAAAACATGGGTTCTCATGGAAAGCAAGTTGTACTTGCCTACGGTTTGGTAGGTGGAGAGAGTAATGAAGAAGAAGAAGAGGAGTAATGGTGAGAATGTGAGTTTATGAGGAGAGAGAAAGAGATGTAAGCTTTAAATAGAAAAGGGGTGGTAGGTGGGAGTTAGGCCGGGTCCAATGGGTCGGGTTGTAGGGGATCCATCCAAAGCCAACCCGAACCCAAATAAGCAAGACTAAGGCAGGGAATAAAAGCAGGAAATAAAGTGCAGAAATAAAATTGCAGAAATATAATTGCAGGAAATAAATTAACAGGAAAATTTAAAGAGCAGATTAATTGATTAACATGAAATTAAAAGAATTTAAATACAGGATAATACATGATAAATATTAAATAAATACATGATAAATACTAAGTAAACACACATGAGTTGTACATGTATAAAAATATGCATTCTGGGAACGGAGAGTGACATCTCTACCCTCCTTAGAAAAATTTCGTCCTCGGAATTTCAAATCCAAGCAGGATAGAAACATCGGGGCTAAGCTAATCTAAGTACAAGCAATTCAATCAAGCAATCATTTTACAATGTCCATAGCAAGTAATATATCTATACTTAACAATCTACGGTATCAAGCAATTCTACCCATAAGGTGATAAGCACGAGGAATCAAGACAATCAAGGTACACAGAAAAAGATATACCTTGTGAGTCAAACAGATGTGGATACCGTGATCGGATATCATCCTCACGTTTCCACGTTGACTCTCCCAAAGAGTGATGACCCCAAGCAACCCGGACAAGGTTAATTGTTCGGTTCTTGAGTATCTTCTCCCTTCGGTCCAAGATAGACACAGGTTGCTCCTCGTAAGACAGGTTGGTACCAACAACCAGTTCTGAATGATCGAGGATATGGCTGGGGTCAGATACATACCTTCGCAATTGAGATACATGAAACACGTCATGCACCTCTCGTAACGAAGGTGGAAGGGACAAACGATAAGCAACATCGCCTACCCTATCAAGAATAGCAAATGGGCCTACGTATCGTGGACTCAACTTCCCGTGAACGCCAAATCTAATGACCCCACGGGTAGGTGAGATCCGCAAGAACACGTGGTCCCCAACAGAAAACTCTAGCGGCCTACGATGCTGGTCCGTCCAATGACGATGCCAATCCTGCGCAACACGAAGTCCCTTTCTAATTCCCTTAATCACTTCAACCGTCTGAACAATCATTTCTGGGCCTAGCATCTTCCTTTCCCCGATATCATCCTATGCTAGTGGCGATCTACACTTCTTACCATATAGTACCTCAAATGGCGCCATCTAGATACTGGCTTGATAACTGTTATTGTATGAGAACTCAACTAAGTGTAGGTGACTCTCCCAAGACCCTCCAAAATCCAGAGTGCAAGCTCGCAACATATCTTCCAAAGTCTGAATTGTCCTTTCTGATTGCCCGTCCGTCTGTGGGTGGTAAGCCGTGCTAAATCTTAATTTGGTGCCCAAACTACGATGCAAGCTCTTCCAAAAATGTGATGTAAAGCGGGTATCTCGGTCTGACACAATACTGACAGGGACTCCATGCTGCCTGACTATCTGTTGCATATACAACTCTGCCAACTTTTCTGTAGATTGCCCTACTCTGAAAGGAAGAAAATGTGCTACCTTTGTAAGCCGATCTACTATCACCCAAATAGCATCTTTACCACTTGGTGATCTCGGTAAACCGGTCACAAAGTCCATTATGATGTGTTCCCACTTCCATTTCGGGATAGGAAGCGGTTGCAATAATCCAGCTGGCCTCTGCTGTTCTGCCTTTACTTGCTGACATACCAAGCAACGGAAAACAAACCTAGCTATCTCCCTCTTCATCCCGTTCCACCAGAAGTGCTGCTTGATATCTTGGTACATCTTGGTCCCTCCAGGATGTATAGAATACTGAGAACTGTGAGCTTCTGTCATAACTTCCTGTCTGATATCTCCGCTAGGCACACACAGACGTGATCCAAACCTAAGTGTACCATCTTCATAGATTTGCATCTCCTTCCTGAGCCCTGACTCACATTCTGCCCTAAGCTTCTGAATCCTTGGATCTTGTGCCTGAGCTGCCTTGATCCTATCTACCAAGTCAGATTGGACTTGTAGACTTGCCAGAACTCCTATATCGCTAGGAAGTATAACTTCTATGTCCATCTCCTGAAGGTCTTCTAAGATATGCCTCTGTGTTGTCAACATAAATACGCCGCCCCTTCTGCTGAGAGCGTCTGCTACCACATTAGCCTTGCCTAGGTGATACTGAAGCTCCACGTCATAATCCTTGATCAACTCCAACCATCTTCTCTGCCTCATGTTCAGCTCCTTCTGAGTAAAGATGTACTTCAGACTTTTATGGTCTGTGTACATGTCTACTCGATCACCATATAAGTAATGCCTCCATAGCTTCAAAGCAAATACTACTGCCGCCAACTCTAAATCATGAGTTGGATAATTCTTCTCGTGGTCTCGAAGCTGTCTAGATGCATATGCTATTACCTTCCCGTGCTGCATGAGGACGCACCCAAGTCCTTTACTTGACGCATCACAATATACGGTAAAACCTTCGGATCCAACTGGCAATGTAAGAATAGGCGCTGATATCAACTTCTGCTTCAAATTCTCAAATGATACCTGACATTCTGCCGACCAAACGAATGGCACATCCTTCCGTGTTAAGCGGGTCATGGGTGCTGAAAGTCTTACAAAATCTGACACAAATCTTCTGTAATATCCTGTCAATCCCAAGAAACTCCGTACATCAGCTACGGTCTTGGATACTGGCCAACTCTCTACTGCTTCTACCTTCTTGGGATCCACTGCTACTCCAGCTCCTGATACGATATGACCCAAAAATAAAATATGATTCGTCCAGAACTCACACTTGCTGAGCTTGGCATACAACTGGTTCTCCCTCAGAACTTGCAACACTTTCCTGAGGTGGTCTTCATGCTCCTCTTCACTAGCAGAGTACACAAGAATGTCGTCGAGAAATACTACGATAAACTGATCTAAATACGGCATAAAGATGCGGTTCATCAAATCCATGAATATTGCTGGAGCATTGGTCAAACCAAACGGCATTACTAAGAATTCATAATATCCATACTTCGACCTGAATGCTGTCTTGGGAATGTCTTCCTTCCGAACCCTCACTTGGTGATACCCTGAACGAAGATCTATCTTGGAGAAAACTCTAGCCTTGCTCAACTGATCAAATAAGTCGTCGATCCTGGGTAGTGGGTACTTGTTCTTTACTGTTGCCGTGTTAAGCTTCCTGTAATCGATGCATAATCTGGATGATCCATCCTTCTTCCCCACAAGTACCACTGGTGCTGCCCATGGCGATACGCTAGCTTGGATAAACTTCTTCTCCTTCAATTCCTCTATGTGCTGATATATCTTGGCCTGCTCCGAATCCGCCATTCTGTATACCCGATCTGATATCGGTTTAGTCCCAGGTGCCAATTCTATGCTGAACTCAATATCTCTAACCGGTGGTAGACCTGGAAGTTCTTCGAGAAACACGTCTAGAAATTCTTCAACTACCTTCGGAACTTGAACTTCTTCCATTGCCGTTATTACTCCTTGCTCTTGCTGAGTTGCCTCTGATCTGACTAAGGTAAATTTCTTCAGGCCTGGAATATCAAAAGATACACTCCTACTACGACAATCTATTGTCGCATGACTGTCTTTCAGCCAGTCCATGCCTAAGATAACGTCGAAATTTCCAACAGAAAATTCTATCAACTGGGCGGGTAAAGAATGCCCGCAAACTACAACACTACACGCTAGCATAACTCTACTAACTCCTACGAGCCCATTGCCGGTGAGTATATTCAACCTCCCTGGCAATGCCTCGAACTCCATTCCTAGCCGTGTCGCAAATCATGCAGATATAAATGAGTGCGATGCTCCCGAATCAAACAATGCTACTGCGGGATATGAGGCGACGAGAATGTTACCTGCCATGACATCTCCCGACGCTAATGCCTCTTCCAAGGACAGAGTGAATGCCTGCCCTCGACCTCCTTGCTGGTTCCCATACTGCGGCCTAGCCTGGTGCTGCTGCTGGCCCCTGCCTTGATGATGCTGGGGTGGTCTATGCTGGTGTTGCTGCATCGGCGGTCCCTGCTGCCGAAACATCTGAGCCTGCGGTACTAATGGACGCTGTGCCAACGGCCTTACTGCCACCGCTGTTCCTCGATACTGGCCTGCCCCTGGTGCTGGCAGAGCAGAAAACTGTTGCCCTGGTCCTCCTGACCTCGAATTTATGGGACATGTGGTAACCCGATGATCTGGATTTCTACATATCAAACACTGCCCGTTCAATGTCCGACACACATCCCTAGTGTGCCCCATCTTTCCACAATAAGTGCAGCCCGCCGGGGGTTGCTGGTTCTTCCTCTGTTGCTGTTGCTGCTGCCTGGATGGTGGTGCTGGTCTCCGTATCGCCACATCGTGGATACGAATGCCAGGGGATGGTGCTGTTGTTCGGGGTGCTGCTCCCCCTCCTCCTTCAATCTGACTGTGGGATCTCTTCTGACCTCCAGTCCTTGCCACAAGCCTCTGAATGGTGATTTCATGCCCGCGGGTTGCCGTCAATACTTCATCAAAAGTTTGGTAATTGTGCCCCTCTATCAATTGCAAGAGCTCAAGATGAAACCCTTGCTGGAACCTCATCGCCCTCTGGCGCTCCGTTGCTACCATCTCTGGGGCAAACCTACTCAATCTGCAGAACTCCGCTGCATAAGCATCTACCGTCATGCCGGCCTGCTTGAGGTTGATAAACTTCTGTTGTAGCTCAAACTGCGCCACAACTCCATAATACTTTATCCTGAACCTTGCAGTAAAATCGTCCCAAGCAACAGGACGTCTGATGCCTACTTCCTCTGATTCCCACCAATCATGTGCGAGATCCTGAAGTAACAACTTCACTAGATCCACACGTTCTTCTGCCGGCACCTTAGCGGCTGTCAGAATAGCCTCAATATTCTTAAGCCATGCATCTGCTGAGATGGCATCCTCCGTGCCCTCGAAACAACGGGGGTTGTACTTGCAAAATCGGGCTGACGCTCCTGAATCTGTCATCGCCCCTCTTTCCAATGCCGTCTGTAATCCTTGGTTGAGTAGTACATTCTGCTCTTGTAACTGAGCGTGCATGCGCTGCTGGGCTAACATCTGGTGTTGCTGAGTAGCCATCATCCCTCTCATGATCTCCAGAAGGGCTGGTGTGTCCAATTCCACAGGGGTAGGTGGAACTATTAGTGGTATTGGAACCTCCGGATACTGCGGTCCAACTGCTGGTTCCACTATCACTTCTTTTTGAATAGCCTCACGAAGTGGTTCTGACCCTTGTTACTGACCAACCTGGTCAGGTTGTCCATGCTGTCCATGTTGTTGTTGTCCAGCTCTGACAGATGCGGACGAAGTGCCTCTAAGAAAAGGAACAAGAGAATAATCAAACGACCGGACAGGAAAGATCAATGAAGTCAAGGGATACTGGAATGTCAAGCTGGTATTGAGAACAATGAATCGCGAGATCAAGGGGAAACATGTGTGATTGAGACATCCTATAAATCAAAACACCCCACAAGTTTGAAATCAGACCTGCATGGGCCACCACTAAAACCTTGTCACGCCCCAGAACCAGAATACTGGAGAGCGGGGGAATGACTCAGCCAGCTACGTATTACGGGTAGATGAATACCGTATAATACGATCAATGCTGTCTAACCAGACGAGGGGGTGCATACTACATAAAAGTCTTACTATGGTCATTACACATCTATTGTCTCAATCATTCAAATAAGAAACAGAAATGGAGAACATGTAAGATAAAGCAGTAAGGCGTCCCAAATGCTCTGTCAAAATATTCTTGATATCTGGCTTTACAAAACATATCCAGATTGATGTAGCAAAAGTATACACAATTGTTATCAGCTACAGTCTGACTTTAATTACAATTATGTAAAAGTAAGTACAAGACAATCCGACTAACATGTCGGTGCCAAACGGCTAAGTATAAAGTAAGTGACAAAACAAGCGGTGAAGTAAGGAACCCACTCGAGTCCTCCTGCGATCATTCCTTTAGTGTTGACCATCTTGGAGGTAGAAGTAAGCTGGATCCTCGGGGACCGGCTCTAAATCTGGCCATGCAAAACCAGAGAGGTTAGACCTCTAATAGCAAGTACCACAAGGAAGCACGACATGAGAACTAAAACCAGTAATGAGAAATATAATAATAGATCTCTGCTTTTCACTAGGATTCACATCACATCACGACACTTCGAACCAACCTCCCAACCAAACAAGGACAGAAGTTGGCCCGTCATGTCCTGACATTCTGATCATCCCAGTTAGGTAACAGAGTAGGTACAGTGCACAAACAAATCATCTTGAACGGCCAATCAAATCCTACGGCTTGCTATTTTGAGTCCCAAGTTGTCCTGGAATAATGCAATTAGGGATTCCGTAGTTCTTACTATATGCAAGCACGGCTAGTCTATCCAGTCAATCATGTGCGCCATGCATGAATTAGACGAGTCCCAGCAGGACGCCCGTCATCAATATATAATATACAATAAATAATATAACCAGATACTGCTCCATGCCTGTGTGGCAGGTTTACAGTATCTGTGGGAACCAGCCGGCCCGTCGGATACTACTCGTCCTAAGGGGGCTGCCATGTAAGAACTCAAGAATCCATTCTCTCCATGCAATCATTATTTTATTTAACTTAATAGTCCCTACGTTGAGTGATATCCCATGCCGTGGATCATGGTCATTCAAATGAGTACTTTCGTACGGGGTACGATATGCACAACTCTACAACGATACCAGTACGGTTAGGTTGCAGGTCTTACATAGCGTAATGCAACAATCAAATCTAACCACGAAATAATCATGCCTTGACCATAAAGTACACATGCTGCTTTTGTAGAAAATAAATAAATACATAAATAAATAATTAGATTGAAGCCTGCATGTGCCTGTATGTCAATATTTGGGATCGGCCAGTCGATTACAATAGTTCATAACATGAACGTGTCTCATTCATTTAATTTAATAAGACGACTAGCCAGCCTCTTAGTTCCAACTAGGAACGCATGATTAATTTAGTCAAGATAACCATCATTATCATTGGTGACAAGGCATGAAAGTCAACTAATATTCAGTGGAGCCGAGTCTACAACTCTCAGGGTTTAATTCCAGTCAATTGGGGTATCTATACTCAATTCACGACACATGGTACATCCCACGTAACAATCCATATTTAACAGAAATATTAACATATCATGATTATATCAAGTTTTATGTCAAAAGGCGTAAGGATATAAAATGGGCATTAAATATCTAATAAAATATCAATATACAGGGCTATAGAAGATCCAGGGTAAGCAGGCTACGCTCAAGTCAGGCTACGCTCAAGTCAGCCTACGCTCAAGGCAGCGTACGCTCAGGTCATGCTACGCTCAAGTCAAGCAGCGCTATGGACTGCATACGACCCCTAGTCACCCAAGTGAGCGTATGCAAGACATACGCTCCAAAAAGGCCGCATATGAACTTCATACGACTCCTCACTATCCAAGTGAGCGTATGCAAGTCATACGCTCCCAAAAGGCAGCGTATGAACTCCATACGACTCCTGACCATTCAAGTCAGCGTATGCAAGTCATACGCTCCCAAAAGGCAGCGTATGGACTCCATACGACTCCTGACCATCCAAGTCAGCGTATGCAAGTCATACGCTCCCAAAAGGCAGCGTATGGACTCCATACGACATACGCTTCCAAAAGGTAGCGTATGCAAGACACACGCTTCCTAAAAAGGTAGCGTATTGACTCCATACTGTACTGCGCTAAAGAGCACGCACAGCTCAGTGACGCAAGCTAAAAAGCTAGTGTACACTGCTCACTGTCTTCTCTAAACAGCAAGAACTCCATGGTTGCACCCCAAAGCTTCAAAAGTCCATAACTCAGTCAAAACAAGTCCAAATCCAACTTTCCAAAGGTCAAAATTGGGTAGAATAAAACTCTCTACAACATGGAACCATCAAAACTTGCAAACAAAGAAGTTTGATAGATTAAGACCACCAAAATCCGAAAATACTAATTTCTAGATCTACAAAAATTAAGACTTCGAAATGAGAAATACCAAGTTCTAAACTCTCTTAGGATCACGAGAGGAAGGCAAATGAACTATAAAAACATGGGTTCTCATGGAAAGCAAGTTGTACTTGCCTACGGTTTGGTAGGTGGAGAGAGTAATGAAGAAGAAGAAGAGGAGTAATGGTGAGAATGTGAGTTTATGAGGAGAGAGAAAGAGATGTAAGCTTTAAATAGAAAAGGGGTGGTAGGTGGGAGTTGGGCCGGGTCCAATGGGTCGGGTTGTAGGAGATCCATCCAAAGCCAATCCGAACCCAAATAAGAAGACTAAGGCAGGGAATAAAAGCAGGAAATAAAGTACAGAAATAAAATTGCAGAAATATAATTGCAGGAAATAAATTAACAGGAAAATTTAAAGAGCAGATTAATTGATTAACATGAAATTAAAGGAATTTAAATACAGGATAATACATGATAAATATTAAATAAATATATGATAAATACTAAGTAAACACACATGAGTTGTACATGTATAAAAATACGCATTCTGGGAACGGGGAGTGACAGAAATGAACATGAACATCATGATATGGAACTGGATACAGGAAAAAAATATAAAGTAGGAGAAATGAGAACATGAAATAAAACCTGAACATGAATACTGAAAAGTAAATACAGGGAACATGAAATAAAATCTGAACATGAAATATACAATGAACTGACGTGTGGAATATATCGAAATACATCCAGAGTGTGTGATCGGCCTGGGTAGATTCAGGCAACATGAAATGGTACGACTTCGGTCCCGCATGCACGATGCAGGGCCTAAGCTATTCACATGAATAGTAACTCGGGTTTGATCACTCATCTGTAGTATTTTCCCTCCCAGACACAAGTAAACTCAGGGAACAAGATGCAAGACAATCTCGTAAAATATCGTGTCAACAAGAAGATACAAGCATGAATACAAGACATGAAGTAATGGACAGGTCCGAAGAGTATACTTGTCTTGCTCAGGGTGATCAAGTGTGGATGGTAAAACTGGATGTCCTCCTGTTATATGATTTACAAGTTGGTTAAGTTCTAATCAACTAGTTAACTTAACAAATCTGTCTAATCTATTTACTTATTAGTCCAATATTCAAATTACACACCTTACTCTGTTATACTTAGAGTATATTAACAAGGTGTTCAAAAATATCTTGTAAAGATTCTAAGAGTTTAATGTGACTATTATATCATAAATTAGACAGCCTTTTTAACATTTTCCTGTAGAAAATATTTAATATACCATTGCTTGAAAAATAATTTATATAATTCATATCTCAGAATTTACAGACAAAGTCCAAGAGTACTCTATCATGTCATGCTGAACTCAACTAACCACAACATATAGATTACATAGAATTTAGCTAATACTCTATAAGCCCAGTCTCCACTTAGAATGGCTACATGTAGTCCCTCACATATAAGACTAGTTGGAATAGAGTTTGGCAATGCAAGAAAACTCAACTTATACACTTCGAGGCCATAATAGCTACTCATGTATATTTGAATTCTAGAAGTCTTGCACATACACCAGTCCTTTTCACAACTCCTACTCAAAATATATACACCAAGGCAACTTTAGCCAAACCACACACACACATTCCTCCCTGGTTATATTGAACTCAGCAACATGCCTACTCCTACCCACAGTTGTACCCATCTTAACCATCCATCATACTTTGTTAATCATATACTAGCAACCCAGAGCAGAACCCAGTTTCAAAGGCATGTCAAACACCATTTGAACACACAAAATGTTTAATAATCAAGAATGATTCAAAAATATGTCTATAATCGACCTGCAGGAACCAACCCACACACCATACCTGAAATCAAACATGCATAAGAATTTGAACCCCTAACGGCTACCATGGAACTCAGAACTGGAAAAGAAAATGGCATGTCCAACACAATCTAGACCTCGTAATTTGAGTCAACAAAAATGTTTAACCAGAAAATTAAATAAGAATTGTCTAAAATTACAAAATCAAAACAATCAACTCAAAGCTAAGATCATCCCCAAAGAACAGAAGATTATACAAAGCCTTAATCAAATGAATATAAGAAATACACATAAATTATAGGTTTAAATATCAAGCCCTGTTGATTCCCACTCCTGACACGCACACTGGACACGATCCACGTCTTGATCAGACACGAACAGAAAGGGACACGCACCCAGGTCCGGACACAACTCCTAGAGACACGAACATTGCCTATAGCCTGGCATAACTCATACACATCAAGACTATCACCATAGTACTCTATAAATAATAAAGGATAGAAAATTACTTGGAGAGAGGGATCCAGCTGATCGAGGACACTCTTCCAAGCGTCGAACACAACTCACGAACCAATGGCGATCAAGAACGTTACTACGATACTTGCTCTGGTACTGCGAAGATCCCGATCGACTCAGTCCGCAGAAACTACTCAAAATTGCTCTCCTTGTTACTTCGACAAGAATGATGATTCTGATCGTTAAGGATGATTGAGCGATCCCGATTACACTGCACTGCTCCGCTACAGATCAGAAACTTAGAATGATTAGAAGAATCGGAGCAATCGAGATTGCTCTTACAGAACGGAGGAAGATTGGTCAAGAACTCACCGGAGTTTGATTAATCGAAGAAGAATATGCCGATGCATAATGAGATGTCCATGCAAGAGCTCACGATGGTGTCGTCAAAGGAAGGACGAACCACCGGAGAAGAAAATAGACAGATCCATGGCTCTTCTCTGCTCTCCGACGCCGAGAAGCCACGTGTGCCGCCGTGAGTCAAGGAGACGACCTGCTCTACATGATCGTCAGTGGAAAGGCCACACGCCGCCATAGAAATCAACCCGTTCATCATCGCCACTGCTCTGCCTTCAGATCCCAGAGCTAGGGAGCCCCTGCCGCCGAGACTTTGAGGAAGTTGGAGACTCGTTGCCGCTGCTCGAAGGATCCTTGATGTTGCAATCGTCGGAATGGAAGGATCGTCGAAGAATGATGATCGATCGCGCACAAGGTTGTGTGCCGCCAGGATGCGCCGCCGTAGTGGTGGCTCTGCACCGGGGACTTGGTCGCCGAAAGGTGGAAGCATCGTCGTCACCATCTCCATCGTCGTCGTCGGCTGGGTCGGAGAAGCTAGGGTTAGGGTTATGGTTCGATCAATAGAGAAGAATTGGGGAAAGGGACTCAGTTCTCAATACTGAGGAAAATGAGAGAGCTCACTCTCTCTCTCCTCTATAAATAATAAGGGGAGGTGTATGGAAAATTTACACTTAAATCCTAGGCAACTGATAAATTGTGTTCCAGCCCTGAAAATTGTTAGAAAAACTGTTGGTTAGTTAGAAAGTGGTTAGAAAAAATGTGGGGGCCGCTCAAATTGGTTGTAACTAACTAGGGAAAAACACCATGCCAACTAATTCAAATTCTTCCTCTAAGATGATCATAAAACTTTTCTAATATTTAAAAAATGGACAAGTAGGGTTACAAATCTCTCCCTTAAAAAAAATTTCGTCCTCGAAATTCGAAGGAGCATGGAACGATACAGAAATGTTACAAAATTCAAAATCAGTTAGGCATGATTAGGATAATAGTTTACACAAGGAACGATCAAGATATAAATACGATTTATTGAAAATCAAATTATTTATCCAGAAATGCAAGAAGAATTTGCCGCGATTGATCGAGAGGGTGTTTGGAGTCTACCAGGTAGATGCTAGTGTCAAATCAAGGTGAAAGTGCAAAGTTTTATGATTCACGAAGACTCAATAATCATGTGAAAATGGAATAAAGTTGCTATGGTATCTGAGAACATATGGCCATTTGAAATCACTTTACTTAGAATCCCTACCCCGCCAGTATATATCTGACTGCAGTGGACTTTCGGTTCCGTGACTCAAATGACAATATGTCACCGAATATTCTATTAACTTTATCCATTTTTCAACAATCATTGACGAGGCAACCCAAGAGATCAAGATATGAAGAATGTGACAAAGTCTCAATAATAACCAAAAACGTAGGAATGTCTGAAATCACTTCAACTTAAGGTTCATGCCTCGCCAGTGCGCTGCTAGCTGCAGTGAACCCTCAGTCTCCATAATCCAGATAATGACAGCAACGCGCAACTGCTACGCCTCAGAAGATCATCGAATAGTCTCTCAAACTTATCCATAGGAGCTACCAAAATTTCCACAGGGTTTGAAATGAGTTTCAACAGTTCAAGTCACGATAAATGGTGATGTTACATGTCCCTTTTTTTTAAAAAAAATAAGGAGTTTCATTTGGTACCAAGAATCAACAAAGGATTTGATAAGGAGTAGTGGTACTGCAAGGGATCAATAAGGAAAATTTAAATCTCGGACAGGAAATGATGCTTTGAATAGTAATTGGAATCTCAAATGAAATCTGGAATGGTAACAAAATTTCGTACATAGGACATAATCCCAGATAGGTAACGAAATCTCAAGGTGACATAAAAATAAGGTACCAGATAGAAAACAAAGTCTTGTAATAAGGACAAAAAACCTTGTACATGAATCAAAGTATAACAGAATCTTGAACAATACCTTTAAAAAGAAATTTCAATAGAAAACAATTCTCAGATAGAAATCAACCATCAACAAAGTCGCGAATAAGAAGCAAAATTTTGAATAGGAAGCAAGGTTATGAAAAGTGAATGGAGGACTATCAATCAGCAATTTGGAAATAAGGTTCCGGATCGTGAATACGAACAAGCAAAATCTCAAATAAGATTGAAACAAGGCCGCGAGTAGAGAACAATCCTAAACAAAATAAAATCATGAATAGGAATAGAACCTCAATAGAGAACTAATCAAGGTCTCAAAATAAAATCTTCAAACAATAAATCAAATAAGGACTGAATCTCGATCAAGCGTCACATAGAAACGAAGGTTCAAATAATGTTTTGATTGGGAACAAGGTTTCAAAATAAGATTTGGAGTAGGAATAAAATCTCGAGTAGCACAAGTTCGAATAGCGAACATAATATCAATAAGCGAATAGAAAACAAGTATTCATGAAACGAGCGAAATCTTGGAGAGGAGACAAGGTTGAAACAAAGTAGGGGGGCAACCAACACTTGAATAGAAAATCTAGATCATGAATGGAAAACAAGTCTCATATAGAGAATGAGTCACAATCCCAAAATAAGAAAAGAAAACTTTAAAACCTTCAAAGGAATCCTCAACAGTGTCCTAAATAGGACGAAGCTTAAACAAAATTTCGAATGAGGAACATGGTTTCAAAATAAAATCTCAAGTGGAACTAAATCTCAATTAATACGAAGTTTGATGAGGGAACAAAATTTTCAAATAGGAGCCAACACTAGGAAACAAAGTCATGAATGACGAATATACAAACAATATCGAATAGTGGATTTCAAACAAATATCGAATTGTAGGTCTGAAACAAGTTTACCGATTAGGAAACAATATCTCGAAATAAGTTTCAAAATCAACCAAGGTTTTTAAAATAGAAAACAAAAAATTTCAAGAAATGATCTAGGTGCTAAGAGGAATTTAAGGGAAGACTGGATTGCGAATCATGATTCATAGTTTTCTCCAACCATACAAAAGAAGCCTTCTGCCTTCAGTATTTCTTCGGGACTGGAATTACTTCAACTTCTTCAACTATCCTTACGTAGACTGGTCCATGCGGTAGTGCTCCATGTGATCACTGAATCTGGAGAGGTGGGTCCCCCTTGCTGTAGTCCTAATGCTTTTCGTGCTCGTCTTTGGGCAGTGTGACCAACGGCCTTCGGGCAATCTTTGGCTTGATGGGCAGGCGATCCGCAGAATAAGCATAGCCTTAGTCTCTTGCGGCACTCGTCGAAGCGATGTCTGGATGGCGGTGGAAAGTACAAATGGCCATCATCCGAATCTGATGGTACGGCTGAAGAGGCGCTGTCTGAGTGTGGCGATGCTTTGTTGATCCATAGTAGTTGATATCTTCATCATAAGTCTTCATATCCTTCATGAGCTTCAGCTTTTCGTCGCGTCCTATTGTCCGTGCTACGTTCTGAATCTCCTAGATGGTAGCTCAAATCTTCAGAGGAGTCGAATCCTCGAAGACTTGGGTGATCTTTAGTGGTAGCTCCAGGTTCTCGATCTTCTCCTCGGTGTAAAATATGCGCTCGGTGTTGGGAAAATCCACGTGTCTGAGAGTCTAGAAATCAGAAGTCCTTCTTGACTCGGAAAGTGTATCCACAAGTCAGGCTTGGAAAAGGATGGCATGCTCCCTCTGGGTATCAAGGAATTCTTCGAACATCTCCGTCAACTGCGTACTACCCATGGGGATATTAGGGTGATAGAAGGTAGTAGAAGCTCGAAACTCTCAAGTGTAGGTGGATCAACCATTCCGTTGTTGCATGCTTGAACCATCTGAAAAACAAAAAATTGTTAAAATATCTTAATCCTAAAAACAACAGTGTTTATAGAATACCAATATACCCGATGTACCCGATTTCCTATGCTGTGATCAAGTTTTCCTAGTTTACTTAAGTCTCCCAATAGTACTCTAATACCTAGGTACCATTAGGACAGACCTGCATGGGCCACCACTTAAAAATATGTCACGACCCGCTCCCGAATAATCGGACACGAGTCAGACACGCCCAGCCTTCGTCGTTAGACACGACAAAGTAAGCTGTACCAAGCTAGGGAAATCTAACCAGATAAATATAAATGTGCACAATCACAGCATCTAAAAACGTTTCCAGAAAGATCACCATGATCCACAGATCCATATATCATGATGGTACCAGAGTCAACAGGAATGAAACATGCTATGAACTCTAAAAATAATATATATGAGTAAAGCTAAATAGTCTAAACCTGAAGCCTCTAGCTAAGTCATGTCTCCATTCTGCTCAGCTAAGATCTCGGGCTCTGGCCCATAAGGTAAAGTGATATCCTACAAGTACACCTGCAACATATCCAGTCAGGAGCGGAGCTAAGTATATCCAAGGAAATGAACATGAACATCATTATATGGAACTGGATACAGGAAAAAAATATAAAGTACGAGAAATGAGAACATGAAATGAAACCTGAACATGAATACTGAAAAGTAAATACAAGAAACATAAAATAAAATCTGAACATGAAATATACAATGAATTGACGTGTGGAATATATCGAAATACATCCAGCGTGTGTGATCGGCTTGGGTAGATTCAGGCAACATGAAATGGTACGACTTCGGTCCTGCGTACATGATGCAGGGCCTAAGCTATTCACATGAATAGTAACTCGAGTTTGATCACACATCTGTAGTATTTTCCCTTCCAGACACAAGTAAACTCAAGGAACAAGATACAAGACAATTTCGTAAAATATCGTGTCAACAAGAAGATACAAGCATGAATACAAGACATGAAGTAATGGACAAGTCCGAGGAGTATACTTGCCTTGCTCAGGGTGATCAAGTATGGATGATAAAACTGGATGTCCTCCTGTTATATGATCTACAAGTTGGTTAATTTCTAATCAACTAGTTGACTTAGCAAATCTGTCTCATCTATTTACTTATTAGTCCAATATTCAAATTACACACCTTACTCTATTATACCTAGAGTATATTAACAAGGTGTTCAAAAATATCTTGTAAAGATTCTAAGAATTTAATGTGACTATTAAATCATAAATTAGACAAAGCCTTTTTAATATTTTCCTATAGAAAACATTTAATATACCATTGCTTGAAAAATAATTTATATAATTCATATCTCAGAATTTACAAAGTCCAAGAGTACTCTATCATGCCATGCTGAACTCAACTAACCATAACATATAGCTTACATAGAGTTTAGCTAATATTCTATAAGCCCAGTCTTCACTTAGAATGGCTACATGAAGTCCCTCACATATAACACCACTTCGAATAGAGTTTGGCAATGCAAGAAAACTCAACTTATACAATTCGAGGCCATAATAGCTACTCCTGTATATTTGAATTCAAGAAGTCTTGCACATACACCAGTCCTTTTCACAACTCCTACTCAAAATATATACACCAAGGCAACGTTAGCCAAACCACACACACACATTCCTTCCTGGTTATACTAAACTCAGCAACATGCCTACTCCTACCCATAGTTGTACCCATCTTAACCATCCATCATACTTTGTTAATCATATACTAGCAACCCAGAGCAGAACCCAGTTTCAAAGGCATGTCAAACACCATTTGAACACACAAAATGTTTAATAATCAAGAATGATTCAAAAATATGTCTATAATCGACCTGCAGGAACCAACCCACACACTATACCTGAAATCAAACATGCACAAGAATTTGAACCCCTAACGGCTACCATGGAACTCAGAACTGGGAAAGAAAATGGCATGTCCAACACAATCTAGACCTCATAATTTGAGTTAACAAAAATGTTTAACCAGAAAATTAAACAAGAATTGTATAAAATTACAAAATCAAAACAATCAACTCAAAGCTAAGATCATCCCCCAAAAACAGAAGATTATACAAAGCCTTAATCAAATGATATAAGAAATACACATAAATTATAGATTTGAATATCAAGCCCTGCTGATTCCCACTCCTGACACGCACACTGGATACGATCCACGTCTTGATCAGACAAAAATAGAAAGGGACACGCACCCAGGTCCAGACACAACTCCTAGAGACACGAACATTGCCTATAGCCTGGCATAACTCATACACATCAAGACTATCACCATAGTACTCTATAAATATTAAAGAATAGAAAATTACTTGGAGAGAGGGATCTACCTGATCGAGGACACTCTTCCAAGAGTCGGACACAACTCACGAACCGATGGCGATCAAAAACGTTGCTGCGATACTTGCTCTGGTACTGCGAAGATCCCGATCGACTCAGTCCACAGGAACTACTCAAAATCGCTCTCCTTGTTACTTCGACAAGAACGATGATTCCGATCGTTAAGGATGATCGAGCGATCCCGATTACACCGTACTGCTTTACTACAGATCAGAAACTTAGAATGATTAGAAGAATCGGAGCAATCGAGACTGCTCTTACATAACAGAGGAAGATTGGTCGAGAACTCACCGAAGTTTGATTAATTGAAGAAGAATCTGCCGATGCATGATGAGATATCCATGCAAGAGCTCACGATGGTGTCGTCAAAGGAATGACGAACCGCCGGAGAAGGAAATAGACAGATCCCTGGCTCTGCTCTGCTCTGCTCTCCGACGCCGTTAAGCCATGTGCGCCACCGTGAGTCAAGGTGATGACCTGCTCGACACGATCGTCAGTAGAAAGGCCACGTGCCGCCATAAAAATCAACCCGTTCGTCATCGCCTCTGCTCTGCCTTCAGATCTCGGAGCTAAGGAGCCGCTGCCGTCGAGACTTTGAGGAAGTTGGAGACTCGTTGTCGCTGCTCAAAGGATCCTTGGTGCTGCAATCGCTGGAATGGAAGGATCGCCGAAGAATGATGATCGGTCACGCACAAGGCTATGCGTCGCCAATATGCGCCGCCATAGTGGTGGCTCTGCACCGGGGACTTGGTCGCCGAAAGGTGGAAGCATTGTCATCACCATCTCCATTGTCGTCGCCAGCTGGGTTAGAGAAGCTATGGCTAGGGTTAGGGTTCGATCAATAGAGAAAAATTAGGGAAAGGGACTCAGTTCTCAATACTGAGGAAAATGAGAGAGCTCACTCTCTCTCCCCTCTCTATAAATAATAAGGGGAGGTGTATGGGAAATTTACACTTAAATCCTAGGCAACTGATAAATTAAATTCCAGCCCTAAAAGTTGTTAGGAAAACTGTTTGTTTAGTTAGAAAGTGGTTAGAAAAAATGTGGGGGCCACTCAAATTGGTTGTAACTAACTAGGAAAAACACCATACCAACTAATTCAACTTCTTCTTCTAAGATGATCATAAAACTTTTATAATATTTAAAAATATGGACAAGTGGGGTTACAAGTATCGTTTGTCTGCTTCACTTTGAACAACCATCAATTCTTTAAATCCTGCTAGCCCTTTGGCAAATATACCAGCTTATAAGTGGAGTTTGAATATAAGAAACTCATTTTCTCCTGCATAGCCCGTATCTACTCTTGCATGCATGTATTTGTCTTGTATCGCTTCTGTGAAGCTTTCAAGCACTCCACTGTCATTTAATATCACATACTCATCTGGCGAGTACCTGGCGTGGATGGTCGACGCGCACTTGTGCTCCCCTTAATAGAGCCTCTGGTGTTTGTTTTACCCTTCAAAACTGCCTCCTTGGTATGCTCTTCCTCTTAGGGTCACCATAATCACCATCAATAGGCTAATGAATATGGTTGGAAGAAACTCCATATATTGACTTTCACAAAATTGGATTCTCTATAGTGTCCTCCAGAAATAGCATGAAGCATGATGACTCTAACTCATGCAAATCCTCAACCTCAGAAGGCATTTTGAAATGCTAAGTATTGGTCAAAGTTTGATCCTCGACGAATACCACATCCCTGCTTTGGTAGAGCTTTCATACCATTGGATCATAGCCTATGTAAATACTTATCCAGATTATAGCCGACAAAGATACACTGTTGTATCTTCAGCTCAAGTTTGGACCTCTCATCCTTCCATACATCCAGGAAGGCCTTACACCCAAGTACTTAAAGGCAACTATATGATGGCTAATTATTGTACCATAAGAGGCTCACCCCAATAACTGTTTGATAAGTTTGCCTCTAAGAGTAAACATCGTACCCTCTCCATCAATATCCTGTTAATATTCTCCATTATGCTATTGAGCTCAAACATCTTTGGTGGAGACTTCTGGTATCGAATCTCTTGCTCTTTGCAATAAGCATCAAAGGGGCCAATGTATTCGCCACAATTGTTGAATTAAACACACTTTAACTTCTTGTCCATCTCTCTTTCAATGTAGGCTTGAAACGTTTTAAAAGTAGACAATACATGATCCTTGGTCGTTATAGCATAGTTCCAAGCTTTTTTGGAACAGTCATCGATAAAAGTTATAAAATAAAAAGAACTACCAATAGACTTTATGTTCATTGAACCATAAACATTTGAGTGAATCTACTCGATGACTTTATTGAATATGGGTGACTTTGAAAAGATATTATATGCTACTTTCCAAGCATGCAGTATGTACACCTCTCCAATTTTCAAGGCTTTAGCCCTAAAATCATCTTCTTGTTCCACAAGTAACTTATTTCTTTCTCGTTGATATGGTTAATCCATATGTGTCACAACTCGGTAGATGCATCATTAACTACATTTACCTGATGTACCCTTTGTACGTTCCCTATTATATAGTAGAGACCGAACTTTTTGCTTCTTTTGTCGATAACCATCGAACCTTTTAAAAACTTTCACTGATAGTTTTCAAAGAGATTGAATAATCTCTCATCATTCAACCTTCCAACCGACACCATGTTGAAATAGATATCAAGAACATGACGAGCACCTTTGAGCATAAGAATTTCTTTCGTTTGCCTTTAAATGCACAACTCTTATACCCACAGCTTTTAACACATTCATGTTGTCCATATTTAACACTCCATAGTCCCTTGTTGTTTATGTGGCAAATAGTACCATGTTGTGACATTTGTGTACAGAAGCCCCTGAGTCCACTAACCAAGAATTGTCATCGCAGGCTAGGTTCATGATAACCTCATCATCCATAATAATGACGTCTTCATGTGCTGAGACGACTGTTGTAGTGTTCTCACTTTCCTTTCCATTATTGCCCTTATTCTGTCTTTTAAATGAATCACTTTCATTTGATATGACCCTTATTGCCATAATGATAATATTTGGAGTCCCCATACATACCCTCGGACTTTTCTATGCTATTTTCCCTGCTATAATTCCACCTAATTTAGATTTGAATAATTACAATATATATATATATATATATATATATATATATATATATATATATATATATATATATATATTACAATATATATATATATATATATATATATATATATATATTGTAATATATATATATATATATATATATATATATATATATATATATATATATATTTATATATGCTTTACATATATTGTATGTGTACATATTTATATGTATATACTTATTTTATGAATATAATAGTTATATGATATATGTTATTATATATAATTATAGTTATATAATTATGTGTAGCAAATATCCTATTCAAATCAAATAATGAAGATTTACGAGATTATTGAATATCTAAACATTCTTATTTGAACAAATCCTAAGCAATACTAGGTAAACCCTAATCATTTTCTAATTAACTAACATATACACAACTTAATCATAAAGATAGGTACATAAATCTCTCATCCTCCTTCGCTTAAAAACCATACACCCTTCTCTTTTTTGTCCAAAAAATAATCCCCAAATTCGCTACAATACCTAGTCTCATTTTTTATTAGTTATAGCAACTTGGAAAGATCATATGTCTTAGCTCCGAACTCCATTTCATCTCGAGTTTTTTTATTAGAATTATATTAAGGTTAGCTTTTGTCACGTCCCAGAACCAGAATTACTGGAAAATAGGGGTGGGACCAGGTCAGCTACGTATTCCAGAATACTCGAGTACCTAGAGATATGGTAAAAGTTGTGGAAAGATGGGGATTAATACTACAAAACAATAGTCAATCCTAGGTCAAGCAATATTATGTATCTCAATCACAAGGAAATAAGTAAAGTACAAGAAGTATGCTCATCAGACATATAAAGATTAAAGCAACTGAACCTATAATATATAAATGATCATGAAGCTAGTAACATAAAATGAAGAACTACCAAGAGTATAGGTCATATATGATCAGCTCTAGCTTGAGTCTAATATATACAAATCATACTATGCCCGTAGGCTAGATGTTAAAGTCCAAAATACGAGCTAAACACGTGCTTGATGGCTAAACGCCACAAAAGAATATGTATAGATAGTAGTAGCTATATGAAGGAAAAATCCACTATGGTACTTTAGTACAACTAGTGGTCACCATCGAGAATAAGGTACAGAAGATCCTACGGTTCTTCTACCAAATCTAGCCAAACAAAACCAGTGGAGTCAGGCCCTAGATAATAGGTACCACAAAGTAAACTAACTAATGAACTAAACCAAATAGACAAACACAATAAAGACCAAAAGAAAAATAATAAAAACAATCATGAATAATATGAAGGTACCTCTAGAAATACTAAAGAAAAGTAGAAACATGTAAGCATGTACAAGATTATATAAAATAGAAGAACATGTAAGTACATGATCAGTAACCATGGCATGAACAGTAAACATGTACAAGAATAAACAAGACTTGAAGAAAAGTAGATAAGACAATACATGAACCAGACTCCATCTATAATCACGGCCAAGCAATCAGTACGGTTTGATACATTAGCTAAATAAAGTTATCATGAACCTAGTTACTAACATATGCAGTTTAAAATTTTTCATATGGTGCATGCTCTACAGTCGGTCGAAACTACCATATACACCAAAAAAGAAAAGAAGTATAGCAGATGTACCACCCGAGAGATGTGCATCCTAATGATAAGTCAGGCAACGATGAGCTTGTGTAAAGTATATGTATATGCATCACTCGACGGTGAGCTGGAAGTGTGTCCCTCACGACAGAAAGCTCCAAATCCATTAAAAAACTCGAAAAACATTACTGGGACATAAGACTGTATGCACCTGGAGATTCTATCCTTCATAATGCTCTATATAATCAAGCTAGTTGTTAATCCTTACATTTTTCATTCAGTATAGGGGTGTGGTATTCTGTAGAATCTATCCTAGACATGATACTCCCTTGGGGTATATACAAGACTGGACAAGACAAGACATGGTGTACTATAACAAGCCACAACAGAAAAGTATAATAAATTGGAAACGTAAGTGCACTACGATGCGCCACTATCTAGCAATACTGGATAATACATGAGTGCGCAACGATGAGCCACTATCGAGAAAACTAGAAATAACATGTTTAGGACAATCAGGATATAAACTACATGCTCAAGAAATCACGACCAGAACTAGCATGTTTTGAACAATAAAATACAATAAATCTAAACTGGCAAGTAAAACTCGGTAGGAAATATGCCATAGAATATACAAGAAAGCAATAAACAAGAAAAAAAATCAAGAATACAGAAACTGGGAGTCCATTCAGAAGATCTGGCAGATTATCGCAAATCTTTGACGGATTGTCCGATCGATCACAGTAAGTTTGGTTTTCAGAAAGGGCCATTCGAAAGATCCGACGGTGTGTCGCAGATCTCCGACGAATTTTCGAAAACTAGACAAAAATTCAGTAGTTAGTAAAGAATATTTTTGGGGCCAGTATTCTGTCTCGAATCTCGCCATATCCAAATCCAGCTAGAACCAATACTAAAAGTATCATATGGCATATAGAGTAAATCTCATGGTGGTAACTCCCCTATCACTTCTAATACCGAGTTTTCCAACTAAATAAATAATAAGGCTGTGTAGGAACTCCCCTATCACTTCTGATACCGAGTTTTCCAACTAAATAAATAATAAGACTGTGTAGGAAATCAAAATGAGCTCCCAGCCTAACTCTTCTACTCCACCATCAAGAGAGATTTATAAACCACACTCTTAAGCTTAAATACCAAGCTACAAACTTTCGAGAAAAATAATGAGGAAATAAAGAGATAAAGGGAAGAGAGAAAGTAAAAAAAATTAATTCAAAATTAAACCAAAGGGTTATATATAGACGGGGTGAATTAATTATGATTGATCCAATCTACGACATTAAAAATCTAAAAAACCGATCAATCCCATCCGTCCATCAAATAAAACAAAGAAACCAATGAACAATAGAATAAATGAAAACCAAAAAACCAATGGACGATAATGCATCGCACACTATTCATTATAAATATCTAATGTTTAGATTATCTAACAGATTTACTTTGGATGATTCGATCGAGCACAACAAGTATTTGCCTTCAGAAAAATACCATTCAAAAGATCTGGAGGTGTGCCGCAGATTTTCGACAGATTTTTGGAAGAAAGGTAAACTCCAACTTTGTAAAATTCTTAGGTCTTCCATTCTATACATGGGTCCTAGTACTAGTCAATGGCAATACCAAAAGATATTCTACAAGTCTTGGATAGTCTAAAAATAAACATGGTCACCAAAAACTCAATAAAACAGGAGTATCACATGATACTATATTCACAAAAACTAAGAAAACTCAATAAACAGTAAATACTCGCGTTTCCGTATAAAAATATTGGTATTGTGAGACAAGTCACACAACTATAATATTCTAAAATTTATTTCCAGTAATTCAAATTTTTTTTTCTGTAGACCTATTTGAGTGTCATTCGTCCGGAATACGTCCGCGTGTCGCTATTTTTGGAGATCCTAAACTCGTTTTTGTGATCTATTTATTGTTTTGGAAAGCTGGCATAATGATATCTAATATACTAAATTTGAAAATTAAATGATTTAGTTTGATATTCTATTTAATATATATAAGTTCTAGATAACTAGTAGACAACCGTAATATGGTCTATAAACTTTAAATTCAATATCTCGTAACCGAATCAAGATTCGTGCAAACTATGATAACAATGTTCTTGTTGCACTGAAATCTACAAGTTTATGTACTTAAATTTTAGTTTTGTTTCGATTGACATTTTAGGAATAACATATAT
Organism: Iris pallida; assembly: GCA_029216955.1. Classification (NCBI taxonomy): domain Eukaryota; kingdom Viridiplantae; phylum Streptophyta; class Magnoliopsida; order Asparagales; family Iridaceae; genus Iris; species Iris pallida. Next base: position 4,389,715 of record JANAVB010039017.1, read on the forward strand.
AAATATTAGTAAACAAATATTAATTGTTGTCATGCCCCGATTCCGAAGAATCGATAGTCGTCCCCCAGGCATGATGCCGTGCGAACCTAGGTTGCGATCGCACAAGGCATAGTCATGAGGTAATCCGAAACTCATCTAAGAGAGAGAGAGAGTGAGCACAGATAAATTGAACAACACATTGAGACATAAAATTTTTGTATTTTATTGATAATAGACATCATTTACAGACTCCATTACAATTATGACGTGCGGGCTTTACAACATGACTCGATAACAAAGTAGTGTCGATGAGATAGCCGTTCCATACATATGTCCCTCATTTACAACAAAAGTATTCCATCCATCTTGTCACGCCCCAGAACCAGAATACTGGAGAGCGGGGGAATGACTCAGCCAGCTACGTATTACAGGTAGATGAATACCATATAATACGATCAATGCTGTCTAACCAGACGAGGGGGTGCATACTACATGAAAGTCTTACTATGGTCACTTCACATCTATTGTCTCAATCATTCAAACAAGAAGCAAAAATAGAGAACATGCAAGATAAAGCAGTAAGGCGTCCCAAACGCTTAGTCAAAATATTCTTGAGATCTGGCTTTACAAAACATAGCCAGATGATGTAGCAAAAATATACACAATTGTTATCAGCTGCAGCCTGACTTAGTTACAACTATGTAAAAGTAAGTGCAAGACAATCCGACTAACATGTCGGTGCCAAACGGCTAAGTATGAAGTAAATAACAAAACGAGCGGTGAAGTAAGGAACCCACTCGAGTTCTCCTGCGATCATTCCTCTAGTATTGACCATCTTGAAGCTGGAAGTAAGCTGAGTCCTCAAAAACCGGCTCTAAATCTGGCCATACAAAACCAGAGAGGTTAGACCTCTAATAGCAAGTACCACAAGGAAGCACGATATGAAGGATTAAACCAGTAAGTAAGAGAATATAATAATAGATCTCTGCTTTCTACTAGAATTCGCATAACATCACGACACTTCGAACCAACCTCCCAACCAAACAATGACAGAAGTTGGCCCGTCATGTCCTGACATTCTGATCATCTCAGTTAGGCAACAGAGTAGGTACAGTACACAAACAAATCATCTTGAACGGCCAATCAACTCCTATGGCTTGCTATTGTGAGTCCCAAGTTATCCTGGAATTATGCAAATAGGGATTCCTCAGTTCTTACTATGTGCGAGCAAGGCTAGTCTATCCAGTCAATCAATTGCGCCAATCATGTAGTTAGACGAGTCCCAGCGGGATGCTCGCCGTTATAGCATGTACAATAATATAAGCAGATACCGTTCCCTGTCCGTGTGACAGATTTACAGTATCTGTGGGAACCAGCCGGCCTGTCGGGCACTTAATAGTCCCAAGAGGGCTGCCATATAAGAACTCGGGGATCCATTCTCTCCATGCAATAATTATTTTATTTAACTTAATAGTCTCTACGTTGAGTGAAATCCCATACCGTAGATCATGGTCATTCAAATGAGTACTTTCGTATGGGGTACGATATGCGCAACTCTACAACGATACCCGTGCGGCTAGGTTGTAGGTTTTACATAGCGTAATGTAACAATCAAATCTAACCACGGAGTAATCATGCCTTGACCATAAAGTACACATGCTGCTTTGTAGAAAAATAAATAAATTGAAGCCTGCACATGCCTGTATGTCAATATTCGGGATCGGCTAATCGATTACAATAGTTCATTACATGAACGTGTCTCATTCATTTAATTCAATAAGACGACTAGCCAGTCTCTTAGTTCCAACTAGGAACGCATGATCAATTTAGTCAAGATAACCATTATTATCAATGGTGACAAGGCATGAAAGTCAATTAGTATTAAATGGGGTCGAGTCTATAACTCTCAAGGTTAAGTTCCAGTCTTACTGGGTATCCATAAACCAATCAAGACACAGGGCACGTTCTACACAACCATATGTATCAAAAATATTAACATGCTAAGATTATCGAGTTCATAAAAAGGCGTAAGGATATAATAGAAGAATTATCATGCCACCATTAAATGAATAAATTATAGAACAAATAGAAACACACAGGTCAGGAAGTCACGCCAACAAGTCTAGAAGGTAGGATTGAGCGTATAAACAACGTGAGCGTAAAAAGTGGTTCACGTTGGCACGCACAGCGTAAACGTGAAGGGAAATTCACGCACGCACAGTGTGAGCGTGAAAAAGTAATTCACGCACTCATGACGTGAGCGTGAAAAGTAATTCACGCACGCACAGTGTGAGCGTGAAAAGTGATTCTTAACGTGAGCGTGAAAAGTAACTCACGCACGCACGCACAGCGTGAGCGTGAAAAGTAATTCACGCACGTACGCAAAGACGTGTGCATAACTCAAATGTCACGCTGGCACGTAAAGACGTGTGTGTGACTAAAAATTCACGCACGCATGTAAGAACGTGAGCGTGACTAAAAATTCACGCACGCACGTAAGAACGTGAGCGTGACTAAAAATTCACGCTAACACGTAAAGACGTGTGCGTGACTAAAAATTCACGCTAACACGTAAGAACGTGAACGTGACTAAAAATTCACGCTAACACGTAAGAACGTGAGCGTGACTAAATCTTCCGAACTCCAATCTTGTGGAGCCTTCGTTCCAAGCCAGAATGGGGTTCCCATGGTTCAGAATGGTGTGGAATGAGAAGCTCTGCCACACGAACCATCTACTTTCGAAAGCATGCCAGGTTGGGAGGTCAAAACCCATGGACAACCGAAAACACAACAACTTAGATCTGGAAGAAACAAGCCACAGAAATCAAAAATGCTAAGTAGTAAACTCTCTTAGAATCACAAGAGGAAGACAAATGATCCATAAAAATGGGTGAAGGAGAAGCAAGATGTACTTGCCTTCTCCTGGTAGGTGGAAGAGAGTGATGAGGAAGAAGAAGAAGTAATTGGTGAAGGAGAGTTATGAGGAGAGAGAAGGGGATGGGGGCTTTAAATGGAAGGGGTTTATTCGGATCCATCCAAGGCCAACCCGAAAGCAAAGCAGAGAGGTTAAAAGCAGAAAATAAAATACAGAAATAAAATGCAGGAGTAAAATTGCAGGATATAAAATGCAGATAATTAATTAACATAAAATTAAAGGAATTTAAATACAGGATAATACATGATAAATATTAAATAAATATATATATAAGTTGTACATGTATAAAAATACGCATTCTGGGAACGGGGAGTGACATCTCTACCCACCTTAGAAAAATTCCTTCCTCGAAATTTCAAATCCAAGCAGGTAGAAATATCGGAGCTAAACTAATACAAACAATTCTAGTGAGCAAGCAATCATTTTTACCATATCAAAAGCAAGTACTATATATGTAAATTCATCATTCTACGATATCAAGTAGCTCTACCCATAAGGTGATAAGCATGAAGAATCAGGACAATCAAGGTATACAGAAAGAGATATACCTTGTGAGTCAAATAGGTGTGGATACCGTAATCGGATATCATCCTCACGTTCCCACATTGACTCTCCCAAGGAGTGATGACCCCAAGCAACACGGACAAGACTAATTGTTCGGTTCTTGAGTATCTTCTCTCTTCGATCCAAAATGGACACAGGCTGTTCCTCCTAAGACAGGTTGGTACCAACAACCAGCTCAGAAGGATCGAGGATATGGCTTGGGTCCGATACATACCTACGTAATTGAGATACATGAAATACGTCATGTACCTCTCGTAACGAAGGTGGGAGGGATAAACGATAAGCAACATCGCCTATCCGATCAAGGATAACAAATGGGCCCACGTACCGCGGACTCAATTTCCCGCGAACGCCAAATCTAATGACCCCACGAGTAGGTGAGATCCGCAAGAATACATGGTCCCTAACAGAGAACTCTAACGTCCTACGATGCTGGTTCACCCAATGACGATGCCGGTCCTGCGCAACTCGAAGTCGCTCTCTAATTCCCTTAACAACTTCAACCGTCTGAATAATCATTTCTGGGCCTAACATCTTTCTCTCCCCGATATTATCCCATGCAAGCGGTGACCTGCACTTCTTACCATATAGTGCTTCAAATGGCGCCATCTGGATACTGGTTTGATAACTATTGTTGTATGAGAACTCGACTAAGTGCAGATGACTCTTCCAAGACCCTCCAAAATCTAGAGTGCAAGCTCGCAACATGGCTTCTAAAGTCTGAATCGTTCTTTCTGATTGCCCATCCGTCTGCGGATGGTAAGCCGTGTTAAATCTTAACTTGGTACCCAGACTATGATGTAAGCTCTTCCAGAAATATGATATAAAGCGGTTATCTCGATCCGACACAATACTGACAGGGACTCCATGCTGCCTGACTATCTGTTGCATATACAACTCTGCCAACTTTTTTGTAGATTGCCCTACTCTGAAAGGAAGAAAGTGTGCTACCATCGTAAGTCGGTCCACTATTACCCAAATAGCGTCCTTACCACTTGGTGATCTTGGTAAACCGGTCACAAAGTCCATTATAATATGCTCCCATTTCCATTCCGGGATAGGAAGCGGTTGCAATAACCCAGCTGGCCTCTGCTGTTCTGCCTTCACTTGCTGACATACCAAGCAACGGGAAACAAATCTAGCTATCTCCCTCTTCATCCCGTTCTACCAGAATTTCTGCTTGATATCTTGGTACATCTTGGTCCCTCCAGGATGAATAGAATACTGAGAACTGTGAGCTTCTGCCATAACCTCCTGTCTGATATCTCCACTAGGCACACATAGACGTGATCCAGACCTAAGTGTACCATCTTCATGAATTCTCATCTCCTTCCTGAGTCCTGACTCACATTCTGCTCTAAGCTTCTGAATCCTTGGGTCATGAGCCTGAGCTGCCTTGATTCTGTCTACCAAGTCGGATTGAACTTGCAGACTTGTTAGAACTCCTACATCACTAGGAAGTATAACTTCGATGCCCATCTCCTGAAGGTCTTCTAAGATATGCCTCTGTGTTGTCAACATAAATGCGCCACCTCTCCTGCTGAGAGCGTCTGCTACTACATTAGCCTTACCTGGATGATACTGAAGCTCCACGTCATAATCCTTGATCAACTCCAACCATCTTCTCTGCCTCATGTTTAGTTCCTTCTGAGTAAAGATGTACTTCAGACTTTTATGGTCTGTGTACATGTCCACTCGGTCACCATATAAGTAATGCCTCCATTGCTTCAGAGCAAACACTACTGTCGCTAACTCCAAATCATGAGTTGGGTAATTCTTCTCGTGGTCCCGAAGCTGCCTAGATGCATATGCTATCATCTTCCCATGTTGCATAAGGATACATCCAAGTCCTTTACCTGACGCATCACAATATACTGTAAAACCTTCGGGTCCAACTGGCAATGTAAGAATAGGTGCTGATATCAATTTCTGCTTCAAAGTCTCAAATGATGCCTGACATTCTGCCGACCAAACGAATGGTACATCCTTCCGGGTCAAGCGGGTCATGGGTGCTGAAAGCCTTGCAAAGTCTGACACAAACCTTCTATAATATCCTGCCAATCCCAAGAAACTCCGTACATCTGCTACAGTCTTGGGTACTGGCCAACTTTCTACAGCTTCTATCTTCTTGGGATCTACTGCTACTCTAGCTCCTGATATGATGTGACCCAAAAATGAAATATGATCCGACCAAAACTCATACTTGCTGAGCTTGGCATGCAACTGATTCTCTCTCAGAACCTACAACACTTTCCTGAGGTGGTCTTCATGCTCCTCTTCACTAGCAGAGTATTCGAGAATGTCGTCAAGAAACACAACGACAAACTGGTCTAAGTATGGAATAAAGATGCGATTCATCAAATCCATAAATATTGCTGGAGCATTGGTCAAACCAAACGGCATTATTAAGAATTCATAATGCCCATACTTCGACCTGAATGCTGTCTTGGGAATATCCTTCTTCCGAACCCTCACCTGATGGTACCCTGAACGAAGATCTATCTTGGAGAAAACTCTAGCTTTGATCAACTGATCAAATAAGTCGTCGATCCTGGGTAATGGGTACTTGTTCTTCACTGTTGCCGCGTTAAGCTTCCTGTAGTCAATGCACAATCTGGATGACCCATCCTTCTTTCCCATAAGTACCACTGGTGCTGCCCATGGTGACACGCTAGCTTGGATGAACTTTTTCTCCTTCAGTTCCTCTATATGCTGGTATACCTTGGCCTGCTCTGAATCTGCCATTCTGTAAACTCGATCTGATATCGGTTTAGTTCCTGGTGCCAATTCTATACTGAACTCAATATCCCTAACCGGTGGTAGACCTGGAAGTTCTTCAGGAAATACGTCTAGAAACTCTTCAACTACCTTCGAAATCTGAACTTCTTCCATTGCCGTTATTACTCCCTGCTCTTGTTGAGTTTTCCCTGATCTGTCTAAGGTGAACTGCTTCATGCCTGGAATATCAAAAGACACACTCCCTCTACGACAATCTATTGTCGCATGACTGTCTTTCAGCCAGTCCATGCCTAAGATAACGTCAAAATTTCTAACAAGAAATTCTATCAACCGGGTGGGGAAGGAATGCCCGCAAACTACAACGCTACATGCTAAAATAACTCTACTAACTCCTATGAGCCCATTACCAGTGAGTATATTTAACCTCTCTGGCAATGCCTCGAACTCTATTCCTAGTCGTGTCGCAAATTGTGCAGATATAAATGAATGAGATACTCCCGAATCAAACAATGCTACTGCGGGATATGAGGCGACGAGAATGTTACCTGCCATAACATCTCTCGATGACAATGCCTCCTCCAAGGACAGAGTGAATGCTTGCCCTCGACCTCCTTGCTGGTTTCCATGCTGCGGCCTAGCCTGATGTTGTTGCTGGCCCCTTCCTTGATGATGCTGGGGTGGTCTATGTTGGTGTTGCTGCATCGGCGGCCCCTGCTGCTGAAACATCTGAGCCTGCGGCATTAACGGACGCTGTGCCAACGGCCTTACTGCCACCGCTAGTCCTCGATACTGGCCTGCCCCTGGTGCTGGCAGAGAAGGAAACTGTTGCCCTGGTCCTCCTGACCTCGAATTCATGGGACATGTGGTAACCCGATGGTCTGGATTTTCACATATCAGACACAGTCTATTCAATGTCCGACACATATCTCTAGTGTGTCCTACCTTCCCACAATAAGTGCAGCCCGCCGGGGGTTGCTGGTTCTTCCTCTGTTGCTGTTGCTGCTGCCTGGGTGGTGGTGCTGGTCCTCATATCGCCACATCGTGGATACGAATGCCAGTGGATGGTGCTATTGTTCGGGACGCTGCTCCCCCTCCTCCTTCAATCTGACTGTGGGATCTCTTCTGACCCCCAGTCCTTGTCGTAAGCCTCTGAATGGTGATCTCATGCCTTCGAGTTGCCGTCAATACTTCGTCAAAAGTTTGGTAATTGTGTCCCTCTATCAATTGCAAGAGTTCAAGATGAAACCCTTGCTGAAACCTTATGGCCCTCTGGCTCTCTGTTGCTACCATCTCTGGGGTGAATCTACTCAATCTGCAGAACTCCGCTGCATAAGCACCTACAGTCTTGCCGGCCTGCCTGAGGTTGATAAACTTCTGTTGTAGCTCAAACCATGCCACAACTCCATAGTACTTGGTCTTGAATCTTGCAGTGAAATCGTCCCAAGCCACAGGACGTCTGATGCCCACTTCCTCTGATTCCCACCAATCACGTGCGAGATCCTGAAGTAACAACTTCACTAGATCCATACGTTCTTCCGCCGGTACCTTAGCTGCTGTCAGAATAGCCTCAATATCCTTAAGCCATGCATCTGCTGAGATGGCATCCTCCGTGCCCTCGAAACGGCGAGGGTTGTACTTGCAAAACCTGGCTGATGCTCCTGAATCATTCCTCACTCCTCTTTCCAAAGCCGTCTGCAATCCTTGGTTGAGCAACACATTCTGCTCTTGTAGCTGAGTGTGCATGCGCTGCTGGGCCAACATCTGATGTTGCTGAGTAGCCATCATTCCTCTCATGATCTCCAGAAGGGCTGGTTTGTCCACTTGGGTAGGTGGAACTATGGGTGGTATTGGAACTTTCGGATACTGCGGTTCAGCTGCTGGTTCTACTATCACTTCTTCTTGGATAGTCTTCTGAGGTGAGACTGGCCCTTGTTGCTGACCAACCTGGTCATGTTGCCCATGTTGCCCCTGCTATTGTCCAGCTCTGACCGATGCGGACGAAGTACCCCTAAGAAAAGACACAAGAGAACAATCAAACAACCGGACAAGAAGGATCAATGAAGTCAAAGGATACCGGAATGTCAAGCAAGGGTTGAGAATAACGAATCATGAGATCAAGGGGGAACACGTGTGATTGGGACATCCTATAAATCAAAACACCCCACAAGTCTGAAATCAGACCTGCATGGGCCACCACTAAAACCTTGTCACGCCCCAGAACCAGAATACTGGAGAGCGGGGGAATGACTCAGCCAGCTACGTATTACGGGTAGATGAATACCGTATAATACGATCAATGCTGTCTAACCAGACGAGGGGGTGCATACTACATGAAAGTCTTACTATGGTCACTTCACATCTATTGTCTCAATTATTCAAACAAGAAGCAAAAATAGAGAACATGTAAGATAAAGCAGTAAGGCGTCCCAAACGCTTAGTCAAAATGTTCTTGAGATATGGCTTTACAAAATATAGCCAGATGATGTAGCAAAAATATACACAATTGTTATCAGCTGCAGCCTGACTTAGTTACAACTATGTAAAAGTAAGTGCAAGACAATCCGACTAACATGTCAGTGCCAAACGGCTAAGTATGAAGTAAATAACAAAATGAGCGGTGAAGTAAGGAACCCACTCGAGTCCTCCTGCGATCATTCCTCTAGTATTGATCATCTTGGAGGTGGAAGTAAGCTGATTCCTCGGGAACCGGCTCTAAATCTGGCCATGCAAAACCAGAGAGGTTAGACCTCTAATAGCAAGTACCACAAGGAAGCACGATATAAAGGATTAAACCAGTAAGTAAGAGAATATAATAATAGATCTCTGCTTTCCACTAGGATTCACATAACTTCACGACACTTCGAACCAACCTCCCAACCAAACAAGGACAGAAGTTGGCCCGTCATGTCCTGACATTCTGATCATCTCAGTTAGGCAACAGAGTAGGTACAGTACACAAACAAATCATCTTGAACGGCCAATCAACTCCTACGGCTTGCTATTGTGAGTCCCAAGTTATCCTGGAATTATATAAATAGGGATTCCTCAGTTCTTACTATGTGCGAGCAAGGCTAGTCTATCCAGTCAATCAATTGCACCAATCATGAATTAGACGAGTCCCAGCAGGACGCCCGTCATCAATATACAATATATAATAATAATATAAGCAGATACCGCTCCCTGCCCGTGTGGCAGGTTTACAGTATCTGTGGGAACCAGCCGGCCTGTCGGGCACTACTAGTCCCAAGAGGGCTGCCATGTAAGAACTCGGGGATCCATTCTCTCCATGCAATCATTATTTTATTTAACTTAATAGTCTCTACGTTGAGTGAAATCCCATGCCGTGGATCATGGTCATTCAAATGAGTACTTTCGTACGGGGTACGATATGCGCAACTCTACAACGATACCCGTGCGGCTAGGTTGTAGGTCTTACATAGCGTAATGCAACAATCAAATCTAACCACGGAGTAATCATGCCTTGACCATAAAGTACACATGCTGCTTTGTAGAAAAATAAATAAATTGAAGCCTGCACATGCCTGTATGTCAATATTCGGGATCGGCTAATCGATTACAATAGTTCATTACATGAACATGTCTCATTCATTTAATTCAATAAGACGACTAGCCAGTCTCTTAGTTCCAACTAGGAACGCATGATCAATTTAGTCAAGATAACCATTATTATCAATGGTGACAAGGCATGAAAGTCAATTAGTATTAAATGGGGTCGAGTCTATAATTCTCAAGGTTAAGTTCCAGTCTTACTGGGTATCCATAAACCAATCAAGACACAGGGCACGTTCTACACAACCATATGTATCAAAAATATTAATATGCTAAGATTATCGAGTTCATAAAAAGGCGTAAGGATATAATAGAAGAATTATCATGCCACCATTAAATGAATAAATTATAGAACAAATAGAAACACCCAGGTCAGGAAGTCACGCCAACAAGTCTAGTAGGTAGGAGTGAGCGTATAAACAACGTGAGCGTGAAAAGTGGTTCACGTTGGCACGTACAGCGTGAGCGTGAAGGGAAATTCATGCACGCACAGCGTGAGCGTGAAAAAGTAATTCACGTACTCATGACGTGAGCGTGAAAAGTAATTCACGCACGCACAGCGTGAGCGTAAAAAGTGATTCTTAACGTGAGCGTGAAAACTAACTCACGCATGCACGCACAGCGTGAGCGTAAAAAGTAATTCACGCACACACGCAAAGACGTGTGCGTAACTCAAATGTCACGCTGGCACGTAAAGACGTGTGCATGACTAAAAATTCACGCATGCATGTAAGAACTTGAGCGTGACTAAAAATTCACGCACGCACGTAAGAACGTGAGCGTGACTAAAAATTCACGCTAACATGTAAAGACGTGTGCGTGACTAAAAATTCACGCTAACACGTAAGAACGTGAGCGTGACTAAAAATTCACGCTAACACGTAAGAACGTGAGCGTGACTAAATCTCCCGAACTCCAATCTTATGGAGCCTTCGTTCCAAGCCAGAATGGGGTTCCCATGGTTCAGAATGGTGTGGAATGAGAAGCTCTGCCACACGAACCATCTACTTTCGAAAACACGCCAGGTTGGGAGGTCAAAACCCATGGAAAACCAAAAACACAACAACTTAGATCTGGAAGAAACAAGCCACAGAAATCAAAAATGCAAAGTAGTGAACTCTCTTAGAATCACAAGAGGAAGACAAATGATCCATAAAAATGGGTGAAGGAGAAGCAAGATGTACTTGCCTTCTCCTGGTAGGTGGAAGAGAGTGATGAGGAAGAAGAAGAAGTAATTGGTGAAGGAGAGTTATGAGGAGAGAGAAGGGGATGGGGGCTTTAAATGGAAGGGGTTTATTCGGATCCATCCAAGGCCAACCCGAAAGCAAAGCAGAGAGGTTAAAAGCAGAAAATAAAATACAGAAATAAAATGCAGGAGTAAAATTGCAGGAAATAAAATACAGATAATTAATTAACATAAAATTAAAGGAATTTAAATACAGGATAATACATGATAAATATTAAATAAATATATATATGAGTTGTACATGTATAAAATATGCATTCTGGGAACGGGGAGTGACACATCTAGATGCGGGGGATGTCGAGACATATTCCTTGGACTTGCAGTGAGTCTTCAAAATTTGATGTGACGGAAGTCTTCGATGCGCGGTCGAAGCTTCAAAAGCGCAAACGTTGCCGTGGTCAGTTGGTGCGTTCTTCTTGATTTCTAGCACCTGCAAAGAGCGAGGGTCAGTACGATCATATGTACTGGTGAGTGGCTAATTAAACCTAAGCTCAGCATTTGGTTCAAGCAGTTTTATAAAACATGTTAGTTATTTGGTGATCTTTCTAACCATCTTGATTGATTTACATGTTAACATATTTTGAGGTAAGCATATGAAATTGTATACATTGAGCATTTATCATATTTATCCCATGTCACGTGCGTTAGTTCAAGCAGTAAAAGGGGTGTGAAGGTCACTGGCAATGTCAAGCCATCACGGACTATAGCTGGATCGATGGCGCTCCTTTCGCGGCGGGTAGCGAGCCCTATGCAAAAAGTTTTCGAATCACCTACATCGATTCATTACTGACGCTTGTTATACTCGTTTCTCTCGGACCGAATTGGTTCCTTGGCCTAGGCAACCATTTGAGAAAACTATACCTTGTCGACAAGTTGTCCAATGATAATTTTTATATATCTTGAAATAATTATATCTCCTATCTAGAACCTTATCTTTTCTTTTTTTTGTGTGAAACTTACATTTACTGAGTAAATTACTCAATTTGATGCAGTCGTTTTGAGTTTCCTTTAGCAAGTGTTTCATGAAGAATCGTGCCTTAATTCATTAATTCTATACTGTAACACCCAGTTTTCCAGATGAGGATAATTTTGAAATTTTGTATTTAATTTATTTAATTATGGTATTTAAAATTTTAATATGATTTTTGGTGATTTTAATAATTTTTAAAACTATTTAATTCATGACTTATGATTTTGGTGTTGTGCTAGTGAATAGTAGAGACTACCTACCCTAGAGCCTAGCCATGTGATTAGGGTATTCTTGACATTTTTAGGGTTATTGGGATTTATTATAATTTATTTGAATTTATGGGAATTTTTAGAATTTATTTTGGAATTGTTTGAATGAGGGTTGACTAGGTTGACTTTGACTAGTAATGACCTTGGTAGGCTAACCTTAGAAGCTAACCCTAGTTGTGTTTGGACTTGGTTAGGTCATGTAACCCTAGTTAGACTAGAGTTGACCCATGGTATGGTTATTTGACTTAAGTTAGATTCAAGTCATAAGCCATGACTTGTGATTAAAACTTAAATCAATAACTAGCCCTAAAGCCCATGGGCCCACACCATGTACCCAAAACCTCACCCTAATCAGCCCATGACAGCCAACCTAGGGTTTCCCACCCTATTTAATGGCTCTTCCATTTGTTCTTGCCTCTTTTAATTATTTTTCTCTCAAGCTTTGAAGAAAGAGGTATAGCCATCTTCCCCAATCCATAACTTTCCCATTTTAACTCCTTTTTGGCTCAAACCACTTGCATTAGATTCTAATTGTCTCCCTCTTACTGTTCATGGAGAGTATTCTCAGGCTTGGGGCAATTTGGAGAGTTTGGCTAATAAGGAGAAACCCCCCCTTTTGAAGCTTTTACATGCAAATTGAACATATAGGTAACTTCCTATTTCTTCCATAGAATTTCGTTTTCTTTGCATGGTTAGGAAGCCCTAGATGTCCTCTCTCTGTTGGTATAGGTTTTGTAAAGTTTTGTGTCCGTTTGGTGTCCGTATCGGACACGTGTCATGATGTGTGTATAGGTGTTTGATTAAATGTCACAAAGGATTTTATTTTCGATTTTTGAAAAACTAATTACATAGATACCTAGGCCTATATGTGTATGTTAATGTTTGTGAAGACTGAATGTATTTTCGTGTCGTTTTCGTATCGGAAACAGCCGTGGACATGCTGTACGACACCGCGCACGGTTGCCCTGCCTCTCGAGCACTGTAGCGGATACGACACATCACGTCGTGACACGAAATTTTGTGGACACCTAGGCCATGTGACTGACACCACACTGACAAAATTTCAGCTCATCAAATCGAGCGGATTGGAAGAAATTCCGCCCGCATCGAATTAACACTGTACGTCACATTGTTAAAAATGTGCCCTGACATGCGGCTAAAACTCTAACACGACACGACCCCGACACGGTGCAGGGTGATGACACCCTAGCCCTAGTCCTGGCGAACCTAGGGACACATGCACGTGGCTTGCCGTGTCACGTGTCGTGTGCACGAGGCTGTGTCCTCGCTGCACGAGGCCAGTCTGTGCATATTGGCTGACACTTGCGTTTTTAAGTTCTGGACACCTTGTGTCCATTTTTTTGGACACGAGACAGGTTGTGTGATACCATGTTATGTATACGACACTTCCTCGACACGTTTCTATGGTTCATTGTATGTGTTTTGCTTCGAAATCGAATTTTCCCAATGAGAACTGATACCCGACCGATACCTTCACTGTTTCAGTTTTTTTTGGATTCTAATTTGCATATTTTAACTAAGTTTTGTGATGATAACTGTTAGAATTAATTCACCTACATGTGTGCTAAATAATGATCATGTTAGATTTGCAATTTGGATGGGTTATTGATTTCGAAATCATGAAATTCCTAATGTACTGATACCACTTGGCAGAATGATTTTTTCCTGAGTTTAAATTGCTGTTTGCCTGTATTTTTTATGGCGATTGAATGTTAGATAGTTTACCTACATGTATAGGAATGATTTTCATGTCAAATTGTGAATCATGAGCTATGGGTGCTCGAAATCGAATTTAGCTTGCTAGCTGTTATGTCCTGCACTGTTAGTTGGGTTAAAAAATCGGAGACTGATTTTGACACATTACACTGTCATGTGCATGCGACCAAATCTGAGAATGCATCAGGGTTCATGTGGGGGAGGGGGTTTAACTGCAAATGGAGATGTGTTTTGGGTTTGGAGTTTGTTGACTGAAATGTTCCTCATTTATAAAACTTGGACTGAACTGAAATTCCTATTTTAATGTTTAGATAGTCATGAATCATCCCTGATTTTTTCAAGTGTGTTAAAAACTAATTTAAATGATCAATTTACATGTTTTTATACATGTTAATATGGCTGGATATGTATGGGGATGTGGGGTTATATTGGTGTTAGGTATTGGTTCTCAAAATTGATTTTTGAAATGTTAATTTGATACATGTAGTAAGCTATGAATTTGTTCCCTGTTTTTTGAGTTTTGATTCAAAACTGTCAACTGATTCCCTTCACTTTCGAAATTCTATTTACTGAGATAAAGGGGTTCTTCAATATATGAACCTGGGTATTGTTTTGGATTGGAAATCAGTGTATTTTGATATGGACTGGACTGTGGTTGTTTCGATTTGGTTTCTTCCTATATTAAACTGAAAGAATGTTGTGGTTGGGTATCTATAATTATAATGTCATTTAACAGAAGGCATTACATTGATTCCTGAGTTAAAGGTTAATTTTAGTAGGGACTTCATGTAAACTGTTTTGGGGGATTTTCCTATGTGTTAAAAACTGAGTTTTAATGAGTTGCTCACTGTTTTTTTCCCCTCTTTCACTCTCTGTTTTCACACTCATTATTCACTGATTTACACTCACCCTCATGTATCACCACACTCCTGGCCACTAGCACACACACATGGCATTATACACTCACTTCACTGTGTTTCCTAATCACACACCCTCTCTTCACTCATATCACACACTCTAGCCTAACATTCACACACACACACACCTTCATTTTCTTGACACTCATCCTCATGACACACACACACATACACATGACACATGCACATGTGTCCCCCTCTCTATGCCTATGTATATATGTATGTATTAACCTATATGTTGTATGGTAAATCACATTAGCCTATAGGGTGTATTCTAGTTATATTATTTTAATAGATCTATATGTGTATTCCTATATTAGAGTATATAATTATACCCATGTGTGCTATATATTATATATATATATATATATGTGTTATGAGTATAGATGTTTTGTAGGTTGTATAGGCATTGTATTGCTTTAGCCTATGGCCTAGTCATTTTAGCCTATGGCCTATGGTTGTGCCTGCTTGTCAGTATAGAGCCTAGAATAGACTAGTGTAGTCTTGTTAGACTTAGAATAGCCTTGTTAAACTAGTTTGACTAGTTTGACTTAGGTTTGACTTGGTTGACCTAGTTTGACTTCTAGGGTTGACCAAAGTTGACCAAGAGTTGACTTTGGTCTAGATTGACCTAGATTCATGTAGTATGCATCGTAGTGCGTCTTATTACTATTATGGACTTGTTGTGACTTGTGTTGCTCTAACTAGGAGTCAGGTGCCTCATCTCGGACAGTACATTTACTTCAGACATTCAGATACCAGGCGAGTGCATTCTCTGATCATTTCATATCCTGCTTAGAATTATTTTCCTGTATTAAATTACTTTACTTGATACTGTCACGTTGGTCACACGGATTAGTACAATATGGATCCCTCTCTGAGATGTTATCCCTTCAGGGAGCATCGGGTACTCTATGTTCTGTGCGTTTTACTTACATAGCGTATCATATGCTTCTTTGGTTCTTTGATCACTTATGACATATACCCATATGATCACAGAGTCTTCTTTGAATCCTTATCCCATTTGTGGGACTACTATGTACCACCCTTCGGGGGCATATCACCCTTCGGGGGCATATCACCCTTTGGGGGCTTATCACCTTTCGGAGGCTTATCACCCTTTGGGGGCATATTACCCTTTGGGTTCTTATCACCTTTCGGGGGCTGTTACATAGAATCATAACATAACCTGGTTGGATTCTTGTATATTAATTGGGGGTACGGGGGAGTGCAAATAGCCATGTGAACAATTTCTAAAGTAGAATAGCCATGTACGCCTCTTTAGTATAGCCATGTACAAATCAAGTCGTTCATATGCCGACTTTGTGCTCTAAATCACTAGTCACTGGTAGCTCTCTACTTATAGTATATATTTCTATTACAGTTCTCTCTCTGTTTACATACTGCATTTCCTTCAGTATCTATATCTTACTTTACTGTATGATTATATTTTCTAACCTGTTATGAACTGTTGAGATGTATTATGCTCGCTTCCGTCCTGACTGGACCTGTTGAAAATTTTACAGAGGATGATGAGGAACCCTGCACCTCTTACTTTGGAGCTTGCCTAGATGACACTCGCGACCTGGACCCCTGGAGAGGTTCAGGCAGCTGCTGAGGATGATACCCTTGCTTAGTGTAGATAGCTTAGACTATTTCTTTCCATGTTTTAGCTGTTGCCTTTATTTTCTGAGTTGTATATTTTAGATGTTGAGACTTGTAGTTCATTTCTGTTGTACCTCAGTTGAGGATTTTCTTATCTATTTTATCGTGCCATATTATGTCTCTAGATTGTGATTGAGTTATACCTCTGTGTTGGCCTCCTTATGGAGAGTATTCATATTATGTTAGTTATAGTTCATGAACTAGAACAGCGTTCTACCGCCGATACTGCGGCGTAGGCTGGACGTTGTTACGTTCTCGTACCCTCACAGTGGGTGCGGGTCGTGACACGTTTTTAGTGGTGGCCGATGCAGGTCTAGAATTTGTGTAGTGGTATTCGAACTAGAGTACCACTACATCCTGCAGTAGGATTAGGATTATTTTGAGGTACTCAATCACATTAGGAAAAACTCTTAACTAGATTCCTGCCATCTAAATTCCTGTTGAAGATTGATTCCTTGAATAACTGTCCTCCCTTGAATTATCGATTCTATCTCAGTATTGATTTCTTGTTTGATCTGTCTCCAGGATGGTGATCGAGACACGATCGCATCGCTATGGCTCAGCAGACGCTGGTGAGAGGCCTACCACCCCTCACCTAATTGTGGACGTTGGGACCACAGCACCCCCTATTTCTGCTCACATAAGAGCTTCTGCAGCTTTTAGGAGTGCACCTCCACCTGTCCGGAGGTCTTTTCCCGTTATTCCAGATATGACTCAGCAGCAATTACCTTCAGGGACAGTTGATGCGGCTCAAGTGTTTACCCTCTTCCAGCGATTCTTGGAGTTTTAGCAGCAGATACAGCAGAGCCAGTCTGCTGATATCCGACAGAGCATACAAGATACTCACCAGTTGGTCATGACGAGAGTGGAGCTGGTGGCTGCTCAGCCACAGGGAGGCCAGATGCAGCCGTATCAGTCGAGGACTCTAGACATCCATTCCTTCAAGAAGATGGGACCCCGAGACTTCAAGGGTACAGAGGGCATCATATACGCTGACGATTGGATAGAGCACATTGAGGAGATATTCCGATTGGCACAGATACCAGCAGGATTACAGATCGAGGCAGCCGCCAGTCAGATGCAGGATTTAGCCCGTAACTGGTACCAGACGGACCCGAGGGTTGGTACAGTCGGTCAGACTTGGGCAGCATTTAAGAAACTGTTCAAGGAGAAATTCTTTCCTGATACCGCACTCCGTGCTTTGGAGGCGCAGTTCGAGAGTTTGGTTCAGGGAAACCAGACCGTTGAGGAGTACGCTGGAGAGTTCAGCCGTTTGAGCAGATTCATCGAGCATCTTACCGAGGTCGGGAAGGCGAGGAGGTTCCGCAGGGGTTTGATCGGAGAGATCAAGTCATATACCAAGAGCGGCCGCGACGCCACTTTCGAGCAGATTCTGGTAGAAGCTATGACAGCGGAGGACGATCTTGGGCTGAAGGAGAAGAGGATGTGAGACACTCAGGGAGCTAGTGGTAGTACGGGCCCGGCCAAGAGGCCCCACCTGCAAATTCAGCAGCAGTATCCGCATCAGATGCCCCACTTGTAGTTTCAGCAGCAGTATCCGTAGCAGATGCTACCTCTACAGTTTCAGCAGCAGATGCTACTTCTACAATTTCAGCAGCAGTACCAGCAGTCGAGGGTCTACTTTCAGCCGCGGCAGTTTCAAGACCGTGTACCCTTTCAGCAGGCGCAGCAGCCATAGGGGCAGCAGCAGACCCCGGGACAGCAGCTTGTTATCATTTGCCCTTTTTGCAAGAGACCAGGGCACGATTGGGGCGAATGCCGGAAGAGGCTGGGCAGATGTTTGCTTTGCGGAGGATCCGATCATCGTCTGAGAGAGTGTCCCGAGTCATCGGGACAGACAGATCGGGGAGCAGGAGCTAGGGCCCCGGTAGGCCAGCAGAGGGGATTACCCTTACCGACTCAGCAGCAGAGGTACATGCAACATCAGCAGCAAGCCAGGATAGGCCAGCAAGGGCAAGCTTTTGCCAGGACAGTCGAGGATGCTCAGGCCGTTGGAGATCTAGTTACAGGTTCCGTTCTTTTGACTCAAATTCTGCAATTGCCTCTTATAATTGCCTTGAAATTTTGATTCCTTCTGTTCCTTGTTGATTTATCAATTTTGTCCTGTTGTTCTTGTGTTATGTTTGATTTCTTCTGAGATAAATCATATGTGCTAGGTCACCCAGTTATAGAATCTAGAATCTTCGATAGTCGTGTTTAGCTGGCATAGTGAGAACATATAGTCAGATTTAGGACGTATTTCTCGGATGTGGGAATTTAAGGTTTTCGCTGTCAAGCATGCGGCAATGAAAAAATTTTAAATACCATGATTCTAGAGGTATGTGCCTTAGTCGAGGACTCTGTGATTATCATAGCCTTGCTCACTAGCACGACGAAGATTCTGAGTATCATGATTTTGGACAGACGCATATGATTATCTGACGGTATGTTTGAGACTTTGTTTGTGGGGTGTTTGACCTAGAAGGCCTGCTACCATCTTAATTTCGAGGACGAAATTTTTTATAAGGTGGGTAGGATTGTAACACCCAGTTTTCCAGATGAGGGTAATTTTGAAATTTTGTATTTAATTTATTTAATTATGGTATTTAAAATTTTAATATAATTTTTGGTGATTTTTAGTATTTTTTAAAACTATTTAATTCATGACTTATGATTTTGGTGTTGTGCTAGTGAACAGTAGAGACTGCCTACCCTCGAGCCTAGCCATGTGATTTGGGTATTCTTGACATTTTTAGGGTTATTGGGATTTATTATAATTTATTTGAATTTATGGGAATTTTTAGAATTTATTTTGGAATTGTTTGAATGAGGGTTGACTAGGTTGACTTTGACTAGCAATGACCTTGGTAGGCTAACCTAGAAGCTAACCCTAGTTGTGTTTGGACTTGGTTAGGTCATGTAACCCTAGTTAGACTAGAGTTGACCCATGGTATGGTTATTTGACTTAAGTTAGATTCAAGTCATAAGCCGTGACTTGTGATTAAAACTTAAATCAATAACTAGTCCTAAAGCCCATAGGCCCACACCATGTACCCAAAACCTCACCCTAATCAGCCCATGACAGCCAACCTAGGGTTTTCCACCCTATTTAATGGCTCTTCCATTTGGTCTTGCCTCTTTTAATTATTTTTCTCTCAAGCTTTGAAGAAAGAGGTATAGCCATCTTCCCCAATCTATAACTTTCCCATTTTAACTCCTTTTTAGCTCAAACTACTTGCATTAGATTCTAATTGTCTCCCTCTTACTGTTCATGGAGAGTATTCTCAGGCTTGGGGCAATTTGGAGAGTTTGGATAACAAGGAGAAACCCCCCTTTTGAAGCTTTTACATGCAAATTGAACATATAGGTAACTTTCTATTCCTTTCATAGAATTTCGTTTTCTTTGCATGGTTAGGAAGCTCTAGGTGTCCTCTCTCTGTTGGTATAGATTTTGTAAAGTTTTGTGTCCGTTTGGTGTCCGTATCGGACACGTGTCACGATATGTGTATAGGTGTTTGATTAAATGTCACAAAGGATTTTATTTTTGATTTTTGAAAAACTAATTACATAGATACCTAGGCCTATATGTGTATGTTAATGTTTGTGAAGACTGAATGTATTTTCGTATCGTTTCCGTGTCGGAAACGGCCGTGGACACGCTGCACGATACCACGCACGGTTGCCCTGCCTCTCGAGCACTGTAGCGGACACGACACATTACGTCGTGACACGAAAGTTTGTGGACACCTAGGCCACGTGACTGACACCACACTGACAAAATTTCAGCTCATCCTATCAAGCGGATTGGGAGAAATCCCGCCCGCATCGAATTAACACTGCACGTCACATTGTTAAAAACGTGCCCTGACACGCGGCTAAAACTCTAACACGACACGACCCCGACACGGTGCAGGGTGATGACACCCTAGCCCTAATCCTGGCGAACCTAGGGACATGTGCACATGGCTTGCCGTGTCACGTGTCGTGTGCACGAGGCTGTGTCCTCGCTGCATGAGGCCAGTCTGTGCATATTGGCTGACACTTGCGTTTTTAAGTTCTGGACACCTCGTGTCCATTTTTCTGGACACGAGACATGTTGTGTGATACCATGTTATGTATACGAAACTTCCTCGACACGTTCCTATGGTTTATTGTATGTGTTTTGCTTCGAAATCGAATTTTCCCAATGAGAACTGATACCCGACCGATACCTTCACTGTTTCAGTTTTTTTTTGGATTCTAATTTGCATATTTTAACTAAGTTTTGTGATGATAACTGTTAGAATTAATTCACCTACATGTGTGCTAAATAATGATCATGTTAGATTTGCAATTTGGATGGGTTATTGATTTCGAAATCATGAAATTCTTAATGTACTGATACCACTTGGCAGAAATGATATTTCCCTGAGTTTAAATAGCTGTTTACCTATATTTTTTATGGCGATTGAATGTTAGATAGTTTACCTACATGTATAGGAATGATTTTCATGTCAAATTGTGAATCATGAATGAGCTATGGGTGCTCGAAATCGAATTTAGCTTGCTAGTTGTTATGTCCTACACTGTTAGTTGGGTTAGAAAACCTGAGACTGATTTTGACACATTACATTGTCATGTGCACGCGACCAAATCTGAGAATGCATCAGGGTTCATGTGGGGGAGGGGGTTTAACTGCAAATGGAGATGTGTTTTGGGTTTGGAGTTTGTTGACTAAAATGTTCCTCATTTATAAAACTTGGACTGAACTGAAATTCCTATTTTAATGTTTAGATAGTCATGAATCATCCCTGATTTTTTTTAAGCGTGTTAAAAACCAATTTAAATGATCAATTTACATATTTTTATACATGTTAATATGGCTGGGTATGTATGGGGATGTGGGGTTATGTTGGTGTTAGGTATTGGTTCTCGAAATTGATTTTTGAAATATTAATTTGATACATGTAGTAAGATGTGAATTTGTTCCCTGTTTTATGAGTTTTGATTCAAAACTGTCAACTGATTCCCTTCACTTTCGAAATTCTATTTACTGAGATAAAGGGGTTCTTCAATGTATGAACCTGGGTATTGTTTTGGACTGGAAATCAGTATATTTTGATATGGACTGGACTGTGGTTGTTTCGATTTGGTTTCTTCCTATATTAAACTGAAAGAATATTGTGGTTGGGTATCTATAATTATAATGTCAGTTAACTGAAGGCATTACATTGATTCCTGAGTTGAAGGTTAATTTTAGTAGGGACTTCATGTAAACTGTTTTGGGGGATTTTCCTATGTGTTAAAAACTGAGTTTTAATGAGTTGCTCACTGTTTTTTTCCCTCTTTCACTCTCTATTTTCACGCTCATTATTCACTGATTTACACTCACCCTCATGTATCACCACACTCCTGAACACTAGCACACACACATGGCATTATACACTCACTTCACTGTGTTTCCTAATCACACACCCTCTCTTCACTCATAACACACACTCTAGCCTAATATTCACACACACACACACCTTCATTTTCTTGACACTCATCCTCATGACACACACACACATACACATGACACATGCACATGTGTCCCCCTCTCTATGCCTATGCATATATGTATGTATTAACCTATATGTTGTATGGTAAATCACATTAGCCTATAGGGTGTATTCTAGTTATATTATTTTAATGGATCTATATGTGTATTCCTATATTAGAGTATATAATTATACCCATGTGTGCTATATTATATATATATATATATATATATATATATATATATATATATATATATATATATATATATATATATATATGTGTGTGTGTGTGTGTGTGTTATGAGTATAGATGTTTTGTAGGTTGTATAGGCATGGTATTGCTTTAGCCTATGGCCTAGTCTTTTTAGCCTATTGCCTATGGTTGTGCCTGCTTGTCAGTATAGAGCCTAGAATAGACTAGTGTAGTCTTGTTAGACTTAGAATAGCCTTGTTAGACTAGTTTGACTAGTTTGACTTAGATTTGACTTGATTGACCTAGTTTGACTTCTAGGGTTGACCAAAGTTGACCAAGAGTTGACTTTGGTCTAGATTGACCTAGATTCATGTAGTATGCATCGTAGTGCGTCTTATTACTATTATGGACTTATTGTGACTTGTGTTGCTCTAACTAGGAGTCAGGTGCCTCATCTCGGACAGTACATTTACTTCAGACATTCAGATACCAGGCGAGTACATTCTCTGATCATTTTATATCCTGCTTAGAATTATTTTCCTGCATTAAATTACTTTACTTGATACTGTTACGTTGGTCACACGGATTAGTACAATATGGATCCCTCCCTGAGATGTTATCCCTTCAGGGAGCATCGGGTACTCTATGTTCTGTGCGTTTTACTTACATAGCGTATCATATGCTTCTTTGGTTCTTTGATCACTTGTGACATATATCCATATGATCACAGAGTCTTCTTTGAATTCTTATCCCATTTGTGGGACTACTATGTACCACCCTTCGGGGGCATATCACCCTTCGGGAGCATATCACCCTTTGGAGGCTTATCACCTTTCGGAGGCTTATCACCCTTTGGAGGCTTATCACCTTTCGGAGGCTTATCACCCTTTGGGGGCATATCACCCTTTGGGGGCTTATCACCTTTCGGAGGCTTACCACCCTTCGGGGGCTGTTACATAGAATCATAACATAACCTGGTTGGATCCTTGTATATTAATTGAGGGTACGGGGGAGTATAAATAGCCATGTGAACAATTTCCAAAGTAGAATAGCCATGTACGCCTCTTTAGTCTAGCCATGTACAAATCAAGCCGTTCACATGTCGACTTTGTGCTCTAAATCACTAGTCAATGGTAGCTCTCTACTTATAGTAGATATTTCTATTACAGTTCTCTCTCTGTTTACATACTGCATTTCCTTCAGTATCTATATCTTACTTTACTGCATGATTATATTTTCTAACCTGCTATGAACTGTTGAGATGTATTGTGCTCGCTCCCGTCCTGACTAGACCTGTTGAAAATTTTACAGAGGATGATGAGGAACCCTGCACCCCTTACTTTGGAGCTTGCCTAGATGACACTCGCGACCTGGACCCCTGGGGAGGTTCAGGCAGCTGCTGAGGATGATACCCTTGCTTAGTGTAGATAGCTTAGACTATTTCTTTCCATGTTTTAGCGGTTGTCTTTATTTTCTGAGTTGTATATTTTAGATGTTGAGACTTGTAGTTCATTTTTGTTGTACCTCAGTTGAGGATTTCCTTATCTATTTTATCGTGCCATATTCTGTCTCTAGATTGTGATTGAGTTATACCTCTGTGTTGGCCTCCTTATGGAGAGTATTCATATTATGTTAGTTATAGTTCATGACCTAGAACAGCATTCTACCGCCGATACTGCGGCGTAGGCTGGGCGTTGTTACGTTCTCGTACCCTCACAGTGGGTGCGGGTTGTGACATATACTATGGCGACAAGAATTGATTTTGTGTTTCATGATTGATTTGAACAGAGGGTCGCGATAAAGGAGGTCAGCCACTCACCTTAGTCTTTGTTTTAGGCGAAAGACTGGTTGGCTGCACTTAGACGTCGCCTACCAGATCACCTACAATCGCATAATTAACTGATTAGAACATTGTATTATTCAAGAAATTCGATACGAATATGAAGTTCGAAAATGCAAGCCATAAAAACTATCGAAAACATTCACAAAAATATATTCATGAAAATGCCAAAGCCAGAGCAATTTTTGGCATGAAAAGCTGAGCAACGAGAGGTCTCTCCTGACTCAGTCGCAGAGCCAATCCTCGAGGCGCAACCCCCTGAATATGGAACTTGATTCCGAAGAAGCCTTTCCATAACGAGAAAAGGATCTTAATTCAATCGTTTTCGTTCGACCGATTCAACCGATTCCGACTTATCGGTCCAGACTGAATCGGTAGCGACAATGTTTCTTTTTTGCGCACCCAGTGGACAGAAATGGAACACATTGTAGGGATGGGCACTACATCATAACCAACTAATAAAAAGTTTTGTCCTTGAAACTTAAGAATAGAACCTACCTCTACGAAAAATAATGAAGAAAATTTCTCCTTCATCTCCGATTCAAGTTCCCAGGTCGACTCTTCAACCGAATGATTGCTCCAGCGTACGCGGATGAGAGAGATCGCTCGATTCTACAAAAGTTTATCTTTAAATTCTAAGATTTGGACTGACACTTCAACATATGATAAGTCGGCCTTCAGGTCTAGCTGACCAAAATCTACCACATGGCTTGGGTCGTGCACGTACCTCTACAACTGAGAGACGTGGAAGACATTATGCACACCCGCTAGCGCTGGTGGCAGGGCAATCTGATAGGCCACTAGGGAAACTCGCTTGAGTATTTTGAACGGCCTAACAAATCTCGGACTCAACTTACCCTTTGCACCAAACCGGGTAACTTCACGCAAGAGCGACACGTTAAGAAATACGTGATCCCCTTCAAGAAACTCGAGGGGTCGATGATGAACTTTCGTGTAACTTTTTTGCTGACGCTGTGCAGTCTTTAATTGTTCCCAAATGAGCTTGGCCTTCTCCACGGTCTGTTCCACCAGTTTCGGGCCAAGTGTAAACCCCCTAAATTTTTACTATGATTTTTTATTATTTTTATTTGTCTGGATTTATTTTTGTATTGCTCGTCGAGTGCGAATATGTGCGAGGTACATATTTTTAGAAAAACAGTTTTTGATTATAAATTTTATTCATGTAGGATAGTTTTCAAACTAATATATGGTAAGTATTTTTAATTACTTAAAGTTGTAAAAAATGGCGCGACGAGATTTCCAAAATACTATTTTATTTTATTTTACAAATATATGTAGTAGTTTAGAAAACTATTATTTTATGGATACTATATGTATGCAGAGACATAAAATTTATTTCATGTCTACTTTGAATTTTTGAAGTACTAATTGTTTTATTCAATTATCAAAAAGGTATTTTCAAATAATTAAATAATTATGGTAATTTTTGAAATTATTATTATAAGTATTTTTTTAGAAAATATATTTTAAAATTATTGTGGTATTTTAAATCTTGATTTGATTTAAATAGTTTAATTAATATCTACATTTGAAATTTGATTTATCTTATATGAATATGAACAAAAAGATAGAATGTAATTATATTTAAATTGATTTGGATTTGGATTTGAAATTATTGAATTGATTTAAATTAGAGGTGAAAATTATCTAACGGGGATTTAAACAAATCCAATCCTTATCCAACTAGGAGCACCACCTCCTATATAAGGAGAGGCTCCATATTCTCTTCTCCCACAATTCTACCAAACCAATTCTACCACGTGAGTGCATCATGTCCATGTCCTCTCCCGTCCATAATCTTATTCCATATTTACATATACACCATCCCTTCGTGTCGACAACTCCGATACGATACATCACAAAACCCTAAACCTATTTTACTGCTCTGTCCTCCACCGTGTCTCATCTACCACGCCCGATCCCACACATCCGCTAGCAACCCGCCGCCAAACCGGTAATCTAACCTTACATTCTCCCTGTCCAGCATCTCCATCATCCTCACCACCCGTCAATTCCGACACAGTAGAGACCACGACCACTCTCCGACCATCCCGCTGGCATCCCACCGAAATACCACCTCCGTCTCCTCCGTCCATACAACCAGAGCCAGCACGCAATCCCGGCCAGTGGCCGATCCATCCCACTACCTGCAGCACAATACCCCCATTACCTCGACCATCACCACACGTCCGTAACCACCACCGCTGTCACCGTCACGGCAGCCCACAGCCGCCTCCATCCAAACCATCCAAATCGAAAATCCCCCAAAATCAATATCAACCACCACTACCACCACCATAAATAAACTGACAAACTCACATTCGTCTAGCGGCGCTGACACCATCATGCCAGGACTGGCCCGTCCTCGCACACCTGATGCCGACCTAGCCCAGCACTCAGCAGATCCGTAGCTTCACTAACCGCTCTGGTACCTAACCCTGTTCTTCCTCCGGCGCCTACTGTTGGGCCACGCCTCGTCACAGCCGCGGAGAGTCTCCTCCTCCTTTTTCTTTTCTTTACGCAGGTTTTTAGACTCTCACGCCGGCAATCGGCCGACTGGGCCACCCCTCGTCAGCGCCACTGATCGTGGCTTTCCGCCACCGCCTCCCTCGTAGACGACGAGGACCTCTGCCACTAGATCTGGTCGATCCGACCCACTCCTGATGACCGGACCCCTCCAGCGTGTCCTCGGCGCCGACGAAGACCAGCGCCCTCCACTGTGAGGTTTTCGACCCTATCCCTCTCAAACCTCTCCACCGCTTCCCTCCACCTGTCCGAGCCCCCTTTTCCTTCCTCCGGCTCTTTCCCTCTCTCCGTTTCTCTTCCGCTCTCACACTCTATCTCTCGCACCCGCTCCCTCTCCCCTTTCCTTTTTCTACTGGCCCCCTCACCCTTTCATTCATTGGAAACCAATGACCTCTCTCCTTTCTTCAAGCTTCTTTCCCTTTTCACTGATTGTTTTCTTTTTGTTTTTGTTTTTGTTTTCGTTGCCTCTCTCGAATAAAGAGAAGGCAGTGGCAGTTGTGTTATTTTGTTCTTATTTTTTCTTTTTTTTCTATTTTATTTTATTTTATTTTTCTTTTCTTTCTTTGTGTAAGAGAACAGCAACTCATCTGTATTATTTAAATTTTCTATTTATATTTAATTATTAAGTATATATGTATAGATGTAGAGAGTAAAATACTAGGAGTATTATGGTTATTATATACACTAATAGCTTTAAATATATTTGGGAAAAATATGTTATTTCAGGGTATTTCAAATATAGTTTTTACCTAATTAATATTTGACAAAAATATATTTTTGTAAATCTTGGGCCCTAAATGTATTCTTATGTGAGATTTTAAATAAATCTTTTCATTATTACATAACTTTTTTATCTAATTTTAATTATAATTTTTACCTAAATAGTGTTTTGACAAAACTTAAGGTCTCAGCCTAAGTTTAAAGTATTCATCCAAAAACATATTTTGACTAGTAGATATTTTTAAGTATTATAAATATTTTCTAAAAATCGTATATATATAATTATTTATCCAATTCTTTCGATTTTTATCATGTTCATGACTAAGCCCGTGATCTATATTCTCTTGCCAAATCTGTACTTCCTCCTGTCGACTTTAACTAATCTGACCGTTCTGGACCCGATGGAATACTCTGTGTTATCAACAGAGGCCACCTTGCATAGTTGTAACACGAAAGCCACATTTCGTGCCAGCATGATCATCACATCACACCAGGCAAGATCCTTGCCATTAGCTGTCTATTTTACTTTAGCTCATATTTCATGAATTATTTACTTTCTGCAAAATAAACTGTGATACATGGCATAAGTAGATAAAATTTTTACTGTTTAGTTCTATTTCCTACTATGTACTATTTTCTTATACATTGAACTTAGATTTAAGGGACCACCATTTGTGTGTTGTATTCATAGGCCTTGACACATTTGTACCACGTTGTTGCGAGTCGCATATATAACACGGACACGCGTGACTGGTTGGCCACCGGTACGTATAAGCCATGCGATAGGATTAACCACTAATAGAGGTTGCATGCTTAGTTTGTCACCCTCGATTTTTGTTATACGTATTTTGGTATACGTGTACGTATCTCGGACCCGTATTTTGACTTGTCCTGGCTGGCTAGTCTTGGGTTTTTGCTAGGGCATGGGTTAGTTGGCATTTCATGGCTCGTGTGGTTTATTCTGGCTTGGGCATGCATCGAGTTCGGTTGGGTTCGGTTTGGCTTGGTATGGGTTGGTAGCAAACCCTTACCTACCACCATTCTCCCATTTATTAACCCAACAATCCTTCTCTCACCTCATTCATTTCTCATAACTCTCTTCTTCTTCTTCATTTCTCTACCGACCACTGCAGTAGGCAAGTGCATCTTGCTTCTACTTGAGAACCTATTTTGATGGTTCCAATGGTTTCTTAGCATGATTCTTAACTACTTTAGAACTTGAAGATTTTTATTTTTGTGCATGGATTTTCCTAGATCTAGGTTTCTAGCATTTTTGATCTTTCCGGTTTTGATCTACTAAACTGGGTTGTTTTCGATAATGGAGAGTTCCATGTGGTGGAAATTTCGATTTTACGCAAGTTTGGCTTTTGAATGGCTGGATTTCATCAAATCATGGCCGAGATGGGGTTTCTTGAGTTTTCCAGTCCCATGGTTTCTTGTCTCGGCCTTGGGGGAGAAGACGAGCCCTTTATGTACACGTTCATACATGCTCGTGTAGTGACTTTCCTTTACGCCCACGTTTTACATGCTAGCGTAGTATTTTTCTCCTTTACGCACACGTTTTTACGTGCCCGAATAGTGTCTCCCTTTTTACACACATGTATTGCGTGCCAGCGTAACCTGTTCTACGCCTAGCTCATTCGAGCTCTATGCAGGGGCTACTCCCGCTCACGTAGAGTCTAGCGTGCGTAGAGTCTCGCTCAGATGCTCGCGTGCATAGAGTCTCGCTTGGGCGCTCACGTGCGTAGAGTCTCGCATAGAGTTCCGCTCGCGTGCAGCGCCTGCTCGAGTAGAGTGCTTGCTCGCGTAGAGGGGTCCTTCCTTGGTCTTGCTCGCGTAAAGCTATTTTACGCTCGGGGCCCCTTAGCCTAGCATAGTTTCGTTCGCGTAGAGGTTTGAGCCCCTATGTGTACCCGTGTGCCTTTTGTGCTTACACCCTTTTGTTATGAGCTTGATAACCTTGAATTGATTGACACGACTGGACTGATAATTGTGCTTGGCATGGTATGACAAGTAACTGACATGACATGACATGGCATGATATAACAAGACATGCCTAGTAAGCATGATGGGAACTATTGAATGTTGTTGTGACGGCTAGCATGATATGACAAAAATGAATGGCCTGGACACCATGGACGATTGAATTTGTACAAATGAACCAGTATTGTATTGCATCATGTCTAGGGCAGGGATCCCTGAGTACCACGGTCAGGGGTACCTACTGAAATTGACTAAAGATAATAACTAGAATAATCCAGAGTCATGAAGAGATTTCCAGCTACAGGCAATCCCGTTATCTGGGCGCCCCATCTTGGGATCTGTAGCCTGCCGTCGAGTAGGGCACATTTCTAGCACACTGTTATGCGTTGCACCTTTCAAGCTACTTAAGGGTACATACGTTTCCTGGATGATGTACCCACATGAATTCAACCCCTAACTTGCGTCTGGATAGCCTGGATGGTCTGCAGGGCTTGTGGCTGTGGAACAATCTCATTGCATCTTGCTAGTAACTAGGCTTGTGATAACCCTAGTTAGTTAAAGTATCAAGCCGTACTTATTGCTTGGCCGTGATTGATTGGATGGAGTCTAACTAGTCTAGTCTTGTCCTGATCCTGTACAAGATTGTTACATGACCTGATTGCTTATGCTTTTACTTTATCGATAAATGGTGGGAAACCAAGTTCCGTTCAGATGAAGGGTTACAACCCCGGTCCTTGTTTGGTTTAAAGGTTGTAACTTGGTTATCTGGATAGTCCCATGGTTATCTTATCGTATATCATCATGATTTTCTATATTTCCAGTCTTTTATTATATAATTATGTTCTTGTGCTAATTGCTGGTTTTAGTTTTTAAGTGAAGCCTCCTTTATGGCACTTGCTCTTTCTGGGATCTGACCCAGCTGATTTTGCATGACCAGATACCGGAGCAGCTATAGAGGATCTCCCTACCTTCCAGCCAGATGGTGACCACCAGGCGTAACCCTGACAACGAGTGGGTTTTATCTTGGCTCTTCCACTCTATTGTAAAATTATTCTTTTGAGGCATTTAGTCGACGAGCATTTGTTAGCTCGATTGCATTTTCTTACTGTCTGCCTACGGGCTATAACATGATTGACAAATCCTAGGGTTGATCATGTATGACTGAAATTCTTGCTAGTCTTCACATTTTGTATGACTAGCTTCATGATCATCTGAATATGTAATGTTTGGGACGCCTTACTTTGTATGTCTGATGATCTAACATCTTGTAACTGCTATTACTTGCTTAAGATTGAGATAATAGGCTTGTTCATAACCATAAGAGACTGATGGCTTGTAGTTAAATCCTCATATATCTAGACAGCCGTGACCGTATATTGAGGTAGATTATACATCAATGTACGTAGCTGGCTGTATCTGTCCCCCGCTCTCCAGTATTCTGGTTCTGGAGCGTGACATAGTTTGACTTAGCGGTTAATAGATGTTATATATGTTGTGGATACAACATAGTAGGCATTGGGCGGGGAGGACATTTCCTTAGCGTATGGGCTATGTTACACATTTTCCTTGTGACCGTACGCTCCATTGGAGATGCGGGTTGATGACCCAAGATTACTGACGGCCACTGATATTCTGCGAAACATTATGCTCTTATTGATTGGGCCTCTGGTGCCCCAAGGGGGGACCATGCCAATCCCATTTTAGCCAGGGCCTATGCGTTGGAGGGCGTTGTTAAAACTGTATTCACTTAGATTGGTTAGGCACCCTTATCCGTTAGGTACGAGTACTCTTGGTTTGGGTACTTGTATCTAACCGTGGCTTGGAACAATAACTTGTCGCTGATTAGTTCGCCATATCTTGTCCTTGTTTGGTTGTAGATGTGGCTTACTACTCGGATGAGAAGGTATTGAACCTTGTTGGGGTCCGGATACCATATTGGATTCATGACTTCGAAAGATACTTTATCGTGGGTTAGTGTGCCATCTCCTGTCCTTGTTTGGCTGGAAGGATGGTATGCTAATCAAAATGGTGAGGTATTGGACCATGTTATGATCCGATCTTACTTATTATTATTGAGCAGTTATATTCAGTTTATATGGTACGATATTGTGTATCTTGTTATATCCCTCTAAGGACCTAATGATCTCTCCAGGTGTGTGCTCTTGTCTTTCGCAGGTGTCCTAGCTCTAGCCGTGATCAACTCTATTTCTTCGAGGATGATTGCACTTGGATCGTCTTCGCTTCGCTCGCCAAACTCATTTCATTTTCCATGTATTTATTTCCTTACTTGTTGGTAGTAGATTTGTCTCTGCCCAACATATTGTACAAAGACTTTTTATAGTTGATTATATGATATATTTTATTCTTTTATTTTGTGGATGAGATTAGTTAGCCTTGGTTTTATACTACATTTACAGCTTATGTATACATACGAGGATTCCATATATTGGAGCATACTTCGTATGTATACAACTGACATATCGACGTACTTAGTCCTAAGTATTTTGTGACTGGGGAGTTACACTAAGAATATGCTGTTCTACGACTTCATCCCAGCAAATGGGTGATCTGTACTTCCGACCGTACAAGGCTTCGTACGGCCATTTGGATGCTGAACTGATAGCTATTGTTGTATGCAAATTTGGCCAATAGTAGATGAACGTCCCAACTCGACTTGAAGTCAATTGTACGAAGCTGTAACATGTCTTCAAGAATATGATTCACAAGCTCTATTTGGCCATCGGTTTAGGGATGATAAGCTAAGTTGAACTGCAACTTGGTACCAAGAGCCGACTGAAGGCTATTCCAAAAGTGCAATAGAAATCGTGCATCCCGATCAGAGACGATGGATACAGGGAATCCATGTAGCCATACTATCTCATCAAGATAAATTTGAGCCAGGCGATCAGCGCTCCAAGTAACTTTAATGGCAATAAAGTACGCTGACTTGGTTAGTCGATCAACGATGACCCAGATGGCATCATTTTCTCGCGACGTCTTCGGCAGGCCAACAACAAAGTCCACAGTGACATGATCTCATTTCTATTCTGGAATAGTAAGGTTCTGCATCTTTTTGCCCGATCTCTGATGCTCAGCTTTTACCAGCTGATAGACCATGCATTGGGACACGAAGAGTGCCACATCTCTCTTCATTCCGTGCCACCAGAAGGTCGTGTGGAGGTCTTTGTACATCTTTGTGCTGCCATAATGCAAGGTATATTTCGCGTAGTGAACCACCGTTAGTATTTCCTTTCTAAGTTCCAAATCATTTGGAACGCATAGCCTACCCTTCAATCGAAGCATGTCGGTTTCATCTACCGCAAAGTCGATCGTACTACCCGTTGAAATTTGCTCTCGTACTTTCTTCAGATATGGATCATTCTTCTGAGCGGTCTTGATCTTTTCTTGCAAGCTCGGCTCTAGCTGCAACTGCGCTAACTGCACATCCCTAAATCAAACCCGGAGGTCGATACCCATCTCTTCTAGGTCACGTAGCAGTCCACGATCGATGGATAGCGAGGAGATATACTTCCGACTCAGAGAATCTGCCACAATATTTCCCTTACTCGACGTATAGTAAATAGTCAAGTCATAATCTTTGATCAGTTCAAGCCAGCGACTTTGCCGCAAGTTCAGCTCTTTCTGCATAAATAGATACATGAGGCTCTTGTGATCTGTATAGATCACGCATACCACGCCATAAAGATAGTGACGCCATAATTTTAATGCGAACACAATCGTCGCTAACTCCAGATCATGTGTGGGATTGTTCTTCTCGTGTGACTTTAGCTGTCGAAAAGTAAAATATATTACCTTATTCCGTCGCATCTGTACATACCCCAAACCCTGGCCAGACGCATTGCTGAAGTTCTGGAATCCTTAAGTCCCTTCTGAAAGTGCGAGTATCGGGGCCGAGATGAGCCGTTGCTTTAACTCTTAGAAGGAAGCTTCACAGTCGTCTGACCATTCAAAAGTTACTCCTTTCTGGGTGAGGCGAGTCAGAGGCGATGCGATCTTTGTAAAATCCTTCACGAAGCGTCGATAGTATCCCGCTAAGCTAAGGAAGCTTCAAATCTCGCCGACTCATGCTGGCTATTTCCAATCAATAATGGCTTCAACTTTCTTTGGGACGACTGTAATGCCTTCGGATGAACTGATGTGTCCGAGGAACGCGACACTGCTCAGCCAAAATTCATACTTGCTCCATTTCGTATACAACTGATTTTCTTGAATGGTCTGAAGTGGTCCACAAATGCTCAGTGTGTTGTCGCTTGTCCTTCTTATAGACGAGTATATCGTCGATGAAGACTACTACCAACTTGTCGATGAAGGGTCGAAACATTCGATTCATTAAATCCATAAAAGCAGCTGGGGCGTTCGTTAGGCCAAATGGTATTACCAGGAATTTGTAATGGCCGTATTGAGTGTGAAAGGCTGACTTCGACACATCGTATGACTTAATCTTGACTTAATGGTAACCTGAGCAAAGATCAATTTTAAAAAACACTCAGGCACCCTGTAACTGATCGAACAGGTCATCTAGGTGGGGCAAAGGATATTTGTTCCAAACGGTAGGCTTGTTCATCTCTTGATAATCGATACAAAGACATATTGTGCGATCCTTCTTTTTAACAAACAACATGAGTGCTCTCCATGGCGAGATGCTAGGCCATATGAATCCCTTATTAAGCAACTCTTGCAACTGTAATTTGATTTCCTTAAGCTCTACAGGGGCCATTTTGTACGGAGCTTTAGAGATCGGTCGGGTATCGGAGAATGTGTCAATGGTGAACTCTATCTCTCGATCAGGTGGCATGGCGGGCAGCTCGTCTGGAAACACGTCTGGAAATTCTGCCACAACGTCGACTTGACCCGCATTTGTACCATCCTGCCTCATGTCTCGTACAGACGCTAAATAGCCTTCACACCCGGAATGCAGCATTCTTCGATCTGATATTGCCGAGATCACCACACAGGTCGACGACGTCTCACCATACGCATAGCAAAATTCAGGCACTATAGGTAAATGGAAGGTGACCGTCTTTTCGTACAGTTGATGGTTGTATTACACAGACTGAGCCAATTTATTCGTAGAATGATATCATAGTCCTTAATGTCGACTATCGTATTGAGACCTACCTTTTGACCACCTATACAAATGATTCTGTCTCCGCATGCTAAGTTTACAAGTAGTGACGTGTCCGACAGTATATTGACGCTAAGATTAAGCCCTAATGGTGTCACAGGGAATTTGTGTTCGACGACAAAATCTGTCGATATAAAGCTATGCGTAGCACCTGAATTAAATAGTACATGAGCAGGTTTGTTATTGAGATATAGTATACCAGTCACGACTGTGCCAGATGCAACCGCTTCTTCCTGGGTCATAGCATAGACGCGGCCCAGGGCATTGGGGCGACGATATTGGCCATTTTGTGGTACGGTCTATGGAGCCCGAGGTACTTGGCCTCGGTTTTCTTGATGTTGCATAGGGCGTTGATTCGGCCCATCTTGAGGGCAGTTGCGTGCGATGTGCCCTACTCGACCGCACCCGAAGTATGCTCCACTTTTATTAGGCACGTTAGCCGTGTGCCCCACCTTATGGCAATGATTGCAAACTACTCGGTCATGCATGTTGTTACCATCTAGGTTGCTATGGTGCTTTTTATTATAGATGCAAAAAGTGCCTGTAGCGACTGGAGGGGTATTGAGGCTTGAGACAAAGGGCGTGGTTGAGTGACACGCCTATTGTTTGATATTCGGGCCCTATCACATGAACAGAAATGGAAGGCCTCAGGCCTACTTCGAATCTCTGTGCTCGACTCGCCGCCGTTGGCAGGTAGACACCTACAAATCAAGCCACTTGTTGAATTCTGCAGCATATTCATGTACCGTCATATTTCTTTGTTTTAGCTGCATGAACTCTTTCTTTTTTGCCTGGCGGATCGTCGCAGGTAAGTACTCGACTTCGAAGGTCTTGCGAAATAGCCCAGGAGATTGCTGCAGTAGAATCATCGTGGCGAATAGCTTATTTTTGTACCACCCACCAGTCGTGCGCGTTCAACCAAAGTTGAAGTTGAGCGCAAGCGACTTTCTTTGCCTTATCGATGTCGATGAGCTTAAAGTTGTCTTCGATCTCGTCTAACCAGTCGATCGTAAGGGAAGGGTCTTCGGTGCCGGAGAAGGGAGTGCGAAATGCCTTCTTGAAGTTGGTATAGTCGAAGGTGTTATTCTCTGGCGGCGCAAGCTAAAACGAAGGCTTTCCGGGTGCAACTTTAATGGGCTGGTTCACGGATTCGGCAGAACGGGCTGAAGAGTTCCCATTAGTCACGAATGTTTGTACCAACTGCCATAGCGTGTCAAGTTGCCCTTGCTGTATCTTGAATTGAGCTTAGAATCCGGCTTCAAATTGGGCTTGTTGTCTTTCGAACTATAGGCGCAGCTTCTCGCTTTCTTATTGGAATGCTGCAGCCTGCCTCTGCTGTATTTCGAGCATATGCAGCATCTGTTCTATAGCACTGTCGGAAGGTCCAGCTTCGTTAGGCATCCTCCCTGTTGGGTTGATGGAAGGCTCAGTTTTAGAACTACTCGAGCCGCTGGAAGCGCTCGCTTCGCCCTCTGCCCGAGGTCCCACAACTCCTGGAGAAAAAGGCAACTTTCGTTAGTTTCAGAAAATATCTTGGGTTCAGCGTATGGAACAACTCATCTCATCGACACAAGGTCAACAGTTCGAGACTAGAGACTCGAGACTGGAGGCTAAGAACGTAAAGTCGTGCTCTGAAACTATTATGTCACGCCCCGATTCCAAAGAATCGATAGTCATCCCCCGGGCGTGATGTGGTATGAACCTAGGTTGCGATCGTACAAGGAAGAGTCATGAGGTAATCCGAAATACAACATCTAAGAGAGAGAAAGAGCTCAGACAAATTAAAAAACACATTGAGACATAAAAACTTTGCATTTTATTAATAATATACATCATTTACAGACTCTATTACAATTATGCTGCACGGGCTTTACAACATGAGTCAATTACAAAGGAGTGCCGATGAGATAGCCGTTCCATATATATATCCCTCATTTAAAGCAAAAGTATTCCAGCCACCTGGATGCGAAGGATGCCGAGATATGTTTCTTAGACTTTCAAAGAGTCTTCAAAAGTTGATGCGACAGGAGTCTTCGACGTGCGGTCAAAGCTTCAAAAGCACGAACGTCGCCTTGGTCAGTTGGCACATTTTTCTTGATTTCTAGCACCTGCGAAGAGCGAGGGTCAGTACGATCACATGTACTGGCGAGTAGCTAATTAAACTTAAGCTCTGTATTTGGTTTAAACAGTTTTATAAAACATGTTCGTTATTTGGTGATCTTTCTAACCATCCTGATTGATTTGCATATTAACATGTTTTGAGGCAAGCATATGAAATTGTATACATTGAGCATTTATCATAATCATCCCGTATCACGTGTGTTAGTTCAAGCAGTAAAAGGGGTGTGAAGGTCACTGGCAATGTCAAGCCATCACCGACTATAGCTGGATTTGACGGCGACCCTTTTATAGCGGATAGCGAGCCCTATGCGAAAGTTCCCAAATCACCAACATTGATTCATTGCTAACGCTTGCTATACTCATTCCTTCCGAGCTGATTTGGTTCATTGGCCTAGGCAACCATTCGAGGAAACTATACCTTGTCGACAAGTTGTCCAATAACCGTTTTTATAGATCTTGAAATAATTCTATCTCTTGTCTATAACCTTATCTTTGTTCTTTTTGGTGTGAAACTTACATTTAGTGAGTAAATTACTCACTTTGATGCAGTCATTTTGAGCTTCCTTTAGCAAGTGTTTCGTGAAGAATCGTGCCTCAATTCATTGGTTCTATACTATGGCGATAAGCATTGATTTTGTGTTTCATGATTGATTTGAAACAAAGGGTTGAGATGAAGGAGGTCAGCCACTCACCTTAGTCTTTGCTTTAGGCAAGGGACTGGTTGGCTGCGTTTAGACGTCGCCTACGCGATCACCTGCAATCACATAAGCAACTGATTAGAATATTGTATTATTCAAGGAATTCGATACGAATGCGAAGTTTGAAAATGCAAGCCATGAAAACCATCGAAAATATTCACGTAAACGCATTCAGGAAAGCCAAA
Organism: Iris pallida; assembly: GCA_029216955.1. NCBI lineage: Eukaryota > Viridiplantae > Streptophyta > Magnoliopsida > Asparagales > Iridaceae > Iris > Iris pallida. The sequence goes on from JANAVB010039017.1 coordinate 4,427,258, forward strand.
GCCAAAGCCAAAGCAACTTTTGGCATGAAAAGCAGAGCAATGGGAGGCCTCTTCCGACTCAGCCGCAGAGCCAATCCTCAAGGCGTAACCCGTTGAATATAGGACTTGGTTCTGAAGAAGCCTTTCCATAACGAGAAAAGGATCTTAATTCAATCGTTTTCATTCGACCGATTCAACCGATTCTGACCTATCGGTCCCGACTGAATCGGTAGCGACAGTATTCCTTTCTCGCGCACCCCATGAACGGAAATGGGGCACGATGTAGGGATGAGACACTACAATTATAAATAGTAGTGTGACTTAATTCTAGGTAGTATAAATAATAAATGACTAAGGTAACATTGATGATTGGCGATTTAAACCAATCCCACTTTCCTAGTTAAGAGTGGTTATTTGTAACTGTATTTGTGAATAACATATTGTTAGTTGTATTTGGGATTGGTAGATATATATGTGATGACAATATATCATTGTTAGACTCGGTTAGACGTGGTTACACTCTGTGCTCGCAACTGAGCATGCTTGGACAAACCCCAGGCAAGTATACGTTACTATATTTACTATTATTTTAGCATTTTATATTATTGTTTGATATTTATTTTTATATAAACTATGCATGCAAGCTATACTTGGGTGCGAACGACGATGTTCGTACGTGTCCTTTTATGCATGTTGACTTAGTTTTAGTTTTAGCTATCTTCTGCTTGTGGGATATATTTATATCTTCTTTGGCGATGACATCCACATTACACGATTTGGGATATTTTGCTAGGGGAATTGACTGTGTATCTAACTGATCATCAATATGTATGGAATGTGTGACAGATAAAAAAATATAACTGTTGTGATTAGGAAATTATAGACTCAAGTAGTTATAAGATGGACAGATTATGGACATGACTTGGTCAGTATAGAAATTATGGGGGTAGACAGTTACTAGTGCGTATGGGATTGCCAAACTGATAAACGATAGTCTTTGGAGGTAATATAGGAATGATGATCCTTTTACAGATACCCTACGATATTTGTTGGTTGTTATAAAAGTTTACATGTGACTGGATGATAGTATATGTACTGGTGGTCTTGTGTTATATGGATTATCGCATTTAGCGTGAATCCCATCCATGCGTGTGAAAGTTGTCCTCTAAATTGTTTAGATAGTTAGAATGACCCTTACATATTTATTTATTTATTATGGTAGTTTATATAGCATGTATATTATGTATCTTGATAAGTTCCTTTGAGGACTTGATTTCCTTCCAGATTATCTGCATTGGTTGTCATCGAGTTCCTTCGGAGTTGCTGATGACTATCTTCTCGTTATACAGGTATTGTTACTAGGTAATTGTATCATGTCTTTCATAGTTTCATATAATTGCTTCTCATTGTTTATTTCGTATTGTTATAGCCTAGTATTTTGTTATAGCCTAGTATTTGTAAACCCTATTTTTCGTTCGGGCCTAGTATTTGTATACCCTTTCTTGATATTTATTTCTTGTTGATTGAGATAGTGTATTTGTAGTAATTTCTAGATAGAATTACCTACAGCGTATACATATTCGAGTTGAACTAGAGTCTAATTTGATGGGAAAGAAGCGTGGAAACTTTTCCCCAAACTAGAGAGTACCTGCAAGAGAAACAAGCAATACAACGCATGAAGCAAACACCAAACACAATCCACACAGACACAGAGAATTTTTGACGTGGAAAACCCTTGCAGGAAAAACCACGGGACGATCGGAGTCCAACCCTTGAGAAGCCTTCACTAATGAAATACGCTCTCTACAAACTTCTTCCGATCTAATACGATCCCCACAACACTTGGAAGCAAGAATAATTGATTACAAGGCTACGAAGAACAAAGACTACGAGTAGAGTTTACCCGAACACGATCCTCCTTCGAAAACGGCCTTCAATCCTCCTTCTTCTCTCCCAAAGTTGCAATGGCACTCTTGCCACTTTTTTCTCTATTTTTCTTAATGTTGTGTTGTGATTAGGGTTAGGAAAAACCATGTATAAATCCGCAGCAAAACCTAGACCGTAGGATACGATCTATAAAATCCCTAAATTTTTACTATATTTTTTTTATTAATTTATTTTGGTATTGATTTTTATTTTGGTAACGTACCCCGAGTGCGAATGCGTAAAGACATAAATACGAGATATTTGTTCATTCATATACAAAATATTTTATTATTGTTTTTGTTATGAATATAGAATAAATATGTTGTTTCAATACATAGTATAAACAAATATTTTCATATCAAAAGAACATTTCTTGATTTTTGCCAAAAACTTTATCTTTTACTTTTATAGAAGATTATTTTATTTCTTGTTCAAATATAGATATTAATTTAGAAAACTATATTTTATGTAAATATCTTATTTGCATGGATGTACAAATTTTTATTCATATATTTTTGGATTTTTGAAATTATTTATTATTATTATTTTTAGAAAAGATATTTTGAACTTATTGTGGTAATTTAAACTTTGATTAGATTTTATTGATTTAATTTAAACAAGTTTAATTTAAAGATGGGAATCATCTATATTTAATTTGGATTTGAAATTATCTAGATTTAATTGAGTTGGATTTGGATTGAATCGGTTTTAAAATAATTTAAATTAAAAGTAAGATTATCTAAAGGGGGTTTTAATTTTTCCTAATCCTTATCCCGCTAGGAGTTTCCACCCCCTATATATAGGGGAAGCCTCTATATTTTTTTCCTCCACAATTATTCATCACAAATATTTTTCCACCACAAGAGAGTGCATCGTGTCGGTGTCCGCTTCCTCGGTCAGCCGTGATGGCCCCAGGTCCGACCCCGGATGTCATTCCAATATAATGTTTTACATATATTTAGTATAGAGCTCATTAGTGAATTTAGTATAAAAATATATAAAGCTATTTTTCTAGTACATTGAGGATCTACACTATGTTATACAATTTTTCTCAAAATTTTAGGATTTATTTCATAACTTTTATTACTTTTTGCATGTTACTTATATTGTACACTATTTACATAATATAGAATAAATGCAAAATTAGTATTAAATATTTCAGCTTGTATAAATGAGATTAGATGAAGGTTGTTTAAATAAATATTAACTCTATTTATTATCTATAGTAATTTTAAATAATGTTATAGATAATTTAGATAAATATGAACTATATTTTAAGTTAATCATAATCCTAAGTCTAATATGAAAGCATCCCTATCTATATTATATCATAACAAAGTAACTTCTATCAATTTAAATCAAATCCTATATAATTTAGGAGATAAATCTGAAATAAATACTTATATAAACCCAATACATCCCCCTTCTATCAGCCATAATTCGAAATTATTTTTAGTCTAATAGAAACTCTAAAATTCGTCATTAGAATTCAGCCCTGCTTTTTAGCAGCAAGAGCAACTTGGAACGATTATATCTCCTAGCTCCGAACTCCGTTTCGCCTCCAGTTTTTTTTAAGAAAGAAGCATATCGAGGTAAGGTTTCCAAAAACATATTTTAATAGATAAAATTTATTATGTAAATTTTTTCAAAACTGTTTGAGTATCTAGTGTCCAAAAAATAAACGTGTTTCGATATTTTTATGATTTCGGAAGATTCCAGAAACAAAAATGTGATTCGTTTAGTTTTTCGAAAAGATGATACGAAAACATATACCATATCCTAACTTCAAAATTTATTAAATAAATATAATAGGTGCAGTATTAATTATAATTAGATAATAGACTATTTTCAGCATCCGAAGTTGTTCCTACACCTTCTCTTTGTGCGCTGTTGTAGATTCGTCGTCAGGACATCATCTTACCTCACTCGGACATCAGACAAGTACACATTGCCAAAATTTACAGTACTTACATGCTTTTCTATACTGCTATTCTTTTGTGTCTTACTTGGTACATATTTCTCTTTCGCTTCATATCATGGTTACTTCTTGTTTTACGTGCACGTAGATTATTACTCTTTCTTTTCTCATGTCACTAGCCATATTTTTCTATCATGTTCATGTCTAGTGATAGTATTGCTTAGCCTTTGTCGTGTCCCTTTGACATAATTGAGATGGACTTGACTTGTTGACATCTTGACTTGACTTGACTCGTAGTTCTAGGCGAGATCCTTGTGATAGACGATAACTATAATTGACTACTCTCTGTTGTGAGCCTCCACTGAGCTGCGATAGAGACTTACTATAGGTTGTGAGCCCCCACTGAGCTGTGATCTATAGGACCGTGAGTCCCCACTGAGTTGTGGTTTACTCCGATTTATTCTTGGTCATGTTTATCAGCACGATTCTCGATGGCATGCCATTTCCTTGTGTTTTATTCTTGTACTACTCTACAGTCTTTATTTCTTGTACTATTTCCTATCCTTTCTTGCATGTGAAAATTGTTAAAGTAGGCATGTATATTATTTGTCTTGCTAGTCCTCTGAGGACCTGGTGATCTCTCCAGGTGTGTTGGTGATTTTCGCAGGTGCTCTAGCCAAGGACATAGTTTACAATCTACCTTCGCGATGCTAGATTTTGGATCGTCTTTCGCTTCGCCCGACTCTTCCATCATTGTAATATATTTCTCTCTTTTTGTTGGCAGTGGATTTATTTCTGCCCAACGTTTTGTACAAATAACATTTATAAGTTAATTTTTAAATATATTTATTTGTGGATGAGATTAGCTTCATGGTTAGTGAATTTTACAGCTTATGTATACATACGAGATTTTCGTATATTGGAGTATGCTTCGTATGTATGCAGCTGGCATGTCTACGTACTTGGTCCTACGTATTTTAGGACTGAGGCGTTACACGATCCAACGGTATAAAAATACCTTAAAATCAGCCTCAGCCCGTCGACACAGATTTCGGCCATAACTCTGTATTTTTGTGACAGAACAGTTCTGGAACCAAGGGGCAGAGTTCGATAGAACTCTGCCTCCCCTATTCTAGAAAGTACTCTGGTAGGTTCCGAGCTTCTTTTTCATCTCCGAATGGCCTCGTCACCTCCCTAGCTTCTCTGACACACAGACGGCGCTCGTTGCACTCCGGGGTCTTCTCTACATAGGTTGGGAACCCTACCCACTCCAATATTTCTCCCCCTTCACAACTATGTGGAGGAGGTCGTCATCCCAACGATATGCCTGCAGGACTCAATCTTTTCTTTCAGTAGAATCTTGGTGAACATATCTGCTTCGTTATCATCTGTATGAACCATCTCAAGCTCTGCGTCCTTCTTCTCAATCACATCCCGTATCCAATGATACCGAGTCTCGATGTGCTTGGACCGGCTCTAAAAGGTCTGATTCTTCACAAGGTGAATAGCACTTTGACTGTCGCAAAGCAAAGTATACTGCTCTTGCTTCAGCCCTATTTCCTGTAATAGCTTTTTCATCCACAGCAACTCCTTTCAAGCCTCCGTCGTCGCAATGTACTCTGCCTCTGTCGTTGACAAGGCAACACACTTTTGCAACCGCGACTGCCGCGATACCACTCCTCCAGCAAACATCATCATATAGCCCGAAGTCGATCGCCTCGTGTCTACATCTCCAGCCATATCAACGTCGGTATATCCAACCAGCTTCAGCTCGTCCCCACCAAAAGAAAGTCTTTAATCGGTAGTGCCCTGAAGATATCGTAGAATCCACTTAACCATACTCTAATGTACCCTTCCAGGATTTGAAAGATACCTTCTAACTGTGCCAACTGCATGAACGATGTCTAGCTTCGTACATACTATAGCATACATAAGGCTTCCTACAGCTGAGGCATATAGAATCCGCTTCATATCTTTTTTTTCATCTTCGGTAGATGGACACTGCTCCTCAGTGAGCTTAAAGTGGGTCGCAAGTGGATAACTCACTTTCTTCGACTCGTCCATCCCGAAATGCTGAAGTACCCGATAAATGTACTTCTTTTGAGATAAGTCTAGCAGCTTGGACTCTCTTTCTCGTCTGATCTCCATCCCAAGAATAGTCTTTACTGTGCCCAAATCCTTCATAGAGAAGGGTGCCCAGTTGGCGCTTCCACTCCACTATCCTAGTGGCATTCCGACCCACTAATAGCATGTCATCAACATAGAGTAATAAAATGGTAAAATTATCCCCAACAAAGTACCTCACAAATACACAATGGTCTGACGTCATCCGTGCATAACCATGCTCCCCCATAAACGACTCAAACTTCCTGTACCACTATCTCGGAGCCTGCTTCAGACTATACAAGCTCTTTCTCAACCGGCAGACCAAATATGACTTGTCCTTCTCACAGAATCCCTCTGGCTGCTCCATGTATAGCTCCTCCTGAAGATCATCGTGGAGGAACGCCGTCTTCACGTCTATTTGCTCGACCTCCAAGTCAAAACTGGCTGCTAATGCTAGAACCACCCGAATAGACGACTACTTGACGACAGATGAAAAGATCTCATCATAATCCACGCCTTTTTGCTGACCGTAGTCTTTAACTACCAGTCTTGCTTTGTATCGAGGTCGAGTAGCATCATCCGTATGCTTCACTCTAAACACCCATCGATTTTTCAAAGCCTTCTTGTCCTTTGGCAATCGTACTAGCTCGTAAATAGAATTGGCGTATAAGAAACTCATCTCCTCCTGCATAGCCTGCATCCACTCCTGCCTTTGTTCATCTTCCATTGTCTCTGTAAAACTTTCGGGCTCTCCTCCGTCAGTCAATAGCACATACTCATCCGGTGAGTATTTCGTAGATAGTCGATGCTCTCTGTCGCTCTTTCTCAATGGAGCCACTTGTGCTGGCTATGTACCAACAACCTCCTCCCCTTCAGGAACTTCCTTTACGGAATGCTCATCCTTCTGAGGGATACCCTGACCACCGTCAGCAGGCTGATGATCAAGGTTGGAGGCAACTCCATGTATTGGCTCCCCCATAATTGGATCCTCTACGATATCCTTTGGAAACTGTTCGAAGCAAAATGACTTTAACTCAGGCAATTCCTCAGCCTCAGAAGGCATTTCGGAATCCTGAGTGTTGTTCATGGTCTGATCCTCGACGAATACTATGTCCCTGCTTCTGTAGAGCTTTCTTCCCACTTGGTCGTAGAGTCTATAGCCAAACTTATCCCGACCATAGCCGACAAAGACGTACTGCCTCGTCTTCTGCTCAAGTTTGGACCTCTCATCCTTCGGTACATGTATGAAGGCCTTACAACCAAACACTCACAGGTAATTATATGACTTGTCGTACCATACTTTGTCAGGCACATCACCCTGCAAAGGAGCACTAGGAGATAAATTAATAACATAAGCAGCTATGAAAAGAGCCTCACCCCAATAACTGCCTGACAAATTTGCTTCTGACAGCAAACACCGAAGGGACCAATGTATTCGCTGCCTTTATCAGACCGAACACACAATAACTTCTTGCCCGTCTCTCTTTCAACAGAGGCCTGAAACTCTTTGAAAGTAGGCAGCTCATGATTCTTGGTCTTTAAGGCATAGACCCAAACCTTTCTGGAATAGCCATCAATAAAAGTTACAAAGTAAGAAGCAGCACCAATAGATTTTACCTTCATAGGACCGTAGACATCCGAGTGAATTAACTCGAGCAACGTCGGCTTCCTTGAACTTGGGTGACTTTGGAAAGACACCCTATTTTGCTTCCCAGCTAAGCAGTGCGTGAACTTCTCCAACTTTGTAGACTTGAGCCCTGAAATCACCTTCATGTTCACCAAGTAGCTCATCTCCTTCTCGCTGATATGGCCAAGCCACCTATGCCATAACTCGATAGATGCGTCAGAAACTGCTTCACCTCCTATGTCCCCTGTACGGTCCCCTCCATATAGTAGAGACCGGACTTCTTGCTTCCTTTGGCAATCACCATCGAACCTCTGGAAATCTTCCACTGACCATTCTCGAAGACACCAAAGAATCCCTTGTCATCCAACCTTTCAACTGACACTAGGTTGAAACGGATAATCAGAAACATGACGAACATCTTTGAGAACAAAAACTGCACCCGTCTTCATCCTCAAATGCACATCTCCAATGGCAACCGCCTTCGACACATCTCCATTGCCTATATTCAACACTCCACAGTCGCCTATCGTGTAAGTGGCAAATAGAGCTCTATTATGAGATACGTGCACTGAAGCTCCTAAGTCCACCAGCCACGAATTGTCATCGCAGGCGAAGTTTGTAATAATCTCATCACCTACGACGATCATATCGCCTCCATGAATCGAAGTCGTCGCTGTAGTGTTCTCATCTTGCTTTCCCATGTGGCCCTTCTTCTCTCTCTTTTAAGCGAAATAGTTCCGCTTGATGTGGCCCTTCTTGCTACAGTGGTAACACTTCGAGTCCTCGTACCGACCCTTGGACTTTCCCCTGCTCTTGTCTCTACCACCACCTAGACCCCTGCTTTTGCCTCTTCTGTGGCTCTCTGAAACTAGTACCTCTGAGTGGTAGAATGTGGATGAAGTGTCCTGAGAACGTCTCCGCATCTTTTTATTTAGCACCCCACTCTTGGCAAACTCCAGACTGACCATGCCTTCTAGAGCAGAAGCGATCATAGATACTCGTATGGTCTCTCATGAGTCTGGTAATGTACATAGCAACCATAGTCGTTGAACCTCATTATTGTACTTGACTCCTATCAAAAATAGCTGGTCAACCATGCCCTTGAAATCACTCAAGTAATCCGTAATAGACGCCCCATCTTTGTACCGTAGACCTATCATCGTCCGGATCAGGAACAACTTGTTTACCCCGGTCTTCTTCGCGTACAAAGATTCCAGCTTATCCCATTATGTCTTCCCATGCTCAATATTGGCAACGTGGTTGTACACGTTCTCGTCAAAGAACTGCCTGATATATCCGCACACCTCTATGTGCTCGAAATTCCAGTCCTGCTCGAATTTATCAACTGATCACTCGAAAGCAAATACGGGCAGATGCAGCTTCTTGACAAACAGTAAATCTTTCATCTTGCTCCGCCAATAATGATAGTTGGTACCATTCAGGTTCACCATGTGCACCGACTTCACATCCATCTCTCCTCTCTGGTTTTCCTGTCAACTTTTGACACCCTTCTGAATTCAAGAACCTGGCTCTGATACCACTTTGATGAAAAAGAAGCACATAAACCTTTTCCCAAACTAGAGAGTACCTGCGAGAGAACCGAGAAATACAACGCATAAAGCAAACACCAAACACAATCCATGCAAATACAGAGAATTTTTGACGTAGAAAACCCTTGCATGAAAAACCACAGCATGATCGGAGTCCAACCCTTAAGAAGCCTTCAGTAATGAAATAAAGGAGTACACCCTCTACAAAATTCTTCCGATCTAATACGAATCCCCACAACACTTGGAAGCACGAATAATTGATTAAAAGTCTACGAAGAACAAAGACGACGAGTAGAGATTACTCGAACACGATCCTCCTTTAAAAACAGCCTTCAATCCTCCTTCTTCTCTCCCAAAGTTGTAATGGCACTCTTACCTTTTTTTTTTCTCTATTTTCCTCAATGTTGTGTTGTGATTAGGGTTAGAAATACCATGTATAAAACCCCTAATCCGTAGCAAAACCTGGACGGTAGGATATGATCCAATAGCATAAAAATACCCTGAAATCAGCCTCAGTCCGTCGACATAGAGTTCGGCCAGAATTTTTTATTTTCGTGACAGAACAGTTATGGAACCAAGGGGCAGAGTTCGGCCAGAACTCTGTCTCCCCTGTTCCAGAAAGTACTCTGGTAGCTCCCGAGCTTCTTCTTCGTCTCCGAATGGCCTTGTCACCTCCCCTAGATTCTTTGACATACAGACGACGCTCGTCGCACTCTGGGGTCTTCTCTACATAGGTTGGAAACCCCACCCACTCCAACATAATTGATACATAGCTGGCCATTGCCACGTACCCTGGTCCTGCATGTTTTGGGACTTGGACGTGACATAATTTTCTGGTGGCCCATGCAGGTCACCGTATATCATATCGGTTATGTTATTATACTAAGCGAGCCTATGACGGTATCAAGCATGTTTAGAAACTCAATCTACAAGTACTTTGAAAGTTTCCTTAAAATTCTATAATTGTCCTTGAACTCGTATTTGTATTCGAACATATCATTCTTGAACTCCTTATTATTGTTTCTTGTTTTCTCTTATTTTAGAAAGACGAATGCTTGTTCTTGATGGAAGTTAGACATATGGGTAGGACTAGGTATATACCCCACAGGTCAATTACATTATTAGTTGAATTACTTTAGCAATTAAGGATGTATTAAAGTGACCATGGATACGTTAATAAAATTGAGGTTGATGAAAAATGTTAAACAATTTGAGAAATTCCTTAAAGATATAGTCTTGTGTGAAGGATTGGTAGACTCTAAGTTGGGTAGAAGTTGTATTGTCAAATTTAAATTATAATTAAAAAAATTATATATTGAAGGTGAAACTCTTAGATGGTGGTTAAGAAGACAATCAAGTAAAATATGATTGAGAGATTTAAATGGTTTTGACTTTGAGAACTTCAAAAGAATAATTATGATTTATTTGATAATGTGAAAGAAAGTTGAGGATAATAATTTTGACTTTGGAAAAAAAATGTCGTAAGGATTGAATTTAAAATTTTGAATGTTGATGGATTGAATTTAAAATTTTACAATTTGGTGGTTTGATTTAAATGTTGAATTTTTAGGTTGAATCATTAATTTAAATTTTGAGAATGAAAAATTAATTTAAAATATAAAGACTATGAAGTTCTAAAATTTGAAATTCGGAATAAGAGCTTATTAGTAAATTTTTGGTTATTTAAATTTTAGAGGATATTATGATAGATTGGATTTAGATTAAAGTTTTGGTTATTTAAATTTTGAGAAGATTATGATAGATTGTATTTTGATTTAAATTTGGAATTTGAATTTTGATTATTTCTATGAGTGGAGATGAAGGAAGTAGTAAGTAGGAAAGATTTCTAGAGTGGAGAAAAACCCTTTCATAAAATCATATCCTACAGAGCTTAAGATTGTACGTATATCCAAGAACTGATGATTCATTCCCGTCCTATAAAAAAAAAAATAAAACTCTTCATCTTGGGTTACTCACTCTTCCTTTGATATTCCTTCTCAATCTTGATTCTTAGTATAATCATTTGCATAGAATCTTTTTGTGCCACCTTATCCCACCTTAATAACTTAAATAATTGGGAACGTATATTCAATAATTTTGCACATAGGATTGTCCTAAACAATTTTAATAAAAGACAAGTTTTAGGTGGGTAGCAAACAACCTAGCAAACCTAACCTTAAGATTCAACCTGTAAATAAAATCCTTTCCGGAATTATTTTTCCATCTTTATAAGACTTAAGGTACAATTTGCGTATTTGCTTTTTTTCCTCTACCATTTTGTATTAGTTTATTCATAAATCGTACTTTAGTTTAATTTTGAGGACAAAATTCTTATAAGATGGTAAGAATATAATTCTCCCTAATTTAGATTAAAATTATATATATATATATATATATATATAAAAAAAAAAAAAAAAAAAAATATATATATATATATTAAGTCCCTAAGGTACTAGAATAGTGGTAGTGCGGGGGTTCGTCTGAGCACAGGTCTCGAGTGGACGGCAGGGTGGCTTTGGGCCATGACCTAGCTTGGAGAAAGGACACCAATATATATATATATATATATATATATATATATATATATATATATATATATAATCTACTATATAATAGGAAAACTTAGATGGTGAAACTTTTGAATTCCGAAAATACCCTTACATACTTATACTAATTAAAAATAGTTCATTAATTTTAATAAGGACAACTTAGTACTTAGGAAGACTACCATTTGGTCTTCCTAAAGAGTTTTCCTAAACTAATTAAGAAATGTTAAAATACGTGCAAGGCACGTGCACATATGCTAGTATATATATATAGAAAAACTTAGATGGTGAAACTTTTGAATTCCGAAAATACCCTTACATACTTATATTAATAAAAAATAGTTCATTAATTTTAATAAGGACAACTTAGTAATTAGGAACACTACCCTTTGGTCTTCCTAAAGAGTCTTCCTAAACTAATTAAAAAATATTAAAATACGTGCAAGGCACGTGCACATATGCTAGGAAAACTTAGATTTGAAACTTTTGAATTCCGAAAATACCCTTACATACTTATATTAATAAAAAATAGTTCATTAATTTTAATAAGGACAACTTAGTAATTAGGAACACTACCCTTTGGTCTTCCTAAAGAGTCTTCCTAAACTAATTAAAAAATATTAAAATACGTACAAGGCACGTGCACATATGCTAGTATATATAAATTCGAACTAAGATGAACACCTTGTGGCTAACTCATATGAGAAAAAAAAAACTTTGTTTTGGGTGGGCTGTCACCCCAGTCCAAAGTGTGGTTCCGGAGTTAATTGAGGGTTATATATTAGGATCATTTGTTGCATGCTTAATAAGGATGGGGGATTTAATTTGATGTTGTTCTACTTTTATACACTGAAGTTGACAGCAAAAATAGAAAGCTTGCTCTCTCAGGGGGGATGGAGGAATATGATTCCAACAGAAGATCATGGGAGCGAAAAATCATCTTTTCCTTAGCTTCTCGAATCAAATAAAGCATAGATAGCACTTGATCTCCACTCTTGACTACTAGCTAATTGCCAGCATTGGCACCTTCACAAAGCAAAGCAAGAATAACCTCCCCTCTCCATCCCCAACTATAAAGCCCCTCCTCACTCACACCGGAGAAAGAGACACCTTGTGCTTGTCCCTTGCTACTTCTGTCAACCCTCTGCCACCAGATGGAGAAGAAGCAACCAGGAGTGTGCGAGAGGCTCTTCCATGCTTTCAGCAACAACCCCGCTCTCCAACCGATCCGTCGCCTCACTTTCCGCCACCAGGACCCCGTCCACAGCACCAACTCCTCGGCGCCGCCCGTCCTTGCCCACTCTTCAAACACTGACAAGAAACACTCCGCCCCTGCAGCAAAGCCACAGGGATCCCACGCTGCCGCAGCCGGGAAGAAACTGCACGAGGCCGCAGCGAACTTGAAGGCTGACTTGAAACATGCTCAGGACTTGGTCGCGTCGAAAGTTCCAGCACCTGCACCGCCGCACAAGGTGACGAAGCCGCCAAAGAAGGAGCTGAACCAGAAGATGGATGAGTTCATCACTCGCACTTACGGGAAGATCAGGACTACTTCTGGTGTCGGAAAGGCGCCATCCAAATAATAAACTGGAAGAGAAGGACGTGCATGCATGGCTTTGCCTCTCAATATATATACAATATAAATATACGAGTCAATATAGTTAAGAGTATTGTCGCTGCTCCTTTGCGTTTGTTGTGTGTTACTTGAGAGTGTTTTCCTTTTTATTATTGCATCATCGTAGAGACCTTTGCTTCTGGAGTCATATGGTTTGTCAAATAAATGTATTTGTTCATGGAGACATATCTATCCTTGGTATTAAACTCAAGTATCCATAAAAAGTTGTAGATCATAAACTTCTCTTTTTCTGTTGGAAATATTTGAACGCTCTCATGTTACTTTGGTTTTTTTTTTTTTTTCTATCCATGACATAACATATTGGATTTTGTACACGCTGCATTGCATATCATTTGGATCCACTGTCCACTTCACACACACATCTACATCTTTTTGCGGTTCAATTCTGAAACCGTCCACCTAGTCAAGAAGTTATACATTTCCTTGCTGACAACAAGAATCAGCTGAAATCGGTTTTAATAAAGTTAAGAGTTCTTTGTCAGACAAAAGTATAAAGCACTGTTGCAATACGGAACACCGTAACACTTCAATTAGATAAAAATATGTTACAATAAGTAGAACGAAGACTACCAAAGACAAAATGACGAGAAAGAACCAACAAGGAACTCCTCGAAATGCTCTCTTTCTCTTTGAAACTACCTTTGAAACTCCGAATCTCTTTCTTCCTCTCTCAGATAGTTGCAATCTTGAGAAATCTCTCACCTTTGAACTACCCCTTAAAGTTCGAATCTCTTTCTTCCTCTCTCAGATAGCTGCAATCTTGAGAAAGCTCTCACCTTTGATCTTCTAGTTATGAGTTACGGTTAGGAAATACCTATTTATAGCACCTAATGTCCAAAAAAAATCTGTATCGTTGATCATGATCCAACAATGTTTATAAAATACCCAAATTCGACCTTTAGCCCTGACACCGGTATACCGGCGGTATACCAAAATATTATCATTTCATGTCATAACCATTCTGAAAAAAACTATCAAACTGGTATACCGACGGTACATCGGAAGTGGTATACAGATGGTATATAGCAGACTATGATACTGCTTTTTCCAAAGCTTCCGATATGTTGGGAAAGAAACGCGGAAAACCTTTCCCCAAACTAGGGAGTACCTGCGAGAGAACCGAGCAAACAACGCACAAACCAAAAACACCAAAAACAACCACGCATACACAGAGAATTTTTGACGTGGAAAATCCTTGCGGAAAAAACCACGGGACGATCGGAGTCCAACCCTGAGAAGCCTCCACTAATGAAATAGAAGAATTACACCCTCTACAAACTTCTTCCGATCCAAATCGGATCCCCACAACACTTGGAAGCAAGAGCAATGATTACAAGGCTACGAAGAACAAGAACGACGAGTAGAGGTTACCCGAATCCGATTCTCCTCCGAAAAAGACCTTCTATCCTCCGTCTTCTCTCCCAAAGTTGCAATGGCACACTTGCCTCCTTCCTCTCTCTTTTCTTGTGTGTTCTACAATGATTAGGGTTAGGAATAACCTAATATTAACTTCCCTAATCTGCAGCAAAATCTGGACCATCAGATATGATCTAACGGTGAAAAGTCACCCTAAAAAACACTTTAGCCCCGACGACACAGAGTTCGGCCAGAACTCTGTGTTCTGCCTCCAGAACAGTTCTGGAACCAAAAAGCAGAATTCGGACAGAATTCTGTATGGGGGCAAAATTCGGGCAGAATTCTGCCTCCCCTTTTCCAGAATGTAAAAATATGGCTCCCGAGTTTCTTCTTCGTCTCCGAATGGCCTCGTCACCTCCCCGAGCTTCTCTGACACACAGATGGCGCTCGTCGCACTCCGGGGTCTTCTTCACATAGGTTAGGAACCCCACCCACTCCAACAAATCTCCTCCTTCACAACTATGGGGAGGATGTCGTCATCCCGATGATCTGCCTGCAGTACTCAAACTTTTCCCTTGGTAGAATCTTCGTGAGCATGTCCGCTCCATTGTCATCAGTATGAACCTTCTCAAGCACCACATCCCGTATCCAATGATACCGAGTCTCGATGTGTTTGGACCGACTATAAAATGTCTGATTCTTCACAAGGTGAATCGCACTCTGACTATCGCAAAGCAAAGTATACTGCTCTTGCTTCAGTCCCATTTTCTGCAGCAGCTTCTTCATCAACAACAGCTCCTTGCAAGCCTCTGTCGCCGCAATGTACTCTGCCTATGTCGTTGACAAGGCAACACACTTCTGCAACCGCGACTGCCACGACACCGCTCCTCCCGCAAACATCATCACATAGCCCGAAGTCGATCGCCTCGTGTCTACATCTCCAGCCATATCAGCGTCGGTATACCCAACCAGCTTCGGCTCGTCACCACCAAAGGAAAGTCTCCAACCAGCAGTGCCCTGAAGATATCGTAGAATCCACTTGATCGCACTACAATGTACCCTTCCAGGATTTGAAAGATACCTGCTAACCGTACCAACTGCATGAGCAATATCTGGCCTCGTACACACCATGGCATACATAAGGCTTCCCACAGCTGAGGCATATGGAACCCGCTCCATATCTTCCTTTTTGTCCTCGGTAGATTAAAGTGAGCCGCAAGGGGACAACTCACTTTCTTCGACCCGTTCATCCCGAAATGCTAAAGTACCCAGTGAATGTACTTCTTTTGGGACAAATGTAGCAACTTGGACTCTCTCTCTCGGCTGATCTCCATCCCAAGAATAGTCTTCGCTGTGCCCAAATCCTTCATAAAGAAGGCCGCGCCCAGTTGGCCGCGCCCAGTTGGCACTGACCGTAGCCTTTGACTACCAGCCTTGCTTTGTATCGAGGGCGAGTAGCATCATCCGTCTGCTTCACTCTAAATACCCATCGATTCTTCAAAGTCTTCTTGCCCTTTGGCAACCGCACCAGCTCATAAGTAGAATTAGTGTGCAAGGAACTCATCTCCTCATGTATAGCCTCCATCCACTCCTGCTTGTGTTCGTCTTCCATAGCCTCTGCAAAACTTTCGGGCTCTCCCCCGTCAGTCAATAGCACATACTCACCCGGTGAGTATCTCGTAGATGGTCGACGCTCTCTGTTGCTCCTTCTCAATGGAGCCACTGGTGCTGGTTGTATACCAATAGCCTCCTCCCATTCAGGAACTGCCTCCCCGGCATGCTCATCCTCCTGAGGGACACCCTGACCACCATCAGCAGGCTGATGATCAAGGTTGGGAGCAACTCCATGTACTAGCTCCCCATAATGGGATCCTCTGCGATGTCCTCTAGAAACTGCTCGAAGCGAAATGACTCTAACTCAGGCAATTCCTCAGCCTCAGAAGGCGTCTCGGAATCCTGAGTGTTGGTCATGGTCTGATCCTCGACGAACATCACGTCCCTGCTTCTGTAGAGCTTTCTTTCCACCGGGTCGTAGAGTCTATAGCCAAACTCATCCCGACCGTAGCCGACAAAGACGCATCGCCTCGTCTTCGGCTCAAGTTTGGTCCTCTCGTCCTTTGGTACATGCACGAAGGCCTTACAGCCAAACACTCGCAGGTGATTGTATGACGGTTCTTTGTCGTACTATACTTTGTCAGGCACATCACCCTGTAAAGGAGCACTAGGAGACAAATTAATAACATAAGTAGCTGTGAAAAGAGCCTCACCCCAATAACTGCCCGACAAGTTTACTTCTGACAACAAACACCGCACCCTCTCCATCAGTGTCCTGTTCATGCGCTCCGCTACACCATTGAGCTGAGGTGTCTTTGGCGGAGTCTTCTGATGTCGTATCCCCTGCTCTCTGCAATAAGCATCAAAGGGACCGATGTATTCGCCGCCATTGTCGGACCGAACACACAATAACTTCTTGCCCGTCTCTCTTTCAACAGAGACCTAAAACTCTTTGAAAGTAGGCATGTCACGCCCCAGAACAAGAATACTGGAGAGCGGGGACAGACATAGCCAGCTACGTATAACGGAATGGAATCCACACCGCTATACGGTCACGGCTGTCTAGATATGTGAGGGTTTCACTACAATCCATCAGTCTCTTAAGGTCATAAAATAGCCTATTGTCTCAATCTCTACCAACTAATAATAGTTACAAGATGTGAGACCACCAAATACATAATAGTAAGACGTCCCATACATTATATATTCGGAATGATCATGAAGCTAGTCGTTACAAAATGTGAGGACTAGCAAGAGTTCAGTCATACATGATCAACCCCCGGGGCTTGTCAATCATGTTACAGCCCGTAGGCAGACAGTAAATAAGTACAATCGAGCTAACACTTGCTCGTCGGCTAAATGCCTCAAAAGAATAATTTACAATATTACAGTGGGAGAACAAAAGAAACCCACTCGATGCCCTGGTTACGCCTGGTGACCACCATCGGGCTGAAAAGCAGGGAGATCCTTTGGTGCTGCTCCAGTATCTGGCCATACAAAATCAGCTGGGTCAGACTCCAGAAAGAGCAAGTGCCATAAAGGAGGCTTCACTTAAGAACTAAAACTAACAAATCATTAGCATTCAACATGTAAGAAAATAACAATAAGTAACACAGATTGAGGTTTGTGCTATACCAATGCACTGGCCCCAATCAGAGAAAATAATTAAGTGAAGCATTATTGACATAAAAGAACTGGAGAATCATGCTAAATAAAATATAGCTGGACAATATATGAAGAGAAAACGAAGGTACTATTCCGGAAGCCAGGTTACAATCCTGAAACCAAATAAGGACCGAGATTGTAACCCTTCGCCTGAACAGAACTTAGTCTCTGATCATTTATTGCTAAAGGTGACAATCATTAAGGTGAAAATGAGAGAGTACAATGATAAAAGTGACAATGAAGAGTACAATATGCTAGAGTGACAATAGAGTACAATCGCTATAGTGACAATCTGGAGTGACAATCATTCAATCATACTGGTACAATCTTTCAATCAATCACTTCTAGACAATACTATACTGGACTAGACTCCATCCAAGCAATCACGGCCAATCATTGCCTACGGCTTTCTACATTAACTAACTAGGGTTATCACAATCCTAGTTACTAGCAAGATGCAATGAGATGCTCCAAGTAGTCACAGGCCCTGCAGCTATCCAGGTTATCCAGACAATTATTATAGTGACAATTTAGAGAGTACAATACATTAGAGTGACAATAGAGTTCAATCATTTAAAGTGACAATCAAGAGTGCCCCACATGACAGTGGGCTGGAAATGTGCCCTACTCGTTGGCAGGCTACAAGTCCAAACATTTGCGGTCGGGATAACGGGATCGTCTGTAACTGGGGAACATCTCTTCATGTCTAGTGAATTATACTAGTCATTAACCTTAGTCCATTTCAGTAGGTACTCTTGACCGTGGTACTCAGGAGTCCCCTCCTAGACATGATGCAAGACAGGACTGGATTATTTGTACAAGCACAATCGCCCACGGTGTCCAGGTTACTTATACAGGTCAGGTCATGTCAGGTAGCCGTCGTAACAGCTTATCAAGATATATCATGTCAGGTTATCATGCCAAGTGTACCTTGTCAGGAGTGCGCCACGGCGGGCTACTATCATGTCATGTCAGTTATCATTTCAATCATGCCAATCAAGTTCAGGACAAAAGGCGTAAGGATATAAAATAAGCGTAAAAATATACAATAAAAGGGTTACAAGACATGGACAAATAGTAATAAAATAATAGTACACAAGGCTATTGGAGAGTCATGCGGCTCAGGAAGAACAGGTATATGCGGCCAGGAATGATCGGTCCATGCGGCTGGATCAAGGCGGGTCAAAAATTGAGCCCATGCGGCTCAGGAAGATTAGGCTCATGCGGCTAAGAGTGAACTCTTATGCGGCCAGAAAATAATCTCTCATGCGGTCAGGATAGAGACTAGCTCATGCGGCTGAATAGGGTCAGGCGCATGCGGCTAAAAAGGGAAAGGCTTATACGGTCAAAGGGGTATCAGTCATATGCGGTTCGGAGATCCTGTCAGTCATGCGGCTGAGAAAGGCAAGACATATACGGTCAGGAGGATAGGGAACTCATGCGGCTGGCGGGGGATGGGTCCATGCGGCTAGCTGACCAATCAGGTACATGCGGCCGGGGAGGAGCAACCCATGCGGCTGCGGAGAGCAATGACTATGCGGTCAAGGGAAGCAAACCGATGCGGCTGGGAGACTGCGGTCTATGCGGCTCGCGAGCGTAGAGTTCATGCGGCTGCGGGGTTGCTGGAAATCCATGCGGCTGGGAAGGACTGGCCTCAGTCATGCGGTTAAGTAAGAAGGACTTCATGCGGCTAGAAGGAATACTTGCCGCATGAACTTGTCATGCGGTCAAGTCAAGACAATAGTGCATGCGATTTGGAACTGACTTGCCGCATGAATGTTCATGCGGTCAAGTGCTACCATGCGGCTCGGGACTGTGCTTCTTCTCCAAATTTTCGAGAAGAAGTACATCATAAGCCATGGCTTCCAAGCTGCATAACTCTATCATCCGGAGCCCAAATCCGAACTTCCATAGGTCAAAATAGGGCAGAACGAAATGCTCTACAACATGAAACTATCAGAACTTGATAATAACAAGATTAAATAGATCAAACCCAAGAAATCCGAAAATAGCATAAACTTAGATCTACAAGAATCTAGCCATAGAAAGTAAAAATGCCAAGTACTAAAGAGTGTTAGAATGCTGCAAAGAAGAGGATGGAACAATAAAATTCGAGTTCCTCCATGAAGCAAGATGCACTTGCCTAGACCTCTCTCTCTCTCCCTCTCGCTGGTAGGTAAGGAGTAAATGAGGAAGAAGAAGATGATAAATGAAGAGAGAGAAAGGAGGAGGGGTTAATAAATAGGGATAGTGGTGGTAGGTAGGGGGGTTCACCCCTATGGTTCATGATGAACCAAGCAAACCAAACCAAGCCAAACCAACCCAGGAATAAACCAAGCCTTACTAATCCAAAATAAACCAATGAACCATTAAAACCAATTGAACTATCAATGCCAATAAAACCAAGCCAATGCAAAATAAACCAAGATAACTAATCATGACTAAAATAAAATATGGGTCCAAAACACGTATACGTACACTAAATACGTATCACGAATTTGGGACATTACAAGGCAGCACCTGATCCTTGGTCTTTAAGGCATAGACCCAAACCTTCCTGGAACAGTCATCAATAAAAGTTACAAAGTAAGAAGCACCACCAATAAATTTTACCTTCATAGGACCGCAGACATTCGAGTGAATCAACTCGAGCAACACCGGCTTCCTTGAACTTGGGTGACTTTGGAAAGACACCCTATTTTGCTTCCCAGCTAAACAGTGCGTGCACTTCTCCAACTTTGTAGACTTAAGCCCTGAAATCACTTTCCTGTTCACCAAGTAGCTCATCCCCTTCTCGCTGATATGGCCGAGCCGCCTGTGCCACAACTCGGTAGACGCATCACTGACTGCGTTCACCTCCTGTGCCCCCTGTGCGCTCCCCTCCATATAGTAGAGACCGGACTTGTTGCTTCCTCTGGCAATCACCATCGAACCTCTGGAAAGCTTCCACGGACTGTTCCCGAAGAGACTGAAGAATCCCTCGTCATCCATCATTTCAACCGACACCAGGTTGAAACGGATATCAGGGACATGACGAACATCTTTGAGAACAAGAACCGTACCCGTCTTCGTTCTCAAATGCACATCTCCAACAACAACCGCCTTCGATACATCTCCATTGTCCATCTTTAACACTCCACAGTCGCCTGTTGTGTAAGTGGCAAATAGTGCCCTGTTGTGAGATACATGCGCTGAAGCTCCTGAGTCCACCAACCAAGAATTATCATCGCAGGCGAGGTTTATAATGACCTCATCACCTACGACGATCACATCGCCTCCATGCATCGAGGTCGCCGCTGTAGTGTTCTCTTCTTGCTTTCCCTTGTCGCCCTTCTTCTCTCTCTTCCAAACGAAATAGTTCCGCTTGATGTGGCCCTTCTTACCACAATGGTAACACTCTGAGTCCTCGTAATGACCCTTGGACTTCCCCCTGCTCTTGTCTCTGCCACCACCTGGACCCCTGTTTTGCCCCTTCCGCGGCTCTCTGAAACCAATGCCTCTGAGTGGTGGGATGTGGATGAAGTGCTCTGAGAACGTCTCCGCATCTCTTCATTCAGCACCCCGCTCTTGGCAAACTCCAGACTGACCATGCCCTCTGGAGCAGAAACGATCATAGATACTCGTACGGTCTCCCACGAGTCTGGCAATGTACACAGCGGCCATAGTCCCTGAACTTCGTCGTCGAACTTGAATCCCATTGAAGACAGCTGGTCAACCACGTCCTGGAAATCACTCAAGTGATCCGTAATAGACGCCCCATCTTTGTACCGCAGACCCATCATCGTCCGGATCAGGAACAACTTGTTTACTCCGGTCTTCTTCGCGTACAAAGACTCCAGCTTATCCCATAACGTCTTCGCGTGCTCAATATTGGCAACGTTGTTGTACACGTTCTCGTCAACGAACTGCCTGATGTATCCGCACACCTGTATATGCTCGAATTTTCAGTCCTCCTCGGATTTATCACTGGACTTCTCGGATGCAAATACGGGCAGATGCAGCTTCTTGACGAACAGCAAATCTTTCATCTTGCTTCGCCAATAGTGATAGTTGGTGCCGTTCAGATTCACCATGCGCACCGGCTTCGCGTCCATCTCTCCTCTCTAGTTTCTGTCAACTCCTGACACCCTTCTGAATTCCAGAACCTGGCTCTGATACCACTTTGTTGGAAAAGAAATGCGGAAAACCTTTTCCCAAACTAGAGAGTACCTGCAAGAGAACCGAGCAAACAACGCAGAAACGAAAAACACCAAAAACAACCACGCATACACAAAGAATTTTTGACGTGGAAAACCCTGGCGGGAAAAACCACGGGACGATCGGAGTCCAACCCTGAGAAGCCTCCACTAATGAAATAGAAGAATTACACCCTCTACAAACTTCTCCCGATCCAAATCGGATCCCCACAACACTTGGAAGCAAGAGCAATGATTACAAGGCTACGAAGAACAAGAACGACGAGTAGAGGTTATCCGAATCCGATTCTCCTCCGAAAAAGACCTTCTATCCTCCGTCTTCTCTCCCAAAGTTGCAATGGCACACTTGCCTCCTTCCTCTCTCTTTTCTTGTGTGTTCTACAATAATTAGGGTTAGGAATAACCTAATATTAACTTCCCTAATCCGCAGCAAAATCTGGACCATCAGATATGATCTAACGGTGAAAAGTCACCCTAAAAAAACGCTTCAGCCCCGACGACACAGAGTTCGGCCAGAACTCTGTGTTCTGCCTCCAGAACAGTTCTGGAACCAAAAAGCAGAATTCGGGCAGAATTCTGTATGGGAGCAGAATTCGGGCAGAATTCTGCCTCCCCTGTTCCAGAATGTAAAAATATGGCTCCCGAGTTTCTTCTTCGTCTCCGAATGGCCTCGTCACCTCCCCGAGCTTCTCTGACACACAGATGGCGCTCGTCGCACTCCGGGGTCTTCTCCACATAGGTTGGGAACCCCACCCACTCCAACACGATACGCACTCAAATCGAGCCTCCTTTGTCTCCTTCGACTTTCCGACCTTCTCCGACACACGAATGACGCTCGTCGCACTCTGGATGTTATCTACATAGGTTGGAAACTCCATCCAACACCAACATTATTGAACCCTATGGAGAAATTCTATTGTAAGAAATTCGTTACTTGTAGGTGACTATTCTAGGTGAGTTTGACATGAAAGAAATCAGATAACTTTTAATTCAAAGTCTCTCAATCCCACTTCTTTCCTAAAATCTTTTGATAAGATCCAGTCATTTTGGGTCAATGCTACACTCTAGACTTGGAAAGTTGCTGTGAACTGACACTAGGGAGGCAAATATGTCCAAGGATGCTCCTAATGGAACTCAATTGCCTAAGTTGACTCATCGCTCCATTCCGAGTTCTATTTTATCAATTTTGACCTTTTGTATCTAATTACTATTTGTTCCATATAGTTGTTAATTTGTAATGCTAAATCTATTGATATATTATGAATGAAATTTGGCTGGGATCTCGTTGATCCATCATTTCTCTCTCTCTCTCAAGAAAAAAAAAAGAAGAAAAAGAAAAAAGAAACTTAATAGGCAGATCCAAAGAAACAAAATAAATAAGCTAGTCAAACCTAAAAACAAACCAACTACTTAGGCCTATATAAAGAAAGAAAGAAATCTAAGGTATATCTAATGTAGATGTGCTACATCAGTTGCGGAGAGATGAATATGACACGACACAAACATAATTCAAACATGGCACCGTTGGATTTATTGAAGATTTACATGGGTTTGGCACGAGTGTTGGAAGCTTCATAAAAATGGAAAAGGGCCATATTGATAACTTTAGTCCCACGTGGATGTTGGGCTATTGTAGTAGGCTTCTGAAATCTTGCTTTCTGCGAAAGATACAAAGACTATTTCGAATACTTGTGCTTCATCTCAAATCAGACATGTTTTCCCATCTTCCTTGCGAATTTAAAAAAAAAATCGTGTTTTGTGCAATTATTTCTAACTGGAATGATATTAATTTTGTTTGGAGTACTGTTCGTTGTATTTGATACGACCTGACACGGACACAACATCAATTTTCAGAGTGTTCCTGCTTCCTACTTGTGGATGTTAAATGGCACTTAAATGAAAATAATTTAAACAAGGAAAAAGGGAACCTACTTTTGACATTTGAAGAAACACTGTATTACATCTAAGACAGTTGCATTGGACTCAGGTAAAATACCTGATCTGATTCATTTCAGACTTTATTTATTAGTGATGGATGTTTCGATATAACTGGGAATAGTTACAAACTCATCATACGTACTTCAGGAAAATAAGAAGAAAATAGTAAGATTTTTAGAACTTCAATTTGAGAAGGAATGGCATCTGGTCTGAGAACGGAGGATCAGAGTATTTTCCTGTCAGTATCTGTGATGAAACATGCATGTTTGCAGCCTCTGTGTAGTGAATCCCATCCCAGTTAACATACTCGGTGCTATCATCGCACCCTTTCGCCGTCACTGAGCTCCCATTCAAAGTCTTCGTTTGCCCGCAAGTGACTCGACTGTCATAGTTCAACGGTGGCCCTCCGTATCCGCAGCACACTGCTATAGGATTCTCGAATCCTGACAAAGATCATAGAGTCAAGTGATCAGTCTGGCTAACTGAAAAAAGAAGGTACGAGAAATGAACTATTGGTCATTTTACTTACCATATCGAGAATAGTTTGCAATGAGATTGGACTTTATGGAGAAGATGTCGACATAAGTAATGTTAGCATCTCCAAATTGTCCCTGCAGCCTTGTGCAGAGCGCGTGAAGCTGTAAATTGAAGAGCTTCGCAGCACGATTGTGGGCACTCACACATCCAAGTTCATCTAGCTTTGATGCATCCTTGCCAAATGCAGCTATGTTCTGAGCTAAACACCCAAGTGGAGCAGTGTTGTGAATCCAGAATCTCCTTGCACCCTGGTCATATAACCTCTGGAATCGAAAATTGAATCAGAATTAAGAATATAGGCAGTTCAAAATGAAGCTATTAGAGACCAGCTGGAAGAGATTTATTTAGTGGATTATCTAGGTTCCAAAATCATGAAAAAATAAATTCAACATCGGATCATGGTACCAAATCATGAAAACAAAGATAGTTAAATGATCCAATATCAGTGAACATGAAAGGACTAGGTTTTCCAATTTCGACCTTGAGTCCAGTTTCAAATTCTGACAGTATTGTCGGTATAGAAGCCAGAACTTGGTCCTCTGACTGAGAATAGAATGCACCCGCAAGGTCATTTTGGCCTATGTCAAACATGTACAGCCCTTTACTGAAGAAATCGGCTTGAGGAATATATTTCTTGAATTTGTTGCCTGCATGAAAAGAAAGTAAGTATGAGATACCACACTATTCAGTTCATTTTAATCTACACTATATCTATCTGAATATGCTGATTTCAGTTACTGAAACATATACTGTGCTGCTTCAGAAATATACTGTGTTGCTTCAGAGACATAACTTCTGCACGATGCAGAAGCGAACACAAAACAATACTTTAACCTTATGATGACGAAAAAAATTACAAAAACACGAATACCGAATTATTGTCACAAGAACACACAATTTAGGTGGTTCGGTTAAACTTAATTGACCTACTTCATGGAGCAAAGGATAGACATACTTTATTGAATCTGTCAACAAAATCTTACATGGACTAAAACTGCGAACCACGAATGGCAACCCTCCGCTTGACTGTGTCGGTGATATACCAAAGGTATAGCGTACGTATAATGTTATACCAAAATTTGGCACCCAAAATTTCATGGATGTTTTTCACCATTAAAGCATATCGGCGGTATGCCGGTGGTATAGTGGCCCTGATACTGCTCTGTTTTCATGTTTCAAACTCCTTTCGAGCTTCTCCGAAATCCTCGGACGAGTGCTCATAGCTATGCGTATGAACATGAGCCGGATCTCAATTTTGAAGTTCTCACTTGAGTTGCAAATAGATGTACTAAGCAAAAGACTATAACTAAAGGGCATTGGATAACAACATCTCATGAACCCTTATTTAACATTTAGCAAATAGGTTGAATGAATGAGCTTGTCAACCATCATTAGTAAGTTTTGGAAGGGTAAAACTTTCCTAGATAATGTTGCAATTGTCTAAGAAGTTCTTGTTGATTGTCAAAGAAGAAAGATTATCGGTGTTATAATCACAATTGCTCTAGAAAAGACCTCCGGTTCGGTGCACTGGGTTCCTTGATGGCGTCCTTAAGGCCATGGGCTTTGGTACTAAATATAGATCATGGATTTCTATGACTTAGGTAATGGATTCCTATTGTACTCAACTGCGTAAAACAAACTCACTCCTTGTTATATAAGCCTAGCTAAGACAACGAGATCTTATACCTCTTCTGTTCGTCTTAGTTATAAGTAGCTTTGGAGGCTCTTCGAAGGAAGTTCTTAATTTACATTACCAGCTGACACTATCATTTTTTGTGCGCCATCTATGAATCAAGGGTTAATTACACTGCCCACCTATGTTCCTTAAGTATTACAGTGACTACCCCTATTCGAAAATAATTACACTAACCACCCCTCTTCTTTACAAATTTTATTAACCATACAGGTGGTCGGTGTTATTAGGCCATCTCCAATGGGGGTTTCTATCTCCCTATTTCCATAGTAGAAACCCACTTTAGGGAAAGAAAAAAAAACTATTTTTATAATAATTTCTATCATATATGGCAGCGATGTAGAATGGAGAGTTCCTATGAAATCCTCATAGAAACTCTCTATCACTTGTACCTATTAATGTTGGCCCCTCGTCATTAAATTTATTTTTTTATTTGTTGTCACATAGGATATAAATGAAGATAGAAACTCTCTATCACTCGTATCAATTAATGTTGGGCCCCACATCATTAAATTAATTTTTTTTTTTTTTGTTGGCATATAGGATAGAAATGGAGAACCATTGGAGGGGTTTATTTGTATGTACAACTTCTATATAGAAACTCTACCAAAGATAGAAATTTCCATAAATTACAACATGTAGAATAGAAACCCAATTTTAGAAATCTCCATTGGAGGTGGCCTTAGTTTCTATAGAAAAAAAGAAACTATAGGGAGGTCCATGTAATTAGTTCCAAAGCAGGAGTGGTCTGTATATAAGTGTAAAATATAGGGGTAGTTAGTACAACTAACCCATGAATCAAATTGCACAGCCTGAATTGAGGGTTAAGACAGTTAAGTGAGTAAAGTTATAAAATCATGCTTGGTTTGAGGGTGGTAGTTTAGGAGGGAGGGTTATAGAAGGTTAAGTAAGAGTTTATTTCACCCTCTTTTGTCTATTTTTTAATTCCGAAATTGGAGGGTTAACGAGAAAAATTGAGAGAGTTTGTTTAACAAGTCATAAATATCCCTTATTTGTACTATAAAATATTATTATTTTTTTTTCCATTTTAGTTGTTTTCAATATGTTGCTCCTTAGTTTCCTAATTTGTGAAGATATTTCGACAAGTTCTAATTAAAATTTCAATCAAATTTCATTTTATGACATATATACTAAGGTTATTTTGGTAACTATCATATCTATTCTACTATATAATAGGAAAACTTAGATGGTGAAACTTTTGAATTCCGAAAATACTTTTACATACTTATACTAATTAAAAATAGTTCATTAATCTATTCTACTATATAATAGGAAAACTTAAATGGTGAAACTTTTGAATTCTGAAAATACCCTTACATACTTATACTAATTAAAAATAGTTCATTAATTTTAATAAGGACAACTTAGTAATTAGGAAGACTACCCTTTGGTCTTCCTAATGAGTCTTCCTAAACTAATTAAGAAATGTTAAAATACGTGCAAGGCACGTGCACATATGCTAGTTTTTATTAATTTCCTTTTCACTCAAAACCTCCAATTCAAGTAAAAGTTATTAAGAGCATCTCCAACCCTATTGTGACTTTGGAAAAAAGTTAATGTCACATAGGAATGACAAAATTTTATTCAAAAGTTCTTCTCCAATGCAATTGTCACGTCAATTGTGAAGCTTTTGTGGCAAAAATTAAAGAAGACATTGTGAAGTTGATTGTCTTGTTCTAGACAATGCACTTGACAATGTCTTCTATTCCATGTCATCAATTATGAATAAAAAATATTAGAAAAAAGAAAGAAGATGAGTAGTTGTCTTAAAAGTTGTCTTGGAAGTTGAAAAAAATATTTTTTTTATTGTCTTCTCAAGGGTAAAGTGCAAAAAACTCCTCGTTAAATATGTGCCTTTTGCACTAAAAGACCCCATGCTCTTAAAATACCAAAAAATATGAAATATGCTCATTTTGCCCCCAAATGACAATTTTACCCTTCCCTCCCCCCTCCTTCTTCGGCTGTGTTCGCCGGCGACGGAGGCTGAGGGGGAGGGGGGGGGGGGGGGGGTTGGGGGTCGGACGGGGGTGGGGGGCGGGGGGGGGGGGGGGGTGGGGGAGGGGGTTCGCTCGCCGGCGAGGAGGGGCAGGAGGGTCGCTCGCCGGCGAGGAGGGGCAGGGGGGTCGGGGCCGGCGAGGGAGCCGGGGGTCGGGGCCGACGAGGGAGCGGGGGGGTCGGGGCCGGCGAAGGAGGAGAAGGGGGGGGGGGGGTCGAGGCCGGCGAAGGAGGAGGAGGGGGGGTCGAGGCCGGCGAGGGAGGAGGAGGGGGGTGGGTCGGGGGAGCGCTCGCCGGCGAGGAGGGTGGGGCTGGGGGCTCGCCGGCGAGGGGGGGATCGGGGGGGTCAGGGGGGCTGGGGGATCGCCGGCGGGGGGTGGTCGGGGGGGGCTGGGGGATCGCCGGCGATGGGGGGGTTGGGGGCTCGCCGGCGCCGCCGGAGGGGGGGGGGGAGGGGTATTTTTGGTATAATTTTTTTAAAATTTGGCTGGAGGGGCCTAATCGAGCGGATATATAATCTAAGGAGGGGTAAACTGACAAAAAATTCTAAAAGGTCTTTTAGTGCAAAAGGTACATATTTAACGCGGGATTTTTTGCACTTTACCCGTCTTCTCAATAAGACATTGTCTTGTGGCTCATGCCACATAGGAGCCACCTAAGACTCACAACACTTAACAAGACAAATAGGGTTGGAGATGCTCTAAACACACTCCACTTAACTCTCCCTCCAATCCAAACAAGATTCTATGTATTGACTCTACTCTCCCTCATTTAACTCTCCTTATTTGTTTCCCCTCAATCCAAGCAGACCCTGAATGTGTGTCGGATTTGATTAAATGCGTGTTGGATTGGGTTTAGTCCCTATTTGAGTTTTCACCTTTGCCCCAAAAAAACAAAAACAAAATTAAATAGGGAATACCTTTACTAGCTAGCAATTCAAGCACCCGCGCCTTGAATCGAAGGAACTGATTAACCTGAATACTCAAGGAGAATGGGCTGACAGACGATGCTGTCGCTGGAAGCACCGTAGATCCGGCTGCCGCAAAATTGCATCCCTTCTGAAAACTCGGCGCTCCAACTGAATCAAGATACGCGTTAAGGAATGGCAGGTCCATTGCGTCCACTGCAGCAAGAAGAGTTCAGTATCAATATCAAGAATAAATGTGTCCACAGTCATAAGCACTTGTTAGGAGCTCCATTCCAATTCGGAAAATCGAAGATGATTGATGATTCACTACAGTTGCGCAGTTAAGATACACACAAGAGTTATTCTTTCTCCAGATTCTTCTATGTCATTTGATTCAGAAAAGAATTGAGGAGCTAGTACTCTATGCAACTCGATTTCTATCTACATCGAGCAATATGACAGAGTAATATGTAAAATGTGGATGATGCAGAAACATTACTAAGGAAGTCCACGATGAGCCGGCCATCGCAGAACCGGCCAGCCGGCCCGTGAAAATAGCTCTGCCCGTAGGGCGGCCCGATACTCTCGAAACCTGCAACGACGCGAGTGCCCGTGTCGGAGTTGGAGTCTCCAAAGTTGAAGACAGCCGGGGGGTCCAACTCAACGGAAAAGCCAACGCCAAGACCAATAAGGAGGATGGTGGGAATGAGGACGACAGAGGCTGCAGCAGTAGCCATGGATGCTGAGCTGCTGATGTATGTTGCTTGATTTCTTAATAGAGACTGGTGAGAGCAGAGGACAAACAATGGTGGGTGGGCAACAAACTACTCTTTGCTAGCTGCTTTTGTTTTTTTGCTCGTACTTTACGCAACTGCAATGGTTGTCAGTGCTATATATATGTGTGCGCGCGCGCGTGCAAACAACTAATCAAACAGGCTAAAGTTGTATATCTATTAAAGCTTTTTCGGCGTGTTACACTTATTTCATCCTACCTACTTGCCCAGATAGAGTAGCAAACAATTTAACATTACATCTTGGTTTATGTAAGTTTACCTAAGGTACCTGATACGAAACATGTACATAGTTGGTTGTTGATTAATAACATATAAGCGAATATATATGAAAGATAGTGTAGAAATTAATTAATAGCATTCTGTTGAGGATGTTAGGGAGAGTACTGAGGAAATCGATGACCAGTCGACCGTCGCAGAACCTCCCAGCCGGCTTCGTGAAGTAGGTTTGCCCGTAAGGCGGGTTGAGGCTGAAGCCGAGGCCCGTAACAAGCTCCCCGGTATCGGAATTGGAGTCTCCGAAGCTGAAGACTGCTGGATAACCGAAATCAACACCAAAGGTAAATGCAACGTTGAGCAGTAGAATGGCGCCAATGGAGACTACTTGGAATGCCATGTGTTTCTTAGTTGATCTAAGAAGTACTCTCTACCGAATGTATTTATATACCAGCTTACAGTAACTGGCTTTGAGTAAAAACTAGAAAGAGTGGTGTAGCCAACCACTCTTGTTCAGATTTTTTTCCACTATGGTTCTACGCTACTCCAACAGCTTACCAGCAGCCATGGCATGTTAGCCGTGGAAGTTATATAAAAAATTGAAGAGACTTGAAGAAAGTGTAGAAAACCTTGAACCAATTTCTAGTAAAATTTAACTTGCAACAATTTCCAGTCATACAAGAATCGTAACAAAAAAACAAAAAACAAACAGGTTGATGCGCTTGTCGTCCATACTTGCACTTAGAAAGACGACAATCTTGTCACTGATCACACAAACCAAGAAAAATTTGTGGTACAAAATTTATTCAAGATTCTAAATTTGGTTCATCGAACGCATGTTAAACTAGCCCTTCGTTGTGTCGGGCTCGGAACACAACAGAATTGTACCGTTTCCGACCGCAATAGAACCTGTGGGACCTCGTTATATTCAATCGTATAAATATGCAAAAGCACAATACTACACACGCTAATAGCACAATTGCAAACACAATAATTTTTAAGTGAAAAATGTTAAAGTGGATGGGATTTTCAGCCTATGTGAAAAATATCCGAAATTAGATTGGATATTCCTATATATAATAGAAATATTTCAATAGATTTGGATTTGATATTTCTATATATAGTAGGAATATCCCAATGGAGTTGGATTGGGTATTCCTATATATAATAGGAATACATCAATGATTTAGATTGAGTAATCCTACATATAGTAGAATATCTCAATTAGTTGTGGGTTTGAATCTATATATACTAGGTGTTTCCTCACCATAAAATATATCTCAAAAAGTAAGAAATAGTCTTTACAATATTTGAGAGAGAAAGGATTGAAGACTATTGTGAACGAGAGATCGCTTCAAATAATTTTTCGATATCTCTTGTTTTCGGATTCTACAATCAATTTTTCTTCTTTCAAGTGAGTTTTGGTGATCCGTTTGGATCAGGAGGAGCTTGTAGACGGTGTATTCTCTTTATTCCATTAGTGGAGGTTCATCAGGGTTGGACTCCGATCGTCCCGTGATTTTTTTGTTTGAGTTTTCCACGTCAAAAATCTCTGTCTGCGATTTGTGTTTGACGTTTTTGGTTTGTGTGCTTTTGCTCGGTTCTCTCGCAGGACTCTCTGGTTTGAGGGAACGATTTTTGCGCTTCGTTCCCAACAGAGTGGTATCAGAGATTTGGGTTCAGAGAAGTGTCAGGTGTTGACAGTCAAACCAGGAAGCAGAGATGGACGCGAAGTCGGTGTGCATGGTAAACCTGAACGGTACCAACTATCACTACTGGAGGAGCAAGATGAAGGATTTGTTATTTGTCAAGAAGTTGCATATGCCGGTAATTGCTTCCGAGAGGCCCAGTGGTAAATCCGAAGAGGACTGAAATTTTGAGCATATAAAGGTGTGTGGGTACGTAAGGCAGTTCATTGATGAGAACATGTATAATCATGTTGCCAGTATTGAGCACGCGAGGACATTGTAGGATAAGCTGAAATTTTTGTATGCTAAGAAGACCGGGGTAAATAATTTTGTTCCTGATCTGGATGATAATGGCTCTGCGATATAAAGATGGTGCGTCCATTACGGATCACTTGAGTGAGTTACAGGACGTGGTTGACCAGCTATCCTCGATGGGAGCCAAATTCGACGATGAGATTCAAGGACTTTGGTTGCTATGTACATTGCCAGACTCGTGGGAGACGTACGAGTATCTGTGATCGCTTCTGCTCCGGAAGGCGTAGTCAGTCTGAAGTTTGCTAAGAGTGGGATATTGAATAAAGAGATGCTAATACGTTTACAGGACACTTCATCCACATCTCACTCAGAGGCGCTAGTTTCAGAGAGCCGCAGAAGCGGCAAAAGCAGGGATCTAGGTGGTGGCAGAGACAAGAGCAGAGGCAAGTCCAGGGCTCGGTATGAGGAGTCAGAGTGTTATCATTATGGAAAGAAGGGCCACATCAAGCGGAACTATTTCACTTGGAAGAGAGAATAATGGCGACAAGGGGAAGCAAAGTGAGAACACTACAACGACGACCTCGGCACATAGAGGCGACGTGATTGTCGTAGGTGATGGCGGTCTCCATTGGAGATGTACGTGTGAGGATGAAGACGGGTGTGAAGTAGCGTGTAGGCAACTCTAGAGGGGGATAAATAGAGTTCGTGTCTATAATGACCAATTAAAATTAACTCTATGCTAAGTCCAGAAAACAACTACTAAGTGAATATATAATCAGAGAGTAATAATACATAAAGTAAAAGAGTTTAGAAGAACAAACGCAAACACAGCGATATATCCTGGTTTCCCTCATGGAGGACTAGTCCAGGCCCAAAAACTCTTGTTCGGAGTTAAAATCCACTATTTATGAAATAGGGTACACACGTGCCTTTAGTCCGAAGAGCACGCCAACTTCTTACAGACACGAGCCTTTGAAGCGCTCGACTACTTTAACTTCGCAGATACAAAACTTAAAATTTTCCAAGTGACTTTTTTTCAACTCTTGCACAGAACTTCTAGCTGAATCGCACTGAGCACCTTGGGGCTAGGAAGTTTTGTGGCTAGAGAATTTGGAAGAGTAAGGCTTAGAGTATATAAGGCTTGGAATATTGACAGCTTGAGAGTAAGAGATGGTTTGAAATGAGAAGAATCAAGCTCTATTTATACTAGGCAGGGGAGGCAGAGTTCGGCCAGAGTTCTGTCCCAAATATTCAAAAATTCGAACGTTGGACAGCTCGCAGCAAGGTGGTCCTAAAAATCAGGTTACTGATTTTAAGGAGGCCGTGTTCGGCCTGAGTTCAATTTGAGACCGAGTTCGGCCCAAGTTCGGTCTGCCTCAGACCAGAAGTCTTATATGGGTGAGGGTGGTTTGGTTTGATTCAGGAATTGGTTTGTTTATATGGTGGGGCTTGAAAAAATATGTCTAGGGGTTGAGATGACACAGTGCGACTCAACGTACATATTTTCTTAGACTCAATAAATAAAAAATTACAGACTGAGGACAGATTACATTTGCAGTGCGACAGCTTGTAGATGATGTCTATCTTGAATTTGATGTGTCATAGGTGATGTTCTATATTGCACTTGATGTGTCGTATTGGATCATATCATATATCAATTGTTAATTATCTAAATCAGGTTGACTGTGATCTAGTTTGGGTCAACAATCTTCTCCATTTTGATAATTGAAAAAAATGATATTTGTATGTCTCAATATCCATACCTGGACACATGTTGAAGGAGAGAAGATCTTTTGCAAGTATGAAGTGGCTCCCCCGCAAATGAATATTTTCGTCCTATTATAAAAGATTTATCCAAGCACAACAGACATATAGATACAATGCATATAAAATATCACATCTCAATATCACATAAAATATCATATAGTATGCTATTTTTCTTCTCCTTTGTCATTTAGCAAAATAGTACGTAACTCTCCCGTAAAGGGATATTAAAATAGATAAAGTGAAAGATCAAATACACAACATAACCATAACCAAATTTAATAGTGAAACTACTTTAATAATCCAGCAGGTGAAACTTGCAGTCTTTAAAACATACATAAAGGAACTACATAGTGCATGAAAATAAACTAAAAAGCAGAAACATAACTAGAGTGCATCAGCATCATCATAAAGTAGTAGACCACAACCATCATAGAGCAGGAGGACGGGATGGACCGACAGAATTCGACAGATCGCTGGCAGAGCGACGAGGGTCGACAAAAGCAGCATCAGGATCTAGATACCTCATGGCCCAAGGGTCATCAATCCGGTAGCCTTCACAAGAAGGGTCTTGACCCGTAGGAAAAGGCATAGTGGGATGCCGTGCCATGTTATATTGGATGTCATGAATAGTGTTGCTAATGGCGGTTATATGAAGAGTGGTCCAATAATCCAACTGAGTATAACGATCGGCTTCCAACCGGAAGCGATCGTGCAACATGTCTCTGATAGAATCCACGGTGGCAGGTGGTTCAGGTTGAGGGGCATCAGAATCAGATGATGCTTCCTCAGCATGAGCATTAGGTAAAGGTGCATGAACAGTCCTACAATCCTTAGAGAGGTTTGCATGAGCTCCTAAAAACTGACATTCTTCTAGTAGAATATTAAAGGCAAAAAAGATCATTGGAAGGTACATAGCATACACAAGTGCTTTAGGCTTCTTTCTAGCATGAATCATCCAGTCCATCATCGTGCATAGAAAGTTGAATAGGATGGTGAAATGCAGATAATACAGTACAGTAATCTCTAGGTAGGTTACTTTATCAGTAGATCCGGCTTTAGACAGGATAGAAGAAAATATAAACGATAAAGTTCATAAAAGTGTTGGTTGAGATATTTAGCACGAAGTTTACGAGGGCGAGGATTGGGTTCACACATTATGTCCTTAAAACCTTCTAGGGTGATATCGCCAGCAAACTTGAAGTCACAAGCATCGACAAGGCGTTTCCAAGAATTGGGTTCAGGGAGTGGCAAATACTCAACCAAGTCGAAATCATCAAACTCAATGTCGATACCAGCTACCCTAGAATAAATCTTACGGTCATCATGAGTGAGATTGCAATAAAATATTTGTACGACATTAAGATAAATTCTTGAAGAGGTAGACACTAGTTCATCAAGACAAAGGTCTTTAAAATTAGAGTCAAATTCAGAAAAGATGGTAAAATTAATAGGATGACCCGCCTCCACATTACATGCACAAAAATCAGAAAACCATTTGTTAGAAGCTTCTAACGAAACAAATATATGCTCATTGTAGGTGTCGACATTGGGAGGAGGAGGTGGATTGAATAAAGGGGTGAGGGGGATTGACATTAGGAGGAGGATTTGATGAAGAGGCTTCACTTCTACTCCTTTCTCCTCTAGAAAAGAGTTTAGTTGCCATGGAAAAATAATGAGAGTAGAAAGGGGAAGCTACAAGAAATATACCTCAAATAGAGGTAGTGGAGATGAAGGAGAATCCTCCAAAATCTTCAAATCTTGAGTTTGGAAGGGATATATCACTAAATATGAGAGATCTAGGGTTAGGGTTTTGAGAGAAGTGGATGGAGAGAGGTCGAAGATGACGAGAGAGGTTCAAAATTTAGAGTTTTATAAAGTAGGGCCGGCTATAATAGCAAAAAGTGGGGTGTTGATCAAGTAG
Source organism: Iris pallida (assembly GCA_029216955.1). NCBI lineage: Eukaryota > Viridiplantae > Streptophyta > Magnoliopsida > Asparagales > Iridaceae > Iris > Iris pallida. The sequence continues at coordinate 4,463,046 of JANAVB010039017.1, forward strand.
ATCGGACGGTCTATAATGACTGAAGGTTCTGGAACCGACCAGACCGAGTTCAGCCCGAGTTCGGTCCTGGTAGATCCAGAACTTCAGACAGTTAAAAAAATAATAATAGTATGAAAGATAGTCTAGAAATAAAAATAGTGGATTTTATTGGCCACAAAATAAGTAGAGCATGCGACAGACTTGTGAATCATTATTCAGTATAAGTGAATCTTCTCAGGTTAGCTGTAGTTGTAGCACCCAATTTCTAAAATGAGAGTAATTTTGAAATTTTGTAATTTTATTCTTTTAATAATGATATTTAAATCATGATATAATTTTTGGTAATTTTTAATCATTTTAAAATTAATTAAAAGCATGACTTGTGATTTTGATGTGATGCTAGTGTAACCCTAGAGATTGCATGACCTAGAGACTAACCATGATCAAGGCGGCCTAACCATGTGATTAGGATGACTAATTACAACTTTTTAGCCTAGGGGTATTCTGGTCATTTTTGACTTATTAATGAAAATGAATTTTGATTGATTATTTTGGTGCTAATCATTTTATTAGAGACTAACCTAGTTTTGACCTAACCTAGATGTTAATGATATTCATAGAGGCTTAGTTAGAAAGTTAGAGACTTAATGGCTAAGTTAGATTAATATCTAGATATTATGTTAGTAGATATTTTGGTTAGATATTAGTGTAAGAAACCTACTTTTGATGTGAGCCCTTGATTAGCTTAAATTTAGGTGGAGAAGCCTTAGCTACTCATCTAGCAATTGCTAAACCCTAACCCTAGCCTATTCTAACAGCCATCAAGAGGCCACCCCCTATTTAATCACCTCTTCAAAAGTTCTTGCCTCTTTTTAATACCTAGATAAAGCCCTAATGGTGTTCTTCCCCAAATCACCCTAAATTGCTCATTTCTCCACCAAATTGGACCCAACCAATTACATTGGACTCCCCTACTGTAGAGGATACTATTGGTGGCTAGCTAGCAAGGATTCGGTGGCTTGGAATCATTGCAAGTTGGAGAAAAGCTCTAATTTTATTAAGCTTTTATTAAGGTTTCACCCTCAATAGGTAAAACTATCAAACACCCTTAAATTTCCAATTTCTTTTCATAGTTACATTCATTTAGGTAAAGCCTAGCTGTCCCTCAAGTTTGGTAGGAATTAGAGTCCATTTAGTGTCCATATCGGACACGTATTAGTGTCTTTAGCAAAGTGTTCGATAAAATGCCTCGTAGGACTTTTTGTTCTGGGTTTTCAAAACAAATTATATATTTCGGAAGCTTATTATGTGCAGATCACAACCCTAATCGACTGAGTCAATTTTTGACATGATTTGTGTCAGTTTTAGACATGGGGACACGTACACAAGACTTCGTGCACTGTCCTGCTACTGGACACGTCGTATACACTGTGCACGACACGGTTTGACACGAAACATGACACAGAGGTGGGGGCAATGTCTAATAAGGCACCACCAAAGTTCGTGTCGTGTCGAGTAAGAAATTGCGTGTGCACTGGTTTCATACACACTGTGCACGTGCAGAAAATCTGTACTGATACGCCTTTGTATCTAGGACACGTGACACAGTGGACACGTCTCAGTCACCTGGACACGTTCGTCTAGTCCTAGCCTACCTAGGGACACGTTCATGAGTCTTCTAGTGTTATGTGTCGTGTCTTGGATCAATCGACACACGTGTACGAGGATTGTTGGGCTATTTTTTGATACTTATGTTTCTTTCTGTTTTTTGACACTTGTGTCCTGATTTATTGGACACGATGGACTCCCTAGATGTGAGGAGCATATCCCTAATGACTGCACACATTCGATTGGGTTTTCATATGTGTTTGGGTATTCGAATTTGGGGGAAACTGTTGATCACTGCAACAACAACAGTAGTAACAGGGCATGCCCTGTTTGCTCACTGTTGGACACTGTTTGTAGTCCATACTTCATCTTGGGACAACCCTACTCTAATGTTTAGTCCTTAGCTAATTTGTTTGTATCAACCATTGCCTTGATATCAGTCCTATGGAACTAATGTCAGTCTAGTCCTTACTTCTGATACAGTTATATCTATATGTATTATAAGGGATCCCATTTAATAGCAGCCTTGTAGATAAGGGAATATATGTTATATTAGTATTACCCTCCCATTGGCATTAGTCAGTCTTCTTGCACTGAATAACACATGGTTCAGTCCCTTTTTGCAGTGGTTATATATGGTGTATATATATTAGTTATATGTATAAAGGATATCCTAGTAGCTAGATTTTAAGTGTGGAGTGATGGTCTGTTCAGCAAGTAGAAGGAGAGTGTAGGCCTTAGGTTGTGTACATATGTGCATGTGTGAGATGTGAGCGTTTGAATGAGTGAGTGGTTCTCAGGTTTGAGAGGTGGGTGAGATCAATATTAGATTGAATCCTAAGTAATATAAGTTGTGTAGTTTTAGTTAGGTATATGTATATATATAGCTTTATATATATATAGCTTAGGAAAAAAAATATATAGCTTTATATATATATGAGCAGTGGTGAGGATTAGAGTATGTGGGTGAGTGCCTTTGGTTTTAGGCCTAGGCAAGGTTTGGTAGGATAAGCATGGTTCAGTAGGATGTGTGAGGGTGAGTTAGTTTGAGTTATGGTCTTGAGTGTTAGGTATATATGAGCCTAGCTATATGTGGTTATATTAGTTAAGGTTAGACTATATATATATATATATATATATATATATATATATATATTTTATTTTTTATATATATATATATATATATATATATATATATATATATATGTATATATATATTATTATTTTTTTGTTGGAAGAGATCTTTTATTGATGTATCAGGCACAAAATACTGAGGCCTATACAAGTAAGCGCGCCACGCACGAAGAGACAAGAAAAGAAAAGGACCAAAACCTAGAACCAGAGGGTGCTGCTAATAAAGCTAGAGCAGAGCCTGCCAAAACCGGTCCGAGGAATGGGAGTAGGGGGTTTAATTTTAAGAATTTGACGGAGGACTTCGCAGATCCGTTGAGTCAGATTGTATTGGCGACCTTCGTATCTGAATTTGTTTCTGTTTTTCCAGAGGACCCAAATACCGGCTGCTGCGGCAATCTGGTGACAATGGGACTCACCCCAGTTGAGCAGGAGATCGTTGAAGCCCCCGGGACGATGCCTCTTTCTACAGCATCGAGCAAGGTCTTGCCAAACCTGGTCGGTAAGATCTCCGGAGAGTAGGATGTGTTCGACAGTTTCTGGCTGGTGGGAGGTGCAGCAGTGGCAGCTGGAGGCTAGGCTAAAGCCGGTGGTGGTTAGGGAGTCGTCGGTCGGAAGCTTCCTGCGCTAAGCGCGCCAGATCAGAAATGACCACTTGATGGGGATGCATGATTACCAAAAAGGGAGGTCTGGGGGTACGTATCTCGGCTGTCCCCCAGCTTGCGCTTGGCAGAGGCCATCGAAAAGGCACCTCCGACAGTGGGGGTCCAAATCAAGGCGTTCGGGGAGTCATTGATCCGAACATCCGCGACTGATAGATTGGTCGTGGTGTTACGCCCCAGAACCAGAATACTAGAGAGCGGGGGCAGACATAGCCAGCTACGTATATTGAAATAGAATACATCTCAACTATACGGTCACGGCTGTCTAGATATGAGGGTTTACTATAAGCCAACAGTCTCTTAAGGTCAAGCCTATTGTCTCAATCTCAAGCAAATAATATAATTACAAGATGTATGATCATTAAATATACAATAAAGGCGTCCCAAATATTACATATCAGCTGATCATGAAGCTAGTCGTACAAAATATTAGGACTAGCAAGAGTTTAAGTCATACATGATCAACCCTAGGATTTGTTAATCATGTTTACAGCCCGTAGGCAGACAGTAAGTAAAAGTGTATCGAGCTAACAGGTGCTTTCGGCTAAACGCCTCAAAAGAATAAATTTACAATGGAGTGAGCGAAACAAAATAGAAAACCCACTCGTAGCCCGGGTTCCTTCTAATCGCCACCATTGGGCTGGAAGCTTGGTAGATCCTCGGAAGCTGCTCCAAAATCTGGCTACACAAAACCAGCTGGGTCAACCCCAGAAAGAGCAAGTGCCACAAGGGAGCCACAAAATAAGAACAAAAGCCAGCATTAACACAAGAAGAAATAATATTAAAAACTAGAATTTACGAAAACATGTCAGGATGATATACGACGAGATAACCATGGAACTATTCCGATAGCCAGGTTACAACCCGTAAACCAAACAAGGACCGGGGTTGTAACCCTTCATCTGAACAGAACTTGGTTTTCCACCATTTATCGGCAAGATAATAATGTACGAAATCAGGACAGGGAGCAATCTTGTACTGGATCAAGACATGACTAGACTGGTTATACCTCATTCAATCAATCACGGCTAAGCAGATACTACGGCTTACTACTTTAACTAACTAGGGTTATCACAGGCCTAATTACTTACAAGATGCAGTGAGATTGTTCCACAGCCACAAGCCCTGCAGACCATCCAGGCTACCCAGGACGAAAGATTAGGGTTGAATTCAGGTGGGTACATCGTCCAGGAGACACATGTACCCTTAGGTGACTTAGAGGGTGCAACACTCGACGGTGCACTGGAAATGTGCCCTACTCGACGGCAGGCTACAGATCCCAAGAGCGCCCAGGTAACGGGATTGCCTGTAGCTGTGTCATCTCTTCATGACTACTGAGTTATTCTAGTTATTAACCTTAATCCATTTTTGTTGGTACTCCTGACCGTGGTACTCAAGAGTCCCCTCCTAGACATGATGCAAGACAGGACAAGTAGATTTAACAAGCAAGCAAGAAGAACCACCCACGGTGTCAAGGCAGGTCAAGTTAAATTATCAAGATAAATCATGTCAGGGTACTTGTCAAGAGTGCGCCACGACGGGCCACTATCATGTCAGGAGTACACCACCACGGGTCACTGTCGTGTTATGCAAGTTCCTTGTCATACCATGTCATGTACAATAGTCATTCCAAACATATTAAGTAAAATCAAGTTCATGACAAAAGGCGTAAGGATATAAAATGGGCGTAAAATATCTAATAAAATATCAATATATAGGGCTATAGAAAAGCCAAGCTAAAAGAAATAAAACCAAAACTCCAAGAGCAAATGGGTTAAGCAAGGGGGGTCAGAGGAACAGCGTACGAAAAAGTTACGCACGCTTAAGGGAGCAGCTGCGTGAAAAGTCACACACGCTCAAGGAAGCAGCATACATAAAAAGTCACGCACGCTCAAGGGAGCAACTGCGTGAAAAGTCACGCACGCTACAGGGAGCAGCGTGCGTGAAAAGTCACGCACGCTACAGGGAGCAGCTGCGTGAAAAGTCACGCACGCTCAAGGAGGGCAGCATACGTGAAAAGTCATGCACGCTCAAGGGAGCAACTGCGTGAAAAGTCACGCACGCTACAGGGAGCAGCTGCGTGAAAAGTCACGCACGCTACAGGGAGCAGCTGCGTGAAAAGTCACGCACGCTCAAGGAGGGCAGCATACGTGAAAGTCACGCACGCTCAGGGGAGCAGCTGCGTGAAAAGTCACGCACGCTCAAGGGAGCAGCTGCGTGAAAGTCACGCACGCTCAAGGAAGCAGCTGCGTGAAAAGTCACGCACGCTCAAGGGAGCAGCGTACGTGCAAAAGCACACAAGCAGAGAGCTGCGTACGCGTAAAAACACGCACGCAGGGTCTGGGTCGTCTTCTCCATGGCTGAGAAGAAGCTCCAATGGCTCCAAAACTTCAAAACCTCATAACTTGGCTATCCGAACTCCAAATCCAGATTTCCAAAGTTCTAACCAGGGTGGAATTGAATGCTCTTCCACATGGAAACATCAAAAACCCATAAAATCCAACTTAAGTAGCTCAAACCATGCAAAATCCGAAAATAGATATAACTTAGATCTACAATAATGGAGGCTCCAAATCACAAAAATCCAAGTTCTAATGTTGATCACCATGTCCTAATCTATCAAATGGACAAAGAAAAAAGGGTTCTCATGTAGTGGCAAGATGCACTTACCTAGGGTTGGGAGAGTTGTGTAGAGGAAGGAGAAGAAGAAGAAGAAGGAAATTAATGGTGGTGGTAATGAAGAGAGAGAGTGGTAGGTGGGGATATAAAGAGGGGGAGTTGTGGTGGGGATGAGGGGTAGCATAGGTTAAGGTGCTCCATTACATAAATCGAACCAGACCAACCCAATAAAACCGAGCCATGACAAAACCTAAAATACGAGAGATACCGAAATTCCACAAGTTGAGAAAAATAAAAATACATGCCAAAATCCAGATACGAGTATAATTACGAAATACGAGAAATGAGGGTGACAACTCTACCCACCTTAAAAGAATTCCGTCCTCGAAATTTAATCAAGGAGCTAGAGATTGTCACGACAAGCTACACTAAGCACAGACAAGTTACACTAAGCAGTTCAATCATACAATCATACAACGCAAGCAAGAAAGGGAAAACGTAAGGCATAAGAAAGACATTATACCTCACGAGTCAAACAGGTAGGGATATCGCGATCGGATGTCGTCCTCACGCTCCCACGTTAACTCACCCAGAGAGTGATGATCCCAAGCAACACGGACTAACTTAATAGTCTTGTTCTTGAGTATCTTTTCCCTCCGGTCCAAAATAGACACAGGCCTCTCCTCATACGAAAGGTTGGTACCAACAACCAATTTCGAATGGTCTAGGATGTGGCTCGGGTCCGGAATATACCGTCGTAATTGGGACACATGGAATACATCATGCACCTCACTTAGCGACGGCGGAAGAGCGAGACGATAGGATACATCTCCTACTCGCTCTAGAATATCGAACGGCCCTATATACCTAGGACTAAGCTTTCCCCGCACGCCGAAGTGAATGACGCCGTGGTTAGGCGAGATCCTAAGGAATACATGGTCGCCGACAGCAAATTCTAAGGGACGCCGATGAGCATCGGCCCAATGGCACTGGCGGTCCTGGGCAACTCGGAGGTGATCTCTGACATTCCTGACCACTTCAACCGTCTGGGAAATCAATTCGGGTCCGAGCATCTGCCTCTTCCCGACATCGTCCCATGCTAGCGGGGATCTGCACTTCCTGCCATAGAGAGCCTCGAAGGGTGCCATCTGGATACTGGCCTGATAACTGTTGTTGTACGAGAATTCCACCAGGTGCAGATGATTCTCCCATGAACCACCGAAGTCAAGGGTACAGGATCTCAACATATCTTCAAGAGTCTGGATTGTGCGCTATGATTGACCATCCGTCTGTGGGTGATAAGCTGAGCTGAACTGAAGACGAGTCCCCAAACTCTTCTGCAAGCTGTACCAAAAGTGTGATGTGAATCTCGAATCCCTGTCCGAGGTGATACTTACTGGCACACCGTGAAGCCTGACAATCTGCCTGAGATATATATCTGCTAACTGTGCCATCGACTGCCCAACTCTGAATGGGAGAAAGTGTGCCACCTTGGTAAGCCTGTCCACAATTACCCAAATAGCATCTCTGCCGGCCGGAGATCTGGGCAATCCGGTCACGAAATCCATGGTTATATGCTCCCATTTCCATTCTGGGATTGGTAAGGGCTGAAGAAGTCCAGCGGGCCTCTGATGTTCAGCTTTAACCTATTGGCAAACCAAACACCGAGAGACAAACCGGGCTATCTCCCTCTTCATGCCATTCCACCAGAAATGCTGACGAATATCACGGTATATCTTCGTACCACCAGGATGAATAGAATATTGTGAACTGTGGGCTTCTGCCAAGACTTCCTGTCTGATATCTCCACTGGGTACACAAAGACGAGTGCCGTGCCGAAGTGTACCGTCTTTATGGATACGTAACTCTGGCCTTCTTCCTGCTTCACACTCTGCTCTAAGTCGCTGAAGCTTGGAATCTGCTGACTGCGCCACCCGGATTCTCTCAACTATGCTGGACTGAACCTGCAGGCTGGCCATCAATGCCACGCTGGTTGGAAGAACCACTTCAATTCCCATCTTCTGAAGATCTGCCAATAATTCTGGTTGCGCCGTCAGGAAATAAACTTCGGCTCTCCTGCTCAATGCATCTGCTACAACGTTGGCCTTCCCGGGATGATACTGCAAATCCATATCATAGTCCATCAGTAGCTCGAGCTATCTTCTCTGCCGCATATTAAGGTCCTTCTGGGTGAAAACATACTTCAGGCTCTTATGATCAGTAAAGATCTCCACTCTATCTCCGTACAAGTAGTGTCTCCACAACTTCAAAGCAAACACTACCGCCGCCAATTCCAAGTCGTGGGTCGGGTAATTCTTTTCATGATCACGAAGTTGGCGTGACGCATAAGATATTAACTTCCCATGCTGCATCAAGACACGCCCCAATCCTCTGCCTGAAGCGTCGTAATAAACTGTGAATCCTCCGGTCCCATCTGGAAGGGTGAGAATGGGAGCCGTTATCAAACCTCGCTTCAACTTCTCAAATGATTCCTGACACTCTGCTGTCCAAACAAATGGCACATCCTTGCAGGTCAACTGGGTCATCGGTGCTGAAATCCTTGCGAAATCTGAAACGAACCGCCGGTAGTAGCCGGCCAATCCAAGGAAGCTATGAACCTCTGCTACTGAGCTGGGTACCGGCCATGACTCGATAGCCACAATCTTCTGGAGATCCACTTCCACTCCTCCTCGGATAATGATGTGACCCAAGTACGAAATGCGATCGAGCCAGAACTCGCATTTACTGAACTTGGCGTACAACTGATGCTCCCTAAGCGTCTGGAGGACGACTCTGAGATGCTGCTCATGCTCTGCTTCACTCTTGCTGTAGACCAGGATGTCATCTAGGAACACGATCACAAATTGATCCAAGTAAGGCATGAAAATACGATTTATGAGGTCCAAGAATACGGTCGGCGCATTGGTCGCTCCAAAGGACATAACAAGGAACTCCCAATGTCCATACCTCGATCTGAATGCTGTCTTCGGGATGTCCTGCTCTCTGACTCTGATCTGGTGGTATCCCGACCGCAAGTCGATCTTCAAAAATACTGAAGCCCCTCTGAGCTGATCAAACAAGTCATCTATCCTCGGAAGAGGGTATCTGTTCTTGATTGTTACCGAATTCAAGGTACGATAATCAACACATAGCCTGGACGTACCATCTTTTTTTTCATAAGAAGCATCGGGGCTCCCCAAGGCGATCCACTTGCACGGATGAATCCCTTGGTCCTCAATTCTTCAATCATCTTGTACAAAATTTCTAACTCTGAAGGCGCCATCCTGTAGACTCGCTCTGATACTGGTGCTGTCCCAGGAATCAAATCTATAGTGAACTCAATCTCCCGCTTTGGCGGCATCCCTGGAAGCTCCTCTGGAAAGACATCTGGAAACTCTTCAACTATCCGGGGTAACTGCAATGCTGCTACTGCCATCCGTAATGCTGGGGAAGATGGCTCCACTGTGCCTCTGGAAAATAAAAACTCTGGCTCGCCGGGGATACTAAAGACAACTCTACCAATATGGCAGTCTATCCTAGCATACTGGTTCCTCAACCAATCTATGCCTAGGACTACATCATAGTCTGCCATAGGAAACTCTATGAATCTAGCGGGGAACTCCCTACCGCTAACTACGATCCGACACGAGAAAAATACTCGATCTACTCCCACAAGACCATTACCAGTAAGTATATTGAGCCTCACTGATAATGACTCAGGCTCCAATCCTATCCGTGTCGCGAATCGTGCAGACATGAATGAATGCGATGCACCAGAATCAAGTTATACAGACGCTGGAGAGGAGTTGACGAGAATAATACCTGCCACAACCTCACCTGGTGCAACTTCTTCTTCCATAGCCATCATCATGGCCTGACCTCTAGCTGCGGGTCCCCTCTGCTGGAAACCTCTCTGCCTATTCTGGGTCTGAGCTTGGGCTTGTGCATACTGCTGGGGGTGTTGTTGCTGGAATGCCTGAGACTGAGGCGGCAAGGACCTCGAAGACTGATACTGCTGCTGCTGAACTGGTACTGGGGCCGGTCCTCTCACCGAAGAGCTAGAAGGGTTGGATGCTGACGAACCACCCCTATTCGGGCAAGCCCTAACCCTATGATCTGCTGCTCTACAAGCCAGACACAATCCCTGCGCCCTGCGACAATCTGCCATCACATGTCCTGGCTTCCCGTAATGAGAACATTCCATCGCGGAAGTCTGCTTCTGCTTCTGCTGCTGCGGGTACGTCGGGGTCGAATGCTGAACCGACGTTACTGAGGCCGCCCGCCTCGAAGTTCCAATGGTCAATCCCCTAGCTGCCGGGGCTGGAGCTGATGATTGGTGCATCTGACTATGGGACCGCTTCCTACCTCCGGTCCTATCCACGATCCTCTGGGAGGTATACTCATGCCTCCTAGCTGCTCTCAAGACTGCATCGAACGTCTGGTGCTCGAACTGCTCCACTGCTAACAAGATCTCCAAATGCAGTCCCTGCTGGAACCGCTAGGCTCTATCAAACTCGGTCGCCACCAAGGTGGGGGCAAACCTACTGAGCCTAGAAAACTCCGATGCATAACTGTCGACTGTTCTGCCTCCTTGCTTTAAGTTGGTAAATCTGGTCTGCAGGTCGTACCGAGCCACAGCATCAAAGTACTTCGTTTGGAATCTCTCCCTAAACACTGTCCAAGCAATGGGTGCCACTAATCCCATGGCCTGCGTCGTCCACCAATTGCGAGCTAAATCCAACAACTGTAGGCATACCACCGCCACCTTCTCATTCTCAGGTGGCCTAGCTGCTTCCAGAATCACCTCGGTATCCTGAAGCCATGCATCCACGGCAATCGCATCCTCGGTGCCGTCAAAGAAAGGAGGGTTCAATCGCTTGAAGCTGTTCGCCGCCTGGTTCCCTGGATGTCCGCCTCGGGTCAAAGCATCTTGAACTGTCTGGTGCAGGGCGTCGTTTCGACGATCCTGGGAAGCTATCAAGGTTCTGATGAGGCCTACTAAGGTACCATCATCTGGCTCTGCGGGCTGGACGGGCCGAACTGGTGACTCTCCTCCAGTAGGTATCACTCTGGAGGCTACCCCGGAATGCTGGGCTTGATCTTCGGGTTGCTGCTGGTCCACGGGAGGTGCTCTTCCTTGCTGATTGGCAGGGTCAGGTACAGTGCCGCTGAGGAAGACGACACAGGAAAACAATAAGGAAGGACCAGGACAGATCAACGATACAAGCATGTAATCAGGGCAAGAATTTCAGGGATTTGAAAATACGGGCGGAGATCAAGGGCGAATACTGATTGAGACATCTATTCGGTAAACCCTCACATTTCTTGATTGACAAGACCTGCATGGGCTACCACTTAAACCATGTCACGCCCCAGAACCAGAATACTAGAGAGCGGGGGCAGACATAGCCAGCTACGTATATTGAAATAGAATACATCTCAACTATACGGTCACGGCTGTCTAGATATAAGGGTTTACTACAAGCCAACAGTCTCTTAAGGTCAAGCCTATTGTCTTAATCTCAAGCAAATAATATAATTACAAGATGTATGATCATTAAATATACAATAAAAGGCGTCCCAAATATTACATATCAGCTGATCATGAAGCTAGTCGTACAAAATGTTAGGACTAGACAAGAGTTTAAGTCATACATGATCAACCCTAGGATTTGTTAATCATGTTTACAGTCCGTAGGCAGACAGTAAGTAAAAGTGCATCAAGCTAACAGGTGCTCGTCGGCTAAACGCCTCAAAAGAATAAATTTACAATAGAGTGAGCGAAACAAAATAGAAAACCCACTCGTAGCCCGGGTTCCTTCTAGTCGCCACCATTGGGCTGGAAGCTTGGTAGATCCTCGGGAGCTGCTCCGAAATCTGGCCACACAAAACCAGCTGGGTCAACCCCAGAAAGAGCAAGTGCCACAAGGGAGCCACGAAATAAGAACAAAAGCCAGCATTAACACAAGAAGATATAATATTAAAAACTAGAATTTACGAAAATATGTCAGGATGATATACGACGAGATAACCATGGAACTATTCCGATAGCCAGGTTACAACCCGTAAACCAAACAAGGACCGGGGTTGTAACCCTTCATCTGAACAGAACTTGGTTTCCCACCATTTATCGGCAAGATAATAATGTAAGAAATCAGGACAGGGAGCAATCTTGTACTGGATCAAGACATGGCTAGAATGGTTATACCTCATTCAATCAATCACGGCCAAGCAGATACTACGGCTTACTACTTTAACTAACTAGGGTTATCACAGGCCTAATTACTAACAAGATGCAGTGAGATTGTTCCACAGCCATAAGCCCTGCAGACCATCCAGGCTACCCAGGACGAAAGATTAGGGTTGAATTCAGGTGGGTACATCGTCCAGGAGATGCATGTACCCTTAGGTGACTTAGAGGGTGCAACACTCGACGGTGCGCTGGAAATGTGCCATACTCGACGGCAGGCTACAGATCCCAAGAACGCCCAGGTAACGGGATTGCCTGTAGCTGTGTCATCTCTTCATGACTACTGAGTTATTCTAGTTATTAACCTTAATCCATTTTTGTAGGTACTCCTGACCGTGGTACTCAGGAGTCCCCTCCTAGACATGATGCAAGACAGGACAAGTGGATTTAACAAGCAAGCAAGAAGAACCACCCACGGTGTCAAGGCAGGTCAAGTTAAATTATCAAGATAAATTATGTCAGGGTACTTGTCAGGAGTGCGCCACGACGGGCCACTATCATGTCAGGTTGGTCATGTCAGGAGTGCACCACCACGGGTCACTGTCGTGTTATGCAAGTTCCTTTTCATACCATGCCATGTACAATAGTCATTCCAAACATATTAAGTAAAATCAAGTTCATGACAAAAGGCGTAAGGATATAAAATGGACGTAAAATATCTAATAAAATATCAATATATAGGGCTATAGAAAAGCCAAGCTAAAAGAAATAAAACCAAAACTCCAAGAGCCAATGGGTTAAGCAAAGGGGGTCAGGGGGGCAGCGTACGAAAAAGTTACGCACGCTCAAGGGAGCAGCTGCGTGAAAAGTCACGCACGCTCAAGGAAGCAGCATACGTGAAAAGTCACGCACGCTCAAGGGAGCAACTGCGTGAAAAGTCACGCACGCTACAGGGAGCAGCTACGTGAAAAGTCACGCACGCTACAGGGAGCAGCTGCATGAAAAGTCACGCACGCTCAAGGAGGGCAGCATACGTGAAAAGTCACGCACGCTCAAGGGAGCAACTGCGTGAAAAGTCACGCACGCTACAGGGAGCAGCTGCGTGAAAAGTTACGCATGCTACAGGGAGCAGCTGCGTGAAAAGTCATGCACGCTCATGGAGGGCAGCATATGTGAAAGTCACGCACGCTCAAGGGAGCAGCTGCGTGAAAAGTCACGCACGCTCAAGGGAGCAGCAGCGTGAAAGTCACGCACGCTCAAGGAAGCAGCTGCATGAAAAGTCACGCACGCTTAAGGGAGCAGCGTACGTACAAAAGCCCGCAAGCAGAGAGCTGCGTACGCGTAAAAACATGCACGCAGGGTCTGGGTCGTCTTCTCCATGGCTGAGAAGAAGCTCCAATGGCTCCAAAACTTCAAAACCTCATAACTTGGCTATCCGAACTCCAAATCCAGATTTCCAAAGTTCTAACCAGGGTGGAATTGAATGCTCTTCCACATGAAAACATGAAAAACCCATAAAATCCAACTTAAGTAGCTCAAACCATACAAAATCCAAAAATAGATATAACTTAGATCTACAACAATGGAGGCTCCAAATCACAAAAATCCAAGTTCTAATGTTGATCACCATGTCCTAATCTATCAAATAGACAAAGAAAAGAGGGTTCTCATATAGTGGCAAGATGCACTTGCCTAGGGTTGGGAGAGTTGTGTAGAGGAAGGAGAAAAAGAAGAAGAAGGAAATTAATAGTGGTGGTAATGAAGAGAGAGAGTGGTAGGTAGGGATATAAAGAGGGGGAGTTGTAGTGGAGATGAGGGGTAGCATAGGTTAAGGTGCTCCATTACATAAACCGAACCAGACCAACCCAATAAAACTGAGCCATGACAAAACCCAAAATACGAGAGATACCGAAATTTCACAAGTTAAGAAAAATAAAAATACATGCCAAAATCCAGATACGAGTATAATTATGAAACACGAGAAATGAGGGTAACACGTGGCCTCCTACCCGATCCACTCTCTGACCCGCTCCCATCTCCAACCCGATGATGGGTCCCAGAGATCCCGAATTTGGTAGTTAGAGGGGGCATTTGAAGACAGGTAGTAGACCGCGTTGCCTATCCAACGTTCGTGGGAAGGTGACGAAAGGCCTTTTCCAAGCTGTATGCGGATATAGGGTTCGGCAATGTGACGACCATGGAGAATACCGCTCCAGGATGTAGAGGAACGACTGTTGGCAACCGCCGTCGTCGGATGACAGTGTTGGAAGTATCTGACTTTCATGAACCGCATCCAGATATAGTTGTGTGTTCTGATCTTCCACCATAATTTCATGGAACATGCATCCACAATTTTAGCTAATTTGATGAATCTGAGCCCCTCCTCATCCGTCGGTTTGGCCGTATCCCAGCTGGTCCATTGGTGCTTATCCTTACCATCATGATGACCCCAGAAGAAGTTGGCGAGGACAGCCTCCAGAGAGGATAGAACCTTCTTAGAAGGGGAGTTGACGGCCATAGTGTAAATTGGGATGGAAGACATAACGTGCTTGATGTGGATCAGCTTGTCGCCCAGAGAGAGAGTCGCGTTGTGCCATCCCTCGATCTTCATCCTAATCTTATTCACAAGCCCTTCGAAAATGCTCGAATTATATCTGCCGTATACCATCGGGCAGCCCAGGTAGGTGAACGGAGGGTAAGCGGTAGTGAAGGAGATGAGATTGGCCGAGTGGCTCATGTCGGCTTTGTGATGGGTATAGATGACACTTTTGTCCCGATTGATTCGTTGTCCGGAGCATCTGGCATATTTAACCAGGATGCTGCAGACCACCTCCACTGATCTGATGTCTACTGATGTGAAGATGACGATGTCAGCGCAGGCCAGGTGAGTGATAATAGGACAGCCGATAGTGGTGTGAAAGTGATGAAATCTAGGGATGTTGTTCATGCTGTTGAGGTTTCTACTGAAGGCTTCTGCGGCAATGATAAAGATGGTGGAGGATAGTGGGTCCCCTTGATGAATACCTCGATTAGACTTGAAGAATCTGTCCGTTTGACCGTTGATGACTGTGGAGAACCATGAGTTGCTAATGGATCTGTATATGATGTCTATCCATGTTTCAAAAAACCCAAATGTCCTGAGCACCCAGATCATGAATTGCCAGTCCAGACGGTCATAGGCTTTCTCCATATCGAGCTTGATGGCAATATTGCCCCCCTGGATGAGAATTTCATGCAAGCTATTATCTCCTGGGCTAGGAAGATGTTGTCAGTGATATTCCATCCCAGGACGAAGCCGCTTTGTTCCTCGGATATGATCTTAGCGAGAATGTGGGCCATACGGGTGGCGATGATCTTGGAGATAATTTTGTTGGTAAATGTGCATAAGCTGATGGGTCTGAAATCTTTGAAGGTCTCCGAGTTATCGTTTTTGGGGATTAAGATGAGGTTGGCTCGGGATAAGGATTTAGGGTAGCTAGCTCCTTGAAATAAAGAGTTAGCGGCCTCGATTAAGTCATATTGAATGATGTTCCAACAGGTCCTGAAGAAAACCCCTGAGAAACCGTCTGGGCTTGGGGCACTATTTTTGTCCAAGGCCCAGACCGCAGCCCTAACTTCATTCGCCGAGGGAGGGGCTAAAAGAGTTTCATTATCTAGCTCGTTAATTAAGGGAGGAATTTGAGCTAATAAGCTCTCATCCTTAACGACTACCTCTTTTGTGAAGAGTTTGGAGTAGAAGTTGGCAGCAGCCGCCTGTATATTCCGTTGGTCTTTGAGTAAGGTGCCGTTGTCATCATATATTTGACGGAGAGAGAGTTGATGCCTGCGTCCCCTGACGCAGGTATGGAAGAAAGCAGTATTTCTGTCGCCATCGGTGTCCCAAGACAACCTGGCTTTCTGTTTCCAGAATTCTGTCTCGACTTTCAGATGAGATTTGAGGATAGCCTTGTTAAGGTTAAGCGTGGCACGGTTCTCAGGAGAACAATCCATGGCCAACCTAATTTCTGCACGGGTGACGTCGTCTTCTGCTGCCTTTATCTCTTGAAAGATGATGCCAAATGCGACTTTGCTCCAAAATGTGATGGCGCTCCTAGTGGCCTTAAGTTTCTCAGCCACTCTTTTTATGGGGTCTGGGTTGTGCGTCGAATTCCAGGTGGCGGCCATAATGTTTTGGAATTGAGGGTGATGTCTCCAGAAGTCCAAGAATCTAAAAGATTTTTTAATTGGGTTAGAGTTGTTGCTGACCTCAATAAGAAGGGGGAGTGATCAGATTCGGTAGAGTTGAGGTGAGAAAGGTTAGTTATGAGATTCATATCTGACCATCTGTTGTTGAAAAGCGCATGATCCAGTCGAGAATATTTACGACGAGCTCCTTTTTGCATGTTGCACCAGGTGAAGGAGTTACCGGAGTAAGGAAGGTGGTGCAGGTTAGCTTGGAAAATGAAGGAGTTGAAGTCGTTCATGGCTGGTTGGTGAGGAGGACGCCCCCCAATTTTTCATCGTTGCGGGAGATTGTGTTAAAGTCTCTGATGCATATCCACGGGAGGATGTTGAGGGAAGTATGGGTGTCCATAAGGGTGATCCAGAGCTGCTTGCGTTCAACGTAGTCGCAGCTCCCGTGAACTACGAAAATGAGGGATCGAGAGGGGAGGGTGGGGTGTTCCACCCAGCAAGAGAGCGCCTGATCAGAGTCAAGGACGGTGCCAAAGAGGCAATCATCGAAAAGAAGGATCCATATGTCGTGGCACCCAGTAATGGCGTTTGCGAATCCGAGCTGAAGTTGGATGGATTTGAGTTTCCACTGGGTGATTTTAGGTTCGATGATAACGATAATGTCAATCCGGTGCACTTTGATAAGGGTGAAAAGTCTTCTCATGGTTGGTTTATTGGCCAGCCCTCTGACGTTCCATGTTAGGATGTTAAGCATTGGGATGATTGCGGTTTAGGGTTGTGTTGAGCTTTGATGCTGACCGAGTGGTCATGACTGATTGCTCTTTTGTGTGGTTCTTTTTTTTCTTGTTTTGATGAATTTTGGGTACCCTTTGGGTTGCTGTGGAAGGTGGCGTTGTGGGGCCTCTGAACCTGTGGCGTTCTTCGTGTGGTCGACGAGCTCTGACTCAATTTCGGCCAGCACGCTAAGGGGATTGTTAGGGTTGAGGAAGCCGACATCCTGGGCTTGGCACATCCTGGCCTCGTACTTTAGGCCTAAAGACTGCTCGACCTCTATCTGCGGGAGGGTGGGGGGTAGGTGTGATAAGATCGCCTATAGTGGTGGGGGTGGTCAGCGCTAACCTGTACTAACTGGATAATCCTGGATCACCGTCGGCTGGACCTTCGACGATCTCACCACCTTTTGCGAGTTGGGTTAGTCCGGGAGGGGGATAGACGGGACTACACCCTCTGTTGGGGAGGTAAGGATCTCGAATCTGTTGAGAAGGGAGATGCCTGTTGGCTGGTCGGGAGCCGTGCAAATGTCCGCAGTAGGGGGCGCTGGGGCTTGGGGAGCTGTCGTTATCTGTAAAGTGGGAGTGGGAGTTAGGTAGAGGTAGGATGGGATCTGGGAGGGGAAGTTGGGTCGCCTTCGGTGATTTGGGTTTTTGAGTAGCTTTCTTCCTCAGCTCGGGGTGGGCTTGAAGCAATACTTCGAGAGGTGGCCTCTGATCTGACAGTGCTTGCAGAAGCTAATGCTGTTGTAGTATTCGAGCTCCTGGAGGTGTGTCTGTCCTCCCATCTCGAGCTGAACGAGCGTGGGCGGGGGGAGGGGGAGGGGAGGGGGGTCGAAGGATAGATCGATCTCTACGCAAATCTTAGCGTAGTTGCCTTTGGAGAGATTACGGTTTTCTTCTGCGATGGCTACCAGGTTTCCGAATGAGCTGGCAATTCTCTTGAGTGCTGCGGGTGCAAAACAAACAAGGAGGAGGTTCGACAAGGTAATCTACATTGAGATAATCTTTGAGTCCACATTGGGGTTGAAGCAGAGGGATCATTTGGCGATCTTAACGCTGAGGGGTCCGATGTTGGTAGTGCCCTTAGCCCATACCAAAGAGCAATCATGATCAGAGGACAGGTGGAGAAGAAGATGTTTTGAGTCCAACGGTGCGACCTTGTACGCTGCGGAGAGACCCGAGCCGGCGATGGCTTCCTTAACGGAAGGTAATTTAGGGCATCCGGACTGGAATTTCAGAACAAAGGTCTTCGAGAATGATGCAGATAATGAGAAGATTTTGTCAGAAGAGAATGACACTCTGATAGTTTGGCCTTCAGGGGGTGGAGAACTCGATCTCCGGGAGTTTGAGCTCCTTCTCAGCGGGGGACAACTGTGTAACTCTATCCGGTCGCAAAATCTCCGTATAGGAAAGCGTCGATGTGTGGCCGAAAGGGGGTAGCTTGAGCTGCCCAGACGGGAAGTTGATAATGGATACTGCGATACGCGCCGGAGGGGATCCACCCTGGTCCGGGCGTCGCCAAACGGGTCTCTCGGTATTGGGTGCCGCGACGCGACAGAGAGGGCTGGGCGTGATGCCACCGAACGACGGGGTCGGAGCGTCAGAGTTCGATCCTGTCCTCTTGGGCATATAACCACTATCCGAGGTAGAAAGATTGGAGAAGTCCTTCGACTCGGGGGGAGCAGCCCTGGAGCCTGGCGCATAACCGGGGGGGGGGGAAGAAGGGGGAGGATCTTGGAGGGGCGCATGGCCTGTTGGAGAGGGCAGAGAGAGTATCCGGGAAGGCTCTGCGGGCACAAGCTGCTGCACATAGGGGCGCCACAGGCGCATATGGCTCCAAGGGGGATTGGGCGCATGTTTGCTCAGGGGGAAAGGAGGCGCATATGCGCTAGTGCAGGGGTCGAGAGCATGGATCCCCGGGGGGTAGGCGCATGGCAGGAAGGCACATGCTCCACCGCGGGGGGGACGCATGGCGGGAGGGCATATGCGCATATGCGAATACAGGCGCATGGTTCCCAGACGATGGGGGGAGCGCATGGCCGAGAGGGAGATTCGAATTTTTAAAATTCGAATTCGAATCTCTGGGGGGGGGAAGGCCCGGGACCCGGAATGATGGAGACCCTGAGGACTTTGGGCGCAGAAAAGCTGAGACCCCGTGACGCCGTCTTGGTCAGAGGCTACCGGAGGGGCGTGGCGAAGCCGGGGTGGGGGACCGGAGGGGTCTGAGCTCCTCCGGGGGTAGAGCATACGGCGACCGAAAAAGAAGGTGGTGAAAGGGTCTGGGCGGTGGCCCACTACCAAAATTTATCGATTTAGCGACGGCCCTATCCGTCGCCAATCTGACGGGACTTTCCATTAGCGACCGATCACTGACGGGTTTTGGCAAAAAAAATCCGTCGGCAATCAGCTCGTCGCTAATAACTGTCCGTCGCTACGTAGTCGTCATGCGACGGAATAGCGACGTTTTGTCGACTTTACAATACAAAACATTAGCGACGACTTTCCGACGGACTATCGTCTATTTCAAGTATTAAGTATTGAACTGTGTAGACAATAGCGACGTAAAGTTCCGTCGGTAACCCGTCGTAATAGCGTATCAGAGTGTATCATGCCGTCGCTAATCCGTCGACGCCTTCGATAACAAAGGATGGATTAGCGACGGTTTTCTGACGAAAAATCCGTCGATCAGGTTCTAGAAATTCTTGTCATTTCCAGCACCATGGCGACGGAACAGTCGTCGCTATTCCATCGATATCTGTCGACGGAATACGGACGGATTATCCGTCGACCATGTTCTGAAAATTCTTGGTATTTTCAGAACAAGGGCGACGGATAGGTCGTCGCTATTCCGTCGAACTATATACCATGCCGACGGATATTCCGTCGACCACCCGTCGCTATCTGGAAACATTTTTAAATCTCCAGTTAGCGATGGATTAGCCGTCGAAAAGTAGTCGGAAACTGGTAATATCCGTCGCGCAACGGTCACAAGTCCGTCGCTAACTGAGAATATTTTGAAAAAAAATTACAACGCTTTCCCTGTTCGCAAAAATATGCATGAACCAAACAAATATATAATGTACACCAATTATCCAACAATCACATAGACCAAATATATAATGCACACCAATTATCCAAGAATCACATAGACCAAATATGCACATACGAATTTAATGCACACCAATTATCCAAGAATCATATAGACCAAACCAAATTAATATAAAATAGACATCAATTATCTGGAAGAGTAACCTAATATCCGTCGTTATAATCCGATCATAGCACAAATATTCCAAAATTTCCACAAATATTCCAAAATACATAGGAAAATTGACTTTGGCCTCAACAAAGACCACAAGTCAGATGATGAATCCTCACAGCCAGGGATCATAGTTGCGTTGAGGCATGTACCATTCTATCAGACACTTTGCATACGAAGGCTCAATCTGGTTGAGGTCTTCTGTAGGGACAGGAGGGTCGGTCCCAATGCTACTACTCTCTGACGGTGGCTCCTCCTTAACTTCAAGCTTGGAAGCAATCTCTTCCCTGATGGTCATCGGTTCTTCCTTGACCTCGACCTTTGGTAACACCTTCTCCTTAACAGTCACCGGCTCATGTTTGACGATGGAGACTTCCTCCGTGTCGACCTCCAAGGGTTTCTTGCCTCGACCCCTTCCTCGACTAGCAGCACCACCTCGACGAGTCCTAGGAGCCATCTTTCTGACAACAGAAATTTTCATATAGGGTAAAGAAATTTACTCAAATTATAAAAGTTGTGACGTTGGTTTTTTGCGTTCATCATCATTAGAGGGAGCAGCACTGGAAAAGTTGTGACATTGGTAGCATAAGAGAGTAAAAATCTGTATCACAAGACTAACAGAATTACTATGTAATCATGTACTTACCAATAACTGGATGTAACTGGAGTCGTTGAGCCTATCGTGCAGTAATTGGTGGATCCGCTGGTATAGGCCGGATGTACTTAGTATCTAGTGTATCAGATTAGTATCGGTCTATCGGTTTGGTATAGGACGTATCATATTGGTATTAGCCTTAACAAATTGGAATCGTCCTATATCAGATATGTACATGTATCGGCCGAATAGCTAGGATTCATATTGGCCTTATCGATTTGGTATCGGTCATATCCGATAGGTATCGGCCGTGTTGGATTAGTATAGACCATTTCGGATTAGTATCGTGGAAGGTTTAGTAACAACTGTACTTGGATTTCTCTCTTCTCGAGCTAAAATACCATTACAAGAGAATCACCAGATCGTGATTGGCCAATTACAGTAACATACATGCTTTCTTTTCCATCAGGAAAAACGAGATTGAAAAGGAAGTATGTATGTTCTGTAACTGGCCAGTTACGCTCTCGTGACTCTGTAATCTAGCTCTAGAAGAGAGAAATCCAAGTACAGTTGTTACTAAACCTTCCACGATACTAATCCGAAATGGTCTATACTAATCCAACACGGCCGATACCTATCGGATATGACCGATACCAAATCGATAAGGCCAATATGAATCCTAGCTATACGGTCGATACATATCGGATAGGACGATACCAATTCGCTAAGACCAATACCAACCGATACGGCCCATACCAAAACGATAGATCGATACTAATCCGACGCCCCCTCCCCAAGCCCACCGCCCCGACCCCGACCCAAGCCAGCCGCCCAGCCCCCGACGCCCTAGCCCCAAGCCCGCCGCCCAGCCCCCGACGCCCCCGCCCCAAGCCCACCGCCCAGCCCCCGCCCCAAGCCCGCCGCCCAGCCTCCGACGCCCCCGACCCAAGCCTGCCGCCCCCGCTGCCCCTATACGACACCGCAAGAGAGAGAGATAGATCGAGAGAGAGAGAGAGAGGGGGTTACCTTCGGGAGAGAGAGAGGAGAGGACGCCGACGCTGACGCCGATGCCGACACCGATGCCGATCACCGAAGCCGACACCGGCGAGAGAGAGAGAGAGAGAGAGGAGAGAGAGAGTGAATTTGGAGGAGAATGCGAAAGATTCCCTCCGTCGTTTTATTTAAAGTCTGGTACGTATATTTAGCGACGGACTAGCGACGTATAAAAACCCGTCGCCCAGTAGTCGCCCTGTTTGATACTTGCCGACTAAATATCCGTCGCTACGTAGTCGAAGAAATGTCCCGCCAATTCTCTACACAATTCCTGCCAAATAATCGACTGAGTAGCGACGACTACTGTTCCGTCGCTATATCTCCGACTACCTAGCGACGGATATGCGACCTTTCCTTCCCCTAAAATTGAAATAAAAAATGTAAAGGAGTGTGGTCGGTAATCCGTCAATGAGCTGCCACGAAGTTGTCGCTAACGCCGACTGAAAATTTTCGTCGCTAATTGTCCGTCGCTAATTTACTGTATTTTGGTAGTGGCCAGTGGCGACCACCGAAGCCTCGGTGCGAGACCGGCGGTAGAAATTTCGACCAAGGAGAGCTGAGTCGGTGTCCAAGCTAGGGGCGGGGAGGGGGTGCCTGGTGCGGACTTTGAAGCTGAGGTCGCGCCACTCTCCCGACGGCAGGGAAGATAGGGGTGCGAGGGGTGGTGGGCTGCCCGAACGGGGCGGGGCCGGCCTCGTCGTCAGAGGCGGGCGGCGGAGTAGGACAGCGCTGAGCTACCAAGAGATCACGGAGGGGCGCTGGAGGATGGGAGCAGAGGAGAAAGCATCTCTCTTTGTGTATATATATATATATATATATATATATATATATATAATATATATATATATATATTATATATATATATATATTTTATATATATATATATATATATATTGTATATATATATATTGTATATATATATATATATAGTAGTATATGTATATGTGAGTTTTATATATGAATACCTAGATAGACTAGAGGGTTAACCAAACCATAGATGTGGAATTGTTGACCAGGTTTGACTTAGAGTTGTCTTTGACCTAGATTGACTTAGAATCATGTAGTTTGTATTGCAGATTTCCATTATTTCAATTTGAGTACTTTATAACCCGTTTTACTCTAAATAGGACTCTGTGACACCAGTTCAGACATCTATTCATATCAGTCATTCAGGGTGACAGGCGAGTACATTCTCTGACCATTTCATACTTGCTAGGATTTATATTCTTGCTCTAAATTACTTTATATGATGCTGTCGTGTTATTATCACGGATTGGTACTATATGGATCTTGTCATGCGATGTTATCCCCCTCGGGGTGCATCAAATACAGTTGTCATGTACTTTTCATGAACATCTTGTATTTCATGTACACCTCTATTCATGTATACTCTTGTGCAATCTTGTACTCTCATGATCACATGAGCGAACATGATAAAAACCTCTTGTGCAAGTAACGTAACTTGACTGGATCCTTGTGTATTGATTGGGGAGGGTGAGTAGGAAATGGTTATGTGATCAAAATCCCATCTTGTGAAATCTTATAAAACTCTCGTATATGTCTATTATGCCCTCACGTATAATGGAGTCCCATCTTTTAAACATAAACTATTTATATAACCATCTCATGCTCTAAATTACAGGTTACTTACTGTTCTTACTTATCATGTATATAGATATTTTCAGTTATCAAATCTCTCTCGTTTTCATATATATTTCCTTACAGTCCATGATCTTACTCTTTTGCATGCTTTATATTTCCTAACATGATATGAACTGCGTGCGATGTATTGTGCTCATTCCTATCCTGACTGGACCTGTTATAAATATTACAGATGATGATGGTGACTTCCCTACCTTCTATACGGCATATGAGGGTGACATTTAGGAGCCTGAGGAGCATCTAGCTCAGTAGAGGGTGCCTAGTTTAGTCTAGTACGTATAGCTTTCAGTTTGTATCAGATTATTCAGATTGTTAGTTGAGACTTAGTTATATTCAGGACTTGTATTTATTTGTGTTGGATATCTATATGTGTGTTGTGATGACTTTACTTATATATTCAGTTCTTCCTTTTTATCTTATTCTATATCGTGCTCTATCTTCCCTAGACTTGTGATTGAGATATAGATTTGAGATGTTATAGTATCCCTCCGTGCGGAGATGATATGTTTATATCATATTGTTGTTAGATGTTATAGACGAACTATACAGCGTTCTATCGTCGATACTGCGACGTAGGCTAGACGTACCCACGTTCTCGTGCCCTTCCTCAGGGTGCGGGTCGTGACACGTTTTTAGTGGTGGCCCATGCAGGTCAAGTTTATGTAGTGGTATTCGAACTAGAGTATCACTACAGCCTACAGTAGGATTTAGATATATTTTGAGGTATTCAATAACATCTAAAAAAACTCTTAACTGAATTCCTGCCATCTAAATTCTTGTTAAAAATTGTATCCTTTGAAATAAACCGTCCTCCTTTGATTATATTGCTTCTTTCTCAGTATTGATTTCCTTGTTTGATCTGTCTCCAGGATGACAGTGACTCGAGCTCAGGCAGCTGGATCTAGTCCTGTCCTGGAGAGGTCCGGTCCAACGAGGCCTACTACTCTGGAGGAGGGGGAGGTCCTGATGGCTATCCCTGCTGCCCCTACTGCTCCTGCCATCCAGGTTGGAATAGCAGCAGCAATATCAGGAGGTCTTCTACCTCCAGTTGAGAGGCCTTCTATTGTTATTCCAGATACTCTTCCGCCGTCACCTCCGATACCGACATATGTGTTGCAGATGTTTGTGCTCCTCCAGCAGATGATGGAGACTCAAGAGCACATACAGAGGCATCTCAGCGGCAGTCTGAGACTATGAGGCAGAGCATGGAGAATGTTTATCAGCTTGCACTAGCAGCGGTCGAGAAGGTTACTACAGCTCCGGTTCAGGGAGCTCAGGGCCAGAAGCCGCATCAGCAGCAGCTGAGGCCTGGATCAGTGCTAGATTTCAAGAAGATGGTACCCCGGGAGTTCAAGGGGACTGAGGGCATTCTTTATGCCGACGACTGGCTAGAGGATGTTGAGCGGAGTTTGGATCTAGTAGAGCTTCCGAAGAGGATGTGGGTGTCAGCCGCGGCTAGCCAGTTCTTTGATATCGCTTTGACATGGTACCGTATGGATCCTCATGCGTCAGTTAGAGGATTGACATGGAAGAACTTTCGGAGGCTATTCAAGGAGGAGTTTTATCCTGATGTAGCTTTTAGCGCGCTGGAGAACCAGTTCGCAGGACTGGTACAGGGGAACAAATATGTGGACGAGTATGCGACAGAGTTCTTTTGCCTGAGTCGATTCGCTCCAGGGATGATTCAGGATAAGGGAGAGAAGGCCCACAAGTTCAGGAGGGGCCTGATTCACGTAGTGCGCTCTTCCACTTCTGGGCGTCGTGATGCGACATTTGAGTAGATTTTGATAGATGCTCAGATTACAGAGGAGGACTACGATCTGAGGCCTAAGAGGGGCAGTGATGCCTTGGGGGCTAGTTCTAGTGCTGGGCCGACCAAGCGCCCTCACATTCAGCAGAGGCCATTTCAGCAGCCGTTTCAGGGTTACGGACATGCACTTTACCAGCAGGCACCCGAACAGCAGCAAGATGCTATGTGTAACTTCTACAAGAAGGCTGTTCATTGATGGAATGACTGCAGGAAGAGGCAGGGCCTGTGTTTACTTTGTGGTTCAGCAGAGCATTAGTTGAGGAAGTGCCCCAAGAACTTGGCATGATTGGCTCAGGCAGCAGTTGAAGATAGGGCTCCGACAGGGCAACAGAAGGGACCACAATTATAGACTTAGCAGCAGAGGTTTGTCCAGCATCAGCAGCAGGCTATGGGAGGCCAGCAGGGGCGCGCTTTCGCCATGGTAGTCGAGGATGCACAGACAGTAGGAGAGCTGATTGCAGGTTCTAATCTTTTCGATTCTATTTCCGTATTTGCCTCCTTATAACTGTCTTGAAATTCGATTCCATCTGTTCCTTTGTTGGTTGATAAATTTTGTTCTGGTGTTACATTGTGATTTGATTTTTCTTCTAAGATAAGTCGTATGGCCTAGGTTGCCTCAGTTATGGGATCTAGAGTCTTCTATATTCATATTAGCTGGTATAGTGAGGACATATAGTCGGATTTTGGACGTATTTCTCGGGTGTGAGAATTTAAGGTTTTTGCTGCCAAGCATGCGGCAATACAAAAATTTTTAATACCATGATTCTAGAGGTATGTTCCTTAGTCGAGGACTTTGTGAATATCGTAGCCTTTCTCACTAGCATGACGAAGATTCTGAGTATCATGATTTTGAACAGACGCATATGATTATCAAACTGTGTGATTTTGAGACTATGATTGTTGGGGGTTTGACCTAGAAGGAGTACGACCATTTTAATTTCGAGGACGAAATTCTTCTAAGGAAGGTATACTTGTAGCACCCAGTTTCTAAAATGAGGGCAATTTTGAAATTTTGTAATTTTAATCTTTTAATAATGATATTTAAATCATGATATGATTTTTGGTGATTTTTAATCATTTTAAAATTAATTAAAAGTATGACTTGTGATTTTGATGTGATGCTAGTGTAACCCTAGAGACTGCATGACCTAGAGACTAACCATGACCAAGGAGGCCTAACTATGTGATTAGGATGACTAACTACAACTTTTTAGCCTAGGGGTATTTTGGTCATTTTTGACTTATTAATGAAAATGAATTTTGATTGATTATTTTGGTACTAATTATTTTATTAGAGACTAACCTAGTTTTGACCTAACCTAGATGTTAATGATATTCATGGAGGCTTAGTTAGAAAGTTAGAGACTTAATGGCTAAGTTAGATTAATATCTAGATATTATGTTAGTAGATATTTTGGTTAGATATTAGTGTAAGAAACCTACTTTTGATGTGATCCCTTGATTAGCTTAAATTTAGGTGGAGAAGCCTTAGCCACTCATCTAGCAATTGCTAAACCCTAACCTAGCCTATTCTAACAGCCATCAAGAGGCCACCCCCTATTTATTCACCTCTTCAAAAGTTCTTGCCTCTTTTTAATACCTACATAAATCCCTAATGGTGTTCTTTCCCAAATCACCCTAAATTGCTCATTTCTTCACCAAATTAGACCCAACCAATTGTATTGGACTCCCCTACTGTAGAGGATACTATTGGTGGTTGGCTAGCAAGGATTCGGAGGCTCGGGATCATTGCAAGTTGGAGAAAAGCTCTCATTTTATTAAGCTTTTATTGAGGTTTCACTCTCAATAGGTAAAACCTATCAAACACCCTTAAATTCCAAATTTCTTTCCATAGTTGCATTCATTTCGGTAAACCCTAGCTGTCCCTCAAGTTTGGTAGAAATTGGATTCCATTTAGTGTCCGTATCAGACACGTATCAGTGTCTTTAGCAAAGTGTTCGATGAAATGCCTCATAGGACTTTTTGTTTTTGGTTTTCGAAACAAATTATATATTTTGGAAGCTTATTATGTGTAGATCACAACCCTAATCGACTGAGTCAATTTTTGACACGATTTGTGTCAGTTTTGGATACGGGAACACGTCCATGAGACTTCGTGCACTGTCCTGCTACTGGACCCTCTCGCACTTCGTGTTGTGTCATGTCGAGTAAGAAATCGCGTGTGCACTAGTTTCGTACACACTGTGCACGTGCAGAAAATCTACACTGATACACCTTTGTATCTAGGACACGTAACACCGTGGACACATCTCAGTCACCTGGACACGTTTGCCTAGACCTAGCCTACCTAGGGACACGTGCATGAGTCTTCTAGTGTCGTGTGTTGTGTCCTGGATCAATCAACACACGTGTACGAGGATTGTTGGGCTGTTTTCTGATACTTATGTTTTTTTCTGTTTTTGGACACTTGTGTCCTGATTTATTGGACACGATGGACTCCCCTAGACATGAGGAGAATATCCCTAATGACTGCACACGTTCGATTGGGTTTTCTTATGTGTTTGGGTATTCGAATTTGGGGGAAACTGTTGATCACTGCAACTGCAGCAGCAATAACAGGGCATGCCCTGTTTGCTCACTGTTGGACATTGTTTGCTGTCCATACTTCATCTTGGGACAACCCTACTCTAATGTTTAGTCCTTAGCTAATTTGGTTGTATCAACCATTGCCTTGATATCAGTCCTATGAAACTAATGTTCAGTCCAGTCCTTACTTCTGATACAGTTATATCTATATGTATTGTAAGGGATCCCATTTAATAGCAGCCTTGTAGGTATGGGAATATATGTTGTATCAGTATTTCCCTCCCATTGGCATCAGGCCAGTATCCTTGCACTGAATAACACATGGTTCAGTCCCTTTTTGTAGTGGTTATATATGGTATATATATTAGTTATATGTATAAAGGATATCCTAGTAGCTAGATTTTAAGTGTGGAGTGATGGTCTGTGCAGCAAGTAGAAGGAGAGTGTAGGCCTTAGGTTGTGCACATATGTGCATGTGTGAGATGTGAGCGTTTGAATGAGTGAGTGGTTCTCAGGCTTGAGAGGTGGGTAAGATCAATATTAGATTGAATCCTAAGTAATATAAGTTGTGTAGTTTCAGTTAGGTATATGTATATATATAGCTTTATATATACATGAGCAGTGGTGAGGATTAAAGTATGTGGGTGAGTGCCTTTGGTTTTAGGCCTAGGCAAGGTATGGTAGGATGAGGATGGTTGAGTAGGATGTGTGAGTGTGAGTTAGTTTGAGTTATGGTCTTGAGGGTTAGGTATATATGAACCTATATATATATATATATATTATATATATATATATATATATATATATATATATATATATATATATATATATATATATATATATATATATATATATATATATATTATATATATATATATATATATAGGGAAGGGATATTGCACCAAACTTATTGCATCAATTGTTGCACCAAACAATCTCATCCACACATATATTTCTATCATGTGGTTATAAAGCATTCCATAAAGTTGTTGCCACGTCATCATACTTTATAACCACATGATTGAAATAAATGTGTGGTTGAGATTGTTTGGTGCAATAATTGATGCAATAAGTTTGGTGCAATATCCCTCCCCATATATATATATATATATATATATATATATATATATATATATATATATATATATATACCTCATATATATATATATATATATATTTATTAAATATATATATATATATATATATATATATATATATATATATATATATATATATATATATATGAGGTATATATATATATATATATATATATATATATATATATATATATATATATATATATATATATATATATGAGTTTTATATATATATATATATATATATATATAAATATATATATATATATATATATATGAGTTTTATATATATATATATATATATATATATATATATATATATATATATAAATATATATATATATATATATATATATATATATATATATATATATATATATATATATATATATATATATATATATACCTCATATATATATATATATATATATATATATATATATATATATATATATTTATATATATATATATATATATATATAAAACTCATATATATATATATATATATATATATATATATATATATATATATATATATATATATATATATATATATATATATATATATATATATATAATATATATATAAATATATATGAGTTTTATATAGGAATACCTAGATAGACTAGAGGGTTAACCAAACCATAGATGTGGAATTGTTGACCAGGTTGACTTAGAGTTGACTTTGACCTAGATTGACTTAGAATCATGTAGTTTGCATTGCAGATTTTCATTCTTTCAATTTGAGTACTTTATAACCTGTTTTACTCTAAATAGGACTCTGTGACACCAGTTCAGACATCTATTCATGTCATTCATTCAGGGTGACATGCGAGTACATTCTCTGACCGTTTCATACTTGCTAGGATTTTTTTATTGCTCTAGATTACTTTACATGATGCTGTCACGTTATTATCACGGATTGATACTATATGGATCTTGTCATGCGATGTTATCCCCCTCGGGGTGCATCAAATACTATTGTCATGTACTTTTCACGAACATCTTGTATTTCATGTACACCTGTATTCATGTATACTCTTGTGCAATCTTGTACTCTCATGATCACGTGAGCAAACATGATAAAAACCTCTTATGTAAGGTAACGTAACTTGACTAGATCCTTGTGTATTGATTGGGGAGGGTGAGTAGGACATAGTTATGTGATCAAAATCCCATTTTGTGAAATCTTGTGAAACTCTGGTATATGTCCATTGTGCCCTCACGTATAATGGAGTCCCATCTTTTAAACCTAAACTGTTTATATATCCATCTCATGCTCTAAATCACAGGTTACTTACAGTTCTTACTTATCATGTATATAGATATTTCCAGTTATCAAATCTCTCTCATTTTCATATATATTTCCTTACAGTCCATGTATCTTACTCTTTTGCATGCTTTATATTTTCTAACATGATATGAACTGCGTGAGATGTATTGTGTTCGTTCCTGTCCTGACTGGACCTGTTGAAAATATTACAGATGATAATGGTGACTTTCCTACCTTCTATGGGGCATATAAAGGTGACATTCAGGAGCCTGAAGAGCATCTAGCTCAGTAGAGGGTGCCTAGTTTAGTCTAGTACTTATAGCTTTCAGTTTGTATCAGATTGTTTCGATTATTAGTTGAGACTTAGTTATATTCAGGACTTTTATTTATTTGTGTTGGATATATATATGTGTGTTGTGATGACTTTACTTATATATTCAGTTCTTCCTTTTATCTTATTCCATATCGTACTCTATCTTTCCTAGACTTGTGATTGAGATATAGAGTTGAGATATTATATTATCCCTCCGTGCGGAGATGATATGTTTATATCATATTGTTGTTAGATGTTATAGATGAACTATACAGCGTTTCTACCGCCGACACTGCGGCGTAGGCTGGACGTACCCACGTTCTCGTGCCCTTCCTCAGGATGTGGGTCGTGACAGTAGTGGCTGGTTCCTAGCTAGCGGTAATCCGAAGCCGTGTAGCTTAGGCTTTTATGCCTTGTTGTCAGAAGGACCCTTTCGGCTTATACCCAAAACAATGGAACATATACGGATTTTGATTTAACGAGTATTTGCGCAGGCTAGATTTATTGTATGGCATTTTCATCCAAGATTCCCATTCTCAACGAAGAAAGTTAAAACGCTCTTCGACAAGTGGTTTAGTGAAAAAGTCTGCTAGCTGATGATCAATGTTAATGAATTCTAGATTAATATTTCCTTGCAATTGATGATCTCTTAAAAAGTGGTGTCGTATTTCTATATGCTTAGTGCGTGAGTGACATTTAGGGTTCTTAGTCAAGTTAATGACACTAGTATTGTCACAGAATATAGGAATGTGCTAAAAAGATAAATTGTAGTATGCTAGAGTTTGCTTCATCCACAAAATCTGCAGCTATGTATTCAGCTTCGTTGTGGACAGTACGACATAGTTTTGCTTCTTGCTAAACCAAGAGACTAAAACTTTGCCTAATAAATGATACGTGCCGCTGGTACTTTTATGGTCGACTTTACATCCAGCAAAATTAGCATCCGAATAACCGATCAGGTCAAAGGATGTGGTTTTGGGATACTACAAGACCACTGTAACAATGTCTTTAAGGTATCAAATGATATGCTTAACTGTGCTCATGTGTGATTCCTTAGGGTTGGCATGATAATGAGCACATAGGCTATATCGCCCCAGTCCCAAAAATAGAACGACTAGAACGTAATCATGCCATCTGTATACATACGAAGTATATGGACCGTCGTATGTATACATAAGCTATAAATACAGTAACCAAGGCACTAAATCTCATCCACAAAGATAAATAATGATATAAAAGCAACTTTGAATTTGTCATGTATACAATCGTTGGGCGGAGACAAATCCACTACCAACTAATTTAAATAAGGAAGAATTATACAAAGAAAATGATTTGGTCGAGCGAAGGAGATGACGATCCAAAAGCAACATCTTGAAGAATAGAGCGCAAGTCATAGCCTTAGCTAGAGCACCTGCAAAAATCATAAGACACACCTGGAGAGATAACCAAGTCCTCAGAGGGACGTAACAAGATACAATAAATATACCATATAAATACTGAATATAAAATATGCCACAAACAAAAGTAAGTGACAAGACAACAATAAGGTAATCCAACCATACTAAAGTGAACATGCAGTTGAGAAACAATTCTTTCCTCGCATGAGCCATAGCTGTAAATGGGATCGGCATAGTCCCCATATAGGGCACCAGGGGCCTACGTGCGTAACGTTCGAAGATTGTCAGAGGGCATCATGTGCAAGGGGCTACGTCCATAACGCTCTGGAAAACGTCAGAGGGCACCTGGAGCCTGCGTCTCCGGAGGAGCACACAGGTAATCAGGGAAGTACAAAGAAGCCCATACGTCAGGTAATGTTCTCCCCAACCAATACACCTATCATGTCGCATCCACGACCATGTAACACTACTAACCGTCAAGTCTTCTAACATACAACTATTGACAGTTAGACCTAACGCACGTCCTATACGCATCAGTGATCAGCCAACACACAAGTCCGGATGCTATATGCTACTCACAACTCACACATCTCGTGGCACATCAGTGTCAAAGTTTATGTAATGCACTAAACTATTGGTTGTTCCTTAACTCTAGGTCTATATGCAATCAAAGGATAATAACAAATACAGCTAATATCACTGAGCAGGCACTAGATCAGGAACTGTAATAATGGTACAGTTAAAAGAACTAAAAATAAATACACAGTGATATACAATAAATAAAATGCAGACTAATTTATAAACAGTAAATTATGGCAAGGTATCTTGCCTGATGTATCGCCTGGAGTGGTGCAATGATCTGGCAAGTTCCGATGTGTCCAATAGCTATGGTCGATGCGTAGGGGTCCGAGATCGCGAGAAAATAGGCAAGCAAGATTAGTCATGAGTAATGAGGATAATTGGAAGAATTTGTGGAGTAGATAAATATACAAATTCTTAGAAAAGATTTATATTAATTTAAAAACATGTTTACTTGTAAAAATTTATTTACGAAAATACTTGAAAATATTGATATATAATAATTTTGAAAATTATATCTTATTAGTCAAAATACTCTAAGTTGTAAAATATGATTAAGGTGGAAAGTATATTTCATAATTTAAAATATCTATTTTTTAGATAAATATTTAAAAATATTTCTAAATCATTTAGACCAAAAAGTATAACTGGTCAAATATATGTACATACAAATCGAAAAGAATATTTCAGTGTTTAAAAACTAACTTAAAATTTGCTAGAAAATATTTTTTCAATTAAAATAATAGTAATAATAATAATGTAAATAATAATACTTAACAAAACAACTAATATTAATAATAATATATAAATAATAAAATAAATGACATAATTCTAGTAATTTAGATAAATGATAATAATATTAGTAATACACTAATTAGTATTTACATGTATACATATACTGCCAGTATAGCTAATAAAAATAATAATAATAATAAAACAGAAATAAAATATATAAATATCAGGGCAGCAGTAGATGCTCTTTAATTTGGGAACGAGATTTAGAGGGAGAGAGAGGAGAAGAGCGGGAGAGGAGAGGGGGTTCCCACCGGAGTTCGTGCCGGCAGCGGAGGGTGGTCGTCGATCACGGCTCGTCGCGGCGTTACCGAGTTTTGGGCGACGCGCCTGGCGCAGAGGTGACTGTACCTACAGAATCGGAAGGAAGCGTGGCTGTCGGAGAGGGGCACAGCGGAAGACGGCTCGTACGGCTGCGGGAGGCAACGCTCGCGTGGGCGGTGCTCACGGGGGTTACTCAGAGCGGATCTGGTGCTCTGATGGAGAGGTTCGACGTCGGTCTGAGGAAGGAGGGGACGACACTCGGAGGGGTTCGCCAATACGGCGGTCGCCGGGATGAGGCCGGACATTAGGTGAGGATGTTGGGTTTTTCCTTGTTATTTCTTCTTCTGGTGTGGTATATTTGTGGGTGTCGACGTGTCCTTCTATTGGACTCAGATACGGTTTGGTTTTGTCGCCTTGGCAACGAAGGTGGACTATGGTGGTCGTCGCGCTACCCACGGCGGTGGGTGGTGGTGATGGATGTTGATGATAACGGTTGTGGCAGCGGTGGTGGTATCAATCGATGGTAGGTGGTAGGGAAACAACGACAGTGGTCTTGGTGGTGGCGGTGGAAAATTTGTTATTGCATTGCTGGTGACGGCATTGGGTTTGGTCGGAACGGGGGCAAGGGTCTGGAAACGGTGAGAAACTGGTGATGCTGGTGGTGGTCGGGGTAGAAGTTTATCGGTGAAGTCGAAGGATCGGGGAGGCGGCATCGGGTATACGGCAATGACAGAGGTGCTGATGTGCTGGAGAGTTGTTGGAAAAGCGGAGGTGATGGTGGCAACGGGGTTGTTGTGACCGAGGATGATGTAGGCTGTACGGGGGTTTATAATAGGATTAGGTTAGGGATTTGATTGTGTCGGGGGTTTGTCCGACACAGAAATTATTGTACATGTATAAAGTATGGAATAAGACGGTGGACGCAGACACAATGCACATCTGTGGATGATAAAAATTTATGGATGAGTACCTCTCCTTATATAGGAGGTGGAAATTCCCAGTTGGATAAGAATTAGGAGGATTTAAATTCCCCCATCGATAATATCATATTAAATTAAATTTGATTTTAAATCATTCAAATCCAAATCAAGCATAGATAAAACCTTCACTCATTTAATTCAAATTCAAATAAAATCTTTTCTAATTTAAATTATCATATTTAATTAAATATTAAAATCAACAAAATTTCAAATATCGTTTTCATGATTAAATAAATATAGTAATAATTAATTTCAAAAATCACGATAAATACTTAAATATTAAATCATAAAATAGCTTTTATAAATAACAAAATATATTAATAAATAAATTTCAAATTTTGCAAAATATTTGGAATATATTTCATATAAACCACAATTTCCAAATCACTACTTATTTTTAAACGACGAACAAAATAACTCCTTTTAAAAATAAAATATTTATCACATTTATTTGAACATGTACTTTCCTATATAAAATAAAATTTATAATAAAATATTTTCTAAAATATGTACCTCGACACATATTCGCACTCGTCGAGCAATTACGAAACGCAAATCTCGCACGCTACGCAAATACAACAATACGAACTCGTATGCGACGTGCAGATACGAAGTAAAAAAATAAATACAAAATTATTTAAAAAAATCGTAGTAGAAATTTAGGGGGTTTACATAGGCAAACACTAAACATTATATAAGGACGACAAACAGTTAAATAAAGTAAACTACCGATCATATCACGATACTTACGTTGGTCGACTGCTTTGCCGCTTTCATCAGGTTCTAATTTCGTTGCTGTAGCCATCGGAGTACTGATTAGATTGATGTTGTCAAGATCGAATTTCTTCAGCATATCCTTTGTATACTTTGATTGACTGATGAAAACCCCTTGTAAGTTTTGTTTGACTTGCAATCCAAGGAAGTAGTTAAGTTCCCCATCATGCTCATCCCAAACTTATTCTGCATGTACTTAGCAAATTCTTGGCATAATACCTCATTAGTACACCCAAAGATAATGTCATCTACATAAATTTGCACTAAAAGAATTGTGTCATCAATTGATTTTATAAAAAGTGTCGTGTCAATCTTCCCTTTTGAAAAACCTCCTTCAAGTAAGGAAGTGCTTAGGCGTTCATACCAAACGCAAGGGGCTTGTTTGAGGTAATAAAGAGCATTCTTAAGCTTGAAAACATGATCAAGAAATTTACAGTTTTCAAAACCAGGTGGTTGTTTTACGAAAACTTCTTCTTTAATAAAACCATTGAGAAAAGCACTTTTGACATCCATTTGAAAGAGTTTGAAGTTTTGGAAATTTGAAAAGGCACAAAGCATGCAGATTGATTCAAGCCGTGCAACATGAGCATAAGTCTCATTGTAGTCGATACCTTCCTCTTGGTTGTATCCTTGAGCTACGAGATATGGTTTGTTACGTGTGATTGAACCATCCTCATTAACTTTGTTACGAAAGACCTATCGAGTACTAATGATCAAAATTATAAATCATTTTCAGATGTAGTTGAAAGTAAAGAGGGAAGATTTCGTGAGACTCTGCTTGGTAAACGGGTCGATTATTCAGGGCGTTCTGTCATTGTCGTGGGTCCTTCGCTTTCATTATATCAATGCATTTTTTGTCCTGGGACAATAAATATTCTAGATATCCAATCTCTATTATTAATTGCCAAACCAAAATATTCCTACTTCCCCATTTTTCCTATCAAACTATCATAACATAAAATTATAAAAGTAAGTGGACCTAACCCATTGAATCATGACTATATCAGCAATTCTGATATATAAATTCGATATACATTAAATCCTAGAAGCGGTTTTATTTCCTTGTTTGTCAAAAAAATTGTCACGGAGACAGGATTTGAACCCGTGACCTCAAGGTTATGAGCCTTGCGAGCTACCAAACTGCTATTTTATTAGTCCAAGTCAACCATAAATTCTTCTAATTGATAATATTTATCCTCAATATAAATTGATCTACAAGCCAGCCGTCTTTCCATTCTTCGGATGATCCCTGGGACATGGAACTGGAGCTACAGTCTAGTTTCTGTCCATCGTCGGATCTTTTATGACATAACGATTAGGTGCCCAATGGACATTTGTTTTTTTTAATCTTTTCCCGGCGTGATGAAAAAACAATTTTTTTTGCACTTTTTGGGGAATCTTTAGCTTTATGTCCCATCCATTATCTTTGAAAGATACGAATCTCCCTGTTCACCACGTCTGACAAAAGTAGAGGAATCTGCTTTTATAGTGCGATGCTTAGTCAGAAGATTCGTGAACGTCTTTCTTCGTAGTGGGGTCGGGGGAAAGAATGGGAAAGATGATTTTACTATATTTCTGACCTGGAGACCTATCACAAGAATATTTCTTTTATTTGGACGATAATTCTGAAAAGAAAGATTTCCCATTTTTTTCTTTCACTTCAGGAGAAATACGATCGGGGGTGCTAATTCGAATCCCTCGGGTAAAATAAGAACATCCCCCTCCTGCCAATGTCCTGAGCATGAGAAGGTTGGAAGCCGAAAGCAAGGAGATAGGAGCGATATGTGCTATGTTTGCCCTGCTCGTGGAAGTTGCAAAGGAGCACTTGTATCTTGGAAGACCATAAATCAAAATTAAAAATGAGCATCAGGTCATCTATCCATTTATATGAAAAACCTCGCTCGGACTAGTACTATGGCCAATACGTGCCTCCGTACACTGGTAGTTGTGGAGCTCAGGATGTCAGCTGGGACTTTCCCTTCCTGTCCAAAAAGAGCGAGAATCAAGCTCCTGACTCTTTTTCAAATTCGATAAATGTTGGTGGATCATATATTTTATTATAGTTATATGATTCAGAGTATCATTTCCTATTTGATCCCTTTGAATTCCATATTCATTTCCGCTTCCGCTTCCTCGGTTTAGTTGGTTTGGAGGATGGATTGATTGGATACCCGAGAACCATAATCTATCAAAGGAACAGCTTCTACGATGATAGATAGGGGTCAGGTTTGGCATCTATGCCCCTGCCCTCCAAACAGTATGAGAGCCTTTCAGCTCATACTGCTCATACTCCTAGATCTTCACGGCGGCATTTTGGTTGTAACATTTTTTTAATCTTGGTATCGATAAGTGTATTGGCCCAGGCCTTAATGTCAATATTATTTCTAAGACAACTTCCACAATCAAAATATTTTCTATCTGCATTTTTATGACATATACACCTAATACATCGAAACTCATTGCCCATGGATAAAGAAAGACCGTTTCAACATCAAAAATAACAAAAACTAGAGCAAACATGTAATACTAATACAATTAGATCAGCTCTTTATAGACAAACTTAGGATTTACGATCCCAGGTAAGATCGGTTCAGGATCATAGGATCTTTTTCTATCAGATAGGAAGGACTGTTGCACAAAATGTACTTCTAAGTAATTGCCCCAAAGATCCTATATCTATCTATATGAAGAAGAAATCATGTAAGGAAGGGGACTAATTTTTGGAATCTGGTACCGACAGGGATAATCCTCCCAGAATAACATTCTCTTTTAGGCCCTTCAACCAATCAATACGGCCTCGTAGAGCAGCTTTTGCTAAAACTCTAGCAGTTTCTTGAAAACTTGTCTCTCATTAGCCGATTCGCTAAACATAAATCAAACTCAAGCAACATTCCACATTTCGATCAGAGAGATCCTAGCAAGCGCCCCAGTCACTTGTCCTAGCACCCTTCCATGAAGCTTTAGGCTGACGCCTGCCCAGCTTTATAGTGCCGTCATACCTGCGGCCCAGTCTGTTGATGAGTGGTTATACAATGGTGGTCCTTATGAGCTAATTTTTCTACACTTCTTACTTGGTGTAGCTTGTTACATGGGTCGTGAATGGGAACTTAGTTTCCGTCTGGGTATGCGCCCTTGGATTGCTGTTGCATATTCAGCTCCAGTTGCAGCTACTACTGCTGTTTTCTTGATCTATCCTATTGGTCCCATGGTAAGGCGTAAGTCATCGGTTCAAATCCGATAAAGGATTTTTTCTAAAAAACTCAAGTCACTCAAGTCTTATTCTTCGTTTTTCAACGTAGAATAGAGATATTCCCAACTCATAATTAGCAAATTCGTAGGTTCAATTCCTGCTGGATGCACGCCAATAGTTCAATAAGTCTATGGAATCTCATCATCCATACATAACGAATTGGTATGTTATATTCATACCATAACATATGAACAGTAATAACTAGAATTCTGGTTCAACTAGGTCGGTGGAAGGCTTTAAGTTAAGCTCTCCGAGCAGAGTTAAGCAACAAATGCCTCGCCCCGAGGGCAGTTGCGAATGTGATGTAGTGGCGTATGAAGCTCGATTCATTAATTTGTAATAGATGGATGGGGTAGTTGATGAGATAAGTTGTTGTTGATAAATTGGAAGGAAAGCTTATTTAAATAACATAAAAAACATAAAAAGAAAGTTTGATTATATTATTATATATATGCTTTTCCTTTCCTTTGCGGGAAGGGATTTCCTTATAACTAGTGGCTGAGAGTAAGCAATCCATTCCCCTTCATTCAACAGATTTGTGGTTGAGGGTCGGGAATCAGTAATTCTCTTCTTCTCTTTTGCATTTCTTATGAATCACCTGCGTTCTTCTTCTTGTACGTCCGTATCGCAAAGCTGGTCAACACCAGCTGTCATGGTTGAAATAGGGGGCGACAGCTATGCACCACCTGTGTCCGCGTTCCCGAAGGCACCCCTCTCTTTCAAGAGGATTCACGTGTTTCGATGCGAGCCGGGAGAGAGGTACCAAATCGAGGCAAACTCTGAATACTAGATATGATCAAAAATAACAGGACGAAATTGTGGCGATCTTTTCTATCTAATGAATGAGGAGTCCGTTTGAAAATCGTCCGCCCTGCGCCCACCCCCGAGTCGATGTGTGAGCGCATGGTTATTGACATGGGGTTCAGCATTAGAAATCAATATCGGAGATAGCTAGAGAAGACTTCGCCCTTTGTAGGAGAATCACCCGAGTCCAGTGCTACACCTTCCCCAAGGGCCACTTGTTCTTAATTCCCGAAGGGAGGGCACCAAGGAAGCTGTTACAGAAGAAGCTGCTCTTGTTTCATAAGAAAATGTACCTACGTGGTGCTTTCGTATGTAGAAAAAGGCTGCTTTTAGCCAAATCTTGCGCTATATGGAACAACTAAAAGAAAAGCTAAGAAGGAGTCGGTGGGAGCGGGAGAGGAAGAAGTCAAGGTACTACCAGAAGCAGAAGTCGAAGAGAAAGCAGCAAAGCAATAAAGAGCCAAGCTAGCCCACCATTAGCAAGGCTAGGCACCTTCCTTAGGGACCAAGGCAGGACCTAGACGAATCAAGGTACTTAGCCGATCCGATGCCATATATTGATAAGAATAGGTTATTACAGAATAAGTTGTGCTCGAATTGTTTGTTACAGAATCTGCTTCAACTGTCTCATTTGGACTAAGATCGTCATCGTACCCTCAAGGCAAGCTCCAGAAGTAGAAGTGTGAGGCAAGCCGACAGGCTTGGTCGGTGATCAACTACGAAAATAGTTGTTGATGGTGGAATAAGGCACGCAGAAGACTCCGGAGTCGGAGATTATCAAAAAGAAAGACTCAAATGTTTGTCTTGGGCAATCCTATAGCCCCTATCCTCGGTATCGGCTTAAGCTGGCTAGCTTTCTATCGGCACGTCTGCTAACCGACGGACGGACACCAACAAGCACGCTTTCACAAGCCAATTCTTCTTCGTTATCAGATGAGGCATCTTTGACCACTATACTCAAACCATATGACTGCACATTGTCATGTGCCATTTTCTAAGAACGATGAGACCTCATATTCTGAGCAACTCATACCGATAGATTCACTACTTCAGCGCCGTTATCGGACATTGCATGCTTAACATCTATTTTTCGTATATCGCTCCATACCGAGAAGAGGTATGTGTACCGCTAGCAATAATAAGAATGGAACCATAGGCTCCTATGCTGGGAGCATTTCGGGGTATAGGTCTAACCAGAATATTTGGGTATCAAATACGGTTTATTTTACCTTACCTCTTACCTAAATTTATTAGTTTCTTCATTATTTACAACAGTGCTTTACTTGGGTGGGTGCAAATTTATTAAAATTTCATGTACTGATTCTTCAATACCCACTATTGTAGAATATTCATGCCGCACCTTCCCAGACTTTGCACAAAGTAATTGGATCCTTTTCTTCGTTCTAGAATCTCCTCGCTTCTTCCACTCTGCCCCGAAGAGTAACTAAGACCAATTCATTCACGTTTTCATGTTCCAATTAAACACTCAATCTATATAGTAGTGAATCGGAAACCCCTCATCTCTCAAGTAAAGGATACGAAGTAGAAAGGCAACGGTACAGTCCACCAAAGATCAATTAGCTAGGCTGTTCCCAAAGGAAATAGTTACCTGTTCGCGATTCTTAGAAGCTGTTCCCAACTACTGGAAGCAAATCCGTAATTCAAGTAGTTTCCTCGTCGGTAAGCTCTACTCCGGCAAGCCCGTAGGCGTCTCCTAAATGAAGCTTTGCAAGTCTTAAAACTCATATTCACTCATAAACTACTTTTTTACTCATCATATACGTAAAAACGGTCAGCCAAAATAATTAATTTGAATGAAACTTGAATTATTAGTTCTTATAATGATTGAAGAAATAAAAGAGATTCAAACTTTAAGTCTTAACTCTCAAATCTTCTGACATTACTACTTATGAAGCTGGAACAAGAGAGTCAGGATCTCTGCCAGAGCCAAGGTCTTCGCCCGTCCCTTCCGTCTACTTTATCCGTTCCCTAGCTTATCCTGTCCTATCTATCCCGACTCCCTATGAAAGGAGATATTTTTTCCATCTTTATTATAGCTATTGCGGCCGCTGAAGCAGCTATTGGGCTAGCTATTGTTTCGTCGATCCATCGCAACAAAAAATCAATTCGTATTAATCAATCAAATTTATTGAATAATTAGTCAAAATTAGCATATCTATTAAATGGATAATATATATATATATATATATATATATATATATATATATATATTATTTATATATGGGGGTCTGGCAGACAAAGCATCATGTACGATTTTGAGGTCCCAGGACCCCTTGCTTATGAATACCTGCTTCTTTCACTCTTAAAGACTGTAGGATGGTACTTGGTTGTTCCCTAAAGTATTTTCTGTTCGCCCCTTGGCTTCGTTCAATAAAAAAATTGATCGCGGGATCGAGCCGTCGGTATTAGGCGGTATTATTGAACCAGACGAAACAAAAAGCGATGAAAGAAAAGACAGATAAAGCAGCTAAACTATAAGACAAGTAAGCCTCTCCAGACCATACAAATGCACGGTCACTACCCTTTCGTGTTTTCTTTCTTGAGACCATCCCGTTGCACTCCTCACGAAACATTAGAAGTAGGGAGTCTCGACAAAGTCTTGAAAATGCTCCTCACCCCTTCGTAGAGCCGTGTATTGTAAGTGATCCGAACCTGCCCGGAGTGTGATTGCCCTTCTTAGCTTTTATTCTCTCGAAGGCAGGGGAGTCGGCATTCCTACCTGCCAGACCCATTTTAAGAATCATACTCCTATCGTTCATTCTATTCGCTCTTCACTCTAACCAAAGACTGATCTCTCCCGCCCCGTTTGAAAATCGTCCGCCCTGCGCCTACCCCCCGAGTATATGATTGAACAAGAATCGCACAAGGGTAGGTTGATAGAAACCTCTGGTAAAATACCCACCAGTACCTGTAACCCTTCAAGAAATAGTGAATGGTCTTATCAATACACAAATGTATAACTCCCCAGGAATTTCAATTGCGCTCATATCCATCACTATAGGAATTGGGTTCAAGCTTTCCCCAGTCCCTTTTCATTAATGGACTCCTCACGTATACCGTCAACTGCCTGCCCATCAGTAGTGCACGGGGCTTTTCGAGGGGGTAACTTCTCCTTCTTCCATATCTGTATCCGCTTCTTTGTCAATCCTGTACTGCCTAATCTTATTTCCTTGTTTGTGAGTCGGTGCTACCGGAAGTCTCACTGCAGCCACTTCCCGAAACCTAGCTCTGATCTATCTCTGATATAAGGGTACGGGAGGAGTCAATCCGACGAGCGAAGCAAGAATCAACTCCATCCCCATTCTACGTGTGATTCCCAGCGAGCTTTTCCACGCCAGCCAAAAGGAATAGTTAGCCTGATTAGCTCGTTGGTGAGGCAATAGCTTACCAAGGATATGATCAGTAGCTGGTCCGAGAGGATGATCAGCCACACTGGGACTGAGACATGGCCTAGACTCCTACGGGACGCAGCAGTGGGGAATTTTCTGCAATGGGCGAAAGCCTGACGGAGCAATGTCGCATGGAGATAGAAGGCCCATGGGTCGTGAACTTCTTTTCTCGGACTTTTTTATGGCTCGATAGATAATTTGATAAGCCAATGATTTTTTTTTCGTGTTTCAGAATACGGTTAACCAACATTTCTTTATGTCAAAGACAAGAAGCTACACGAAATTTCTCATTGGATCTCGGTTGTTCTTAACAGCGATGGCTATTCATTTAAGTCTTCGGATAGCACCACTACATTGCTGGAGAGAACTTACAGGTAAGATGGAATGAAAAACATAAAATGTGGGTTGATGAATCTCACCCATACAGCAGCTAAACTTGAATCCTTCTTGGGACTGAAATCTGGT
Organism: Iris pallida; assembly: GCA_029216955.1. NCBI lineage: Eukaryota > Viridiplantae > Streptophyta > Magnoliopsida > Asparagales > Iridaceae > Iris > Iris pallida. The sequence continues at coordinate 4,506,505 of JANAVB010039017.1, forward strand.
GACCATCTGAACACTTTCTTTACTTGAGGACTCGCCAGTCTTCATTCGCCACGACTCAGATAGAGTAGGAGCCCAACCTTGAGGTTTGAGCCCTTTTCGAGATTGTTCTGAGACGACATGGCCGTTCCACCAAGCTTGCATGCTTGGCCAGAAAAGCTGGAAAAGCTCCACCAGCTCATGCAAGAGATAGAAAATGACCCGAGCCAGAAAGGTAAACCCCCCCGAAGAGCTGCTGAACACTTGCTCAAAAAAATTGAAGCGTGGGAAAACGAATAAGAAAGTTTACCTGTCTTCTGACCACACAACAAATCCCCTTTGACGAGCCTTAAGAACCTCTTCTTCGACATTCCTATATCTCTCAGGCCGGCCTTGATCTAAATGGCTTAGTAACACCTTAATATCTGAAAGAAAAAGGCTCTGCCTTCCACCCTGCGTGGTTCCTGCTATGAGGTTAATGACCCCTTTGTATCGCCCTCAATCAACAACTTCCTAATGCCGGCAAGCTACAATGATGCCCATTCTAAGCACAAGAATGCTGGTTTTAAGTGGTTAGCAGGTTTAGGAATAAGTTCCCAAACCTGATTTCATTCGAATTGGTTGAGTTCTTCTTGCATTGCAGATATCCAAAATTCATCAGAAAAAGCTTCTAAAATATTTTTAGGTTCTATTTGAGATGTAAAAGTAGTGCTAGCTATATAATCTCTAACAGATGAACGAGTACTTACTCCTCTTGGTAACTTACATAATCTCTAACAGATGAACGGGTACTTACTCCTCTTGATACCTCACCTATTACCAAGTTTTCTTGATGTTCCGGAGTGAAGCAAAACTTCTTTGGTAAGCTTTCCAGAGAACTGGTTCCAGATGTTGTATCCTCACTGGTAGTGTCACAACCCGGTCCCAATTTCTTGGGTCGAATCGGATCATGTCCAGCCTGTACCGTTGTTGAGACGGCGACACTAGGCTGTATTCAGTAGTGAAACATATGCAGATAAAATTCTAACGAATATAAAAACATTTTATTCAATTTAAAATTTCTGAAATATAACAACTATTAATTACAACAACTACACTTGATACATTGGTTACTAAAATAAATTACTATCCAGCTCTACTGTTCTTGGGTTCCAGGTTCTGCGGGAACAGGCATCAGATCTTCAACGACTCAATCACCTAACAATGTTGGTCTCCAGTCAGGAGGGAGCAAAGTACAATTTATGATAATTCAATAATTGAAATAATAATAGAGTTATGCACTTTTAAACAATTTGAAATAAACAGTTTTCCAGCAGTTAAAATATTGTGATGTGAATAGGCAATGAATATGACCGGATTGGGTTGTACAGTTGTATCCTATTGATACGATATAGCTTATCCCCGTGTGTATGAGGGGTAAGCTAACACAGTCAGTATACTATTTTGGCTGTGGTCATACTCATTACACTACTCCCCCAGTACCTAGTAGTCAATCAGTCAATGCCCTCAGAGAGAGTTCCGTGTTGCATCGTGGTTTAAACTTGCAGTAAAACGATTACTAAACAATTGGTAAACTAACACAAATTGTACTTGCCTTTGATTATGACTGAATTGGGAATGTCTCCGGGATGAATTTCAGACTTGTCCTCGAAATCCTACAATCGAGAAGTCTGCCTTAGATTTCCAAAATTACCATGCTAGATGTGCTAGTTACAATCTCTAAATTTGTCCTAGTCAATTTTTAATCTTTATTATACTAACACAGACAAAACTCGATTATCTAAATGCGTTATATTTAATTATGATGGAAAGATCATTTTATTTTTAATTTCGGAAAACTTTGTATTTATCGGTTTATTGGCAAAACTTGGTATTTTATAATTTATATAATAAAACTACATTTTTCTTTAAATGAGAAAAATGTGAAACTTGTTTAAATAATAACTTGTAATTTTTCCTAATTTATTTAACGTGAGAAAACAATATTGATTTTTCACTAAAATAATTATTTTACTATTTTACGTGTTTACGTCAATCACAACCAGAAAAAAATAAAAATTTAACTAACTTATTACAAAACCACAGAAAATAATAAAACTGGGCTTATGCCCTTTACAGACCATTTTACATGAATTTAAATAAGAAGAAAACTTTTGTTAGTCTCTAAAAATTATCCTACAATTGAATTACAAAATAAAATAATAATTTAAATTAAATTGAATTAATTTACGAGTCTCAAATATTGGTCCAATCATCAAAAAATAGCTAATGCCTCAACGTCTGGTAAAACCGGTTTCATTTGCATTTCGCTAAGGGCCCATTGACCGGTACGGTCGTCGTCCAAAATCCATTTTATAAATATTTCCGAAAACTGATTTGAAATCTATTTATATAATTTTATAAAAATTTCGGCAGCATTCCCTCTATTTTTGGGATAACCCAAAACTAGGAAAATGTGCCACAAACTCCAAATATCAGTCCCACACCTGGAAAAATCTATTTTTATATAAAATATACTCACAGAATTATTTTCGAAACGAATTCGGAAAACCCGGAACCAGCATACCAACAATCCAATTTAACTACTAAACCAAAATCCTAGAAGCTTTTCCGAGATAATCTCGGAAATTCCGAGAACCAAAAATACACAGAACCTATCCCGAAAGAATTCGAAAATTCCGAAATCAAAACGAATTAACCACAGAACCAAAAAATCAACTCACGGAATAAAATCCGAAAGTCACAGCACAAAAAACTACCAAAGAACTTCGGAATTCTCGAAATCGAACTTCCAACCGAATCCCGTAACGGGATTGAGGACCAAATTCATCATCGACTACCGAAAATGGAACGGGATAAAGGAATTATACCTGGGTTGCTCGGCTAGAGCTCTCAGATGATAAAAACAAGAAAAGAAATCCGCGGACAGTGGATCGGCTCGGTACAGTGCCTCGTCGGGGTACGGCTGCGCTGGACAGCGGGATCCGGGCACAAAAAAGCACAGCAACAGGTCGGGAAACCCGCGGACAGCGCTGTTCGGATCAGCGGAAAGCTTACGGGAACCGGGACACAGGGGAACGACTAGGGCACAGCCTTGGGACAGCGCCGGAGAAGGGGCGGCGTCCAGAAGAGGGGGCCAGGGACTCGCGGGGTAGCGCCGGAGCTCGGGGGTCCGGCGGAAGGCCGCTGGTCGGCCGGGCGCGCGGAGGTCGGAGGGGATCTGGTCGTCGGGGCGGGCGCCGGAGTTAGGGCAGGGGCGCGGGTCCCGATCGGGCCGGGGAAGCTCGTTGACGGAGGCCGGCGGTCGGGATCGGCTCCGGGAACTCGGGCTAGGGTTTGGGTTGAGGAAAAGGAAATGGAGTGTGATTGGAGAGATAAGGAAGAGGGCTTTTTATAGGGGAGGATGGACGGTTTCGGAAAGAAGAACGGAAGAGTCGGCGGTTCCATGCGGGGAGTGAAGAGTCGGCCGTTCGGGAAGAAGCTCGCCCATGGCTGAAAAAATATTATTCCAGAACTAGAGAGAGAGAGTTAAGAGTATGAGTATGAAAGTTATTTATGGGAAATAATTATTTTGTTTTTAATTAAGAGAAAGCTATTTATATATATATATATATATATATATATATATATATATATATATATATATATATATATATATATATATATATATATAAATACTTAAAATTTATCTTGGAAAAGTCTTGGGTTCGAAATGGACTCGGGACGGGTCTGAACCAACATTCAAAAATTCCAGGATTTATAATTTTTGAAAAATATGTTTTTTTTAAAATACAATTTTCCTAATTTAATAATTAATAATTAGCTAATTAAATATTTAATTAATTAATTAAAAAAATGAAAGGTTCTAGACGGGTTCGGGACTCGGGAACAAGTTCTGGTCTGGGTCAGCCAAAACAAAAATCCATGATTATTTATTTTAAAATTAATAATTTTCTATTTAGCTATTAATAACAATCTAGAAAAATAGCAAAAATGCAATTTAATAATTTGAAAAATAACAAAACCGAATTTACGAGTTTCACAACCTTCCCTCCTTAGAAAATTTTGTCCTCGAAATTTAAAGCTTTTAACCTCTGCTAGTAAAAAATTTAAAGCTTTTAACCTCTGCTAGTTAATTCTAAATTTAATGAGTCACATTACTAAAATTTTAGTTCAATCACATATCATATCAAACCCAACCAATTTTATATTTCTTGATTAACATTTCAAAGCTCATCCTCGAAATTCGAATTTGAACAATAATCCACAGATCCTATTCTCCAAAAAAAAATTTTCAATTCAAATAATAAATAATAACTATTTATGCCAAATCTTAAAATCACCAATATCCTCAACTCCTCGAAATTTGGTTTTTTGCAAAATTTCAAATTTTTGAATCAAATCAATCCTTAAACGTTAAATTTAAATTCAATGCTCCAAACAAACTTTAATTTTTAATCTTCAAATACAACCTTTAAATTTATATCTTGTAATATAATGATAATCTTCTTAAAATCAAATTCAATCATACTACATCCCTCAAAACTTGTGATTTTACAAAATTGTCAATGTGCCATATCAATTCTTCAACTCTTTTATTTAAATAAATTTTATCCTTAAACTTTAATCCTACAAAGCTTCCACTTTCCACCTTAGAAAATATCAAATTTAAAATTTTACTCATCAATTCCAATTCTAGTAAGAAATCAAATCATAAGATCAAAATCTTTATTGCTAATCCACAATTTTTTTTCTTTTACTAATGTTAATTCGATAAATAAGTTTTTTTTTCTCCTCATTCAAAAAATAATTTCCTCAAAAGTCAAAATTCAATCTTGGTCACGTAATGCTCGTCTCCAAGAATTTATAGAACTTCCACAGATTTGATTTCCTCTTTAACCTAAGTTCATCCATCTCTATTTCAAAATCCAATTTCAAACATCAAAAGATTCAAACACAAACTTCTCAAAGATTTAAATTTAATCATGGTTACTCTCTCTCCTTTAATAAAGCGCAAGATGATCATCTCAATATAATTATCCTGCCGCGAGGATCTATAAAATAGTTCTAAAAATAACATACCATAAGTTTTTAAATAATTCGACAAACGAATATATCAAAAAAAAACTTACTGTCATTTCACAAATCAAATTCCTACATAAAATAAATGAGGAAAATTTGTAAATAAAAAAAAATCATACTTCAAAAACTTTGATAACCTTTAAATGGGATCCTTAAATCAAAATTTACTTTCAAAACTGAAATCATAACGTTTCATGTATATCTCATATCTAGAGACAACTAATTTAAAACTCGAAGCCACATCACCAAAAATTTATTTAAATCCTCTAATCTTTCAATTTCTACTCGACATGATATTCTTTCCTCAACTGGTAGATTTTATATTCAATCAATTACATCTTCGAAAAATATTTAATCAAAACTCCTTGTGGCTTATCATTACAAAAATTGTTCTCCTTAAAATCAAAAGTGTCAATTCTTCAAAGTCAATATAAAATTTAATTCTAAGATGCATATAACTTCAAATAAGATCTTTTCCTTTATTAATTTTCACTAAACTCAAGTTCATATTATCGGGTGCAATCTTCTCAATATATATATATATATATATATATATATATATATATATATATATATATATATATATATATATATATATATATATATATATATATATATATTTATTTATTGGCACCCTTCTATTCATACAATTCGTCATCCTCAATTATTTATATTTTAAGTCCAATATTTTTTTCTTTTCGATTATCCTTTATAGTTAATTCACCATGCACCTTCCTTGAGTGCATCTCTATGCCTAACATTGACAACCTTTAATTTTCAATGTCAAACTATTCACAAACTTTCCTCGATACTAATCACCATTGTACATTTTAACTCATATATATCCTATATATCATGCACTCTAAAAATCCAAGCTATAAAAATGTTCTAGGTTTACTTCATAAGACAAAATCAGATTCGAGGTATGATTGCTAAATATCAAGATAAAATTGTAAACATGTTTAGAATCTTCTAGATAGAGTTTAGAATATTTTGTTGTGATCAAAATCATGAATAAACTTCAAGGTATAATTTAAATAATCATAACGAGTTTAAAGTTCTAAACAGGATAGAAAATGTAGATGATTGTTCTTCTGAGATCAAGGGATTTATCAAAATATGTGTTTGAGATTCAAGAGACTGGGACTAAAAATCAAGTGGAGTATCTGTTCTCCGATTTCAAAGATGAAACGATCAACCTTGATTTGAATAATTGAGTCAAACACTAGATAAGATAGAAGCATCACCGCTTCAAATTAAGTAAGAAAAACCAATGATAATATTCCCGACAAATCACTCAGGGAATACAAAAATATTTTGAGAAGAAATAATTTCATAACTAAGGAAAGTTGAAAATTTGAGAGAAGGTAAGTCTCATTGATAACGCCAAGAAATTAAATAGCTTTGGGACAGCTAAAAATCTCCTTGACTTAAGGAAATTTAACAATAGAATGGATTTAAAAAATGTGATCAATTTTCTGACCGTTCCTGCTTCATGATCATAGAAGCTTTCTAGGCCTTGATTTGATCAAGAAATTTCATAGAGAGAGTAGGGTTTTAAAATGAGTGGAGGAAGTCAACATATGAAAATATTCTCGGTTTTTGGAAAAACATAGGAGATAACAATATTGAAATTGAAAATAACTCCTTTAGGAGAATCATGAACTGAACTAATTCTTCTGGTAATAATTGACCTTAAGGTTTAAATAATCCCAGAAGAATTTTGATTCAGGATTGATTCCGAGAAAGTTAGTCAATTGGAAAGGAGATCAAGGCAAAAGGTTGGATAATGGTTGTAGATATATATTGGGTAGAAAAGAGTTTAATAGAGTTGCTAAGAGAATATTGAAACTCTTCATAACAAACGAATCAAAATTCCAAATAAAGGTAGAGAAGTAAGATCTGATCAACCAATGAAGAAGTTAAAATTATGTTTGATAAAGAAGAAGAAGATTGAAAAATTCAACCTTATTCCAAAAAGAATATGAATCCTAAGGTATACTAGAACCTGAAAATTATGGTAGGAAAATAATCTCGAAAGTCATGGGACACTCAAAGGTACAACCAGCCTAATCTAGATAAGGTTTAGGTACAAACACAAACAAGGTATCCTACGAATCTATAAGCAAGCAAAAATAGATATTTAAGTAAATAATTTTCGGCCCTATAATGTAACATGGTGTATATCATCTAAGTGTTCTAGTTGTTTCTAAAGTCTATTTTCCTAAAGTCTCAACTATCCCTAGGTCAAGTTACAGAACTGCGCGATGGTCTAGACTAAGTTGACTAGACCAATTTACAGATCTGACCTGCATGGGCCACCACTAAAAACATGTCAGGACCCGGCCCCAATTTCTTGGGTTGAATCGGATCATGCCCAGCCTGCACCGTTGTTGAGACGGCGGCAGTAAGCTGTATTCAGTAGTGAAACATATGTAGATAAAATTCTAACGAATATAAAAATATTTTATTCAATTTAAAATTTCTGAAATACAACAACTACACTTGATACATTGGTTACTAAATTAAATTACTATCCAGCTCTACTGTTCTTGGGTTCGAGGTTCTGCGGAAACAGGCATCAGATCTTCAACGACTCAATCACCTAAAAATGTTGGTCTCCAGTCAGGAGGGAGCAAAGTACAATGATAATTCAACAATTGAAATAATAATAGAGTTATGCACTTTTAAACAATTTGAAATAAACAGTTTTACAGCAGTTAAAATATTGTGATGTGAATAGGCAATGAATATGACCGGATTGGGTTGTACAGTTGTATCTTATTGATACGATATGGCTTATCCCCGTGTGTATGAGGGGTAAGCTAACACAGTCAGTATACTATTTTGGCTGTGGTCATACTCATTACACTACTCCCCCAGTACCCAACAGTCAATCAGTCAATGCTCTTAGAGAGAGTTCCGTGTTGCATCGTGGTTTAAACTTGCAGTAAAACGATTACTAAACAATTGGTAAACTAACACAAATTGTACTTGCCTTTGATTATGACTGAATTGGGAATGTCTCCGGGATGAATTTCAGACTTGTCCTCGAAATCCTACAATCGAGAAGTCTGCCTTAGATTTCCAAAATTACCATACTAGATGTGCTAGTTACAATCTCTAAATTTGACCTAGTCAATTTTTAATCTTTATTATACTAACACAAATAAAACTCGATTATCTAAATGCGTTATATTTAATTATGATGGAAAGATCATTTTATATTTAATTTCGAAAAACTTTGTATTTATCGGTTTATTGGCAAAACTTGGTATTTTATAATTTATATAATAAAACTACATTTTTCTTTAAATGAGAAAAATGTGAAACTTGTTTAAATAATAACTTGTAATTTTTTCTAATTTATTTAACGTGAGAAAACAATATTGATTTTTCTATAAAATAATTATTTTACTATTTTACGTGTTTACGTCAATTACAACCAGAAAAGAATAAAAATTTAACGAACTTATTACAAAACCACAGAAAATAATAAAACTGGGCTTATGCCCTTTACAGACCATTTTACATGAATTTAAATAAGAAGAAAACTTTTGTTAGTCTCTAAAAATTATCCTACAATTGAATTACAAAATAAAATAATAATTTAAATTAGATTGAATTAATTTACGAGTCTCAGATATTGGTCCAATCATAAAAAAATAGCTAATGCCTCAACGTCCGGTAAACCGGTTTCGTTTGCATTTCGCTAAGGGCCCATTGACCGGTACGGTCGTCGTCCAAAATCCATTTTATAAATATTTCCGAAAACTGATTTGAAATCCATTTATATAATTTTATAAAAAAATTGGCAGTATTCCCTATATTTTTGGGATAACCCAAAACTGGGAAAATGTGCCACAAACTCCAAATATCAGTCCCACACCTGGAAAAATCCATTTTTATATAAAATATACTCACAGAATTATTTCCGAAACGAATTCAAAAAACCCGGAACCAGCATACCAACAATCCAATTTAACTACTAAACCAAAATCCCAGAAGCTTTTCCGAGATAATCTCGAAAATTTCGAAACCCAAAAATACACAGAACCTATCCCGAAAGAATTCGAAAATTCTGAAATCAAAACGAATTAACCACAGAACCAAAAAATCAACTCACGAAATAAAATTCGAAAGTCACAGCACAAAAAAATACCAAAGAACTTCGGAATTCTCGAAATCGAACTTCCAACCGAATCTCGTAATGGGATTGAGGACCAAATTCATCATCGACTACCGAAAATGGAACGGGATAAAGGAATTATACCTGGGTTGCTCGGCTAGAGCTCTCAGATGATAAAAAGAAGAAAAGAAATCCGCGGACAATGGACCTGCTCGGGACAACGCCTCGCCGGGGTACGGCTGTGCTGGACAGCGGGATCCGGACACGAAAAAGCACAGCAACAGGTCGGAAAACCTAAGGACAACACTAGACAGCGCTGTTCGGATCAGCGAGAATCTTGCGGGAACCGGGACAGAGGGGAACGACTAGGGCACAGCCGCGGGACAACGCCGAAGAAGGGGCGGCGTCCAGAAGAGGGGGCCAGGGACTCGCGAGGTGGCGCCGGAGCTCGGGGGTCCGGCGGGAGGCCGCTGGTCGGCCGGGCGCGCGGAGACCGGAGGGGATCTGGTCGTCGGGGCAGGCACCGGAGTTAGGGCAGGGGCGCGGGTCCCGATCGGGCCGGGAAAGCTCGCTGCCGGAGGCCGGCGGTCGGGATTGGCTCCGGGAACTCGGGCTAGGGTTTGGGTTAAGGAAAAGGAAATGGAGTGTGATTGGAGAGATAAGGAAGAGGGCTTTTTATAGGGGAGGATGGGCGGTTTCGGGAAGAAGAACGGAAGAGTCGGCGGTTCCATTCGGGGAGTGAAGAGTCGGCCTTTCGGGAAGAAGCTCGTCCATGGCTGAAAAAATATTGTTCCAGAACTAGAGAGAGAGAGTTAAGAGTATGAGTATGAAAGTTATTTATGGGAAATAATTATTTTGTTTTTAATTAAGAGAAAGCTATATATATATATATATATAAATACCTAAAATTTATCTTGGAAAAGATCTTGGGTTCGAAATGGACTCAGGACGGGTCTGAACCAACATTCAAAAATTCCAGGATTTATAATTTTTCAAAAATATGTTTTTTTTAAAAATATAATTTTTCTAATTTAATAATTAATAATTAGCTAATTCAATATTTAATTAATTAATTAAAAAAATGAAAGTTTCTAGACGGGTTCGGGACTCTGGAACAAGTTTTGGTCTGGGTCAGCCAAAACAAAAATCTATGATTATTTATTTTGAAATTAATAATTTTCTATTTAGCTACTAATAACAATCTAAAAAAATAGCAAAAACGCAATTTAATAATTAGAAAAATAACAAAACCGAATTTACGGGTTTCACAGGTAGAAGTAATTGATTTAATATGTACGTCATCGTCGTCATCAGGAACATCTGCTGTACTATTATTCTCATCAAAAGTAATATTAGCAGATTCTTCAACAATCAGGGAGCGCTTGTTGAACACTCTGTATCCTTTACTATTGGACACATATCCAAGAAAAATACCTTCATCAGCTTTGGCATCAAACTTCCTAAGTTGTCTTTGGTATTCAGGATAAAGCAGCGATAACCGAACACTCTAAAATAAGAAATAGTTGGGGTTCTACCAAACCAAAGTTCATAGGGAGTTTTCTTTGAAATATGTCGAATCAAAACCTTATTCAAGACATGGCATGCTGTACTTACAACTTCTGCCCAAAAATATGTCGAAAGTGAAAACTAATTCAACATGACTCTAGCCATATCGCTAAGAGTTCTATTCTTCCGCTCCACAACACCATTTTATTGGGAAGTTATAGGAAAAGAAAATTCATGATTAAATCCATTTAAATCACAAAACTTTTTGAAATCAGAGTTTTTGAATTTGCTGCCATGATCACTTCGGATTCGAGTAATCATGAAGCCTTATTCGTTTTGAACCTTTTTAGCAAAAGTTTTGAAATCAGGGATAGTAACACTTTTGTTTGAAAGAAAGAAAATCCAAGTAAAACGGGAAAAGTCATCATCAATCACAAAGGCGTAGAGTTTTCCACCAAGACTGGCTACTCTACTAGGACAAAACAAATCCATATGAAGAAGTTGCAAGGGTTTAGTAGTACTTACAGAGTTGATGGATTTAAAAGAAGATTTTGTCGCTTTATTTTTCTTACATTCGACACATACCGTATCCTTTTTGAATGTGATCTCCGGTAGTCCTCTTACTAGCTTCTTGGTTGAAAGTCTTGATATGGTATCCATGTTTGCATGTCCAAGACACATATGCCATGTTAACCTTTCATCTTTGTGAGCGTAGAGGCACCTTTTTGCATTGTTAGTATCTTTCGAGAGATAGAATATATATATATATATATATATATATATATATATATATATATATATATATATATATATATATATATATATATATGTTATCTTCCCTTACCCCTTCAAAAGCGATGTCTCCAGATGATCTATCATATATAGAGCATTTATTTTTTCCAAAGTTAATATCATATTCTTTGTCAGCAAGATGACTAATGCTAAGCAAGTTATGCTTTAACTCTATTACCAAATAGACATCTTTAATGACAGTAGATGGAGGATTACCAATAGTACCGTTGCCTATAATATAACCTTTTAGATTATTGCTGAAGGATACATATCTTTCCCTTTTCATCGATAGTGTTGCAAAAAGATTTGCATTTCCAGTCATATGTCGCGAGCACCCACTATCGAGAATCCATTTGCTTCTAGAAGATGAAGGAAGGTCTATCTACACCACGAGTAGATGTGATCTTTGGTACCCAAATCCTTGAGGGTCCTGAAATGTTAGTCTTCGGTACCCATGCATACATGTTTAATTCAACTAAACTTCTGATTCTATATTGTGGTGAAGTGTGTCTATATTTACCACAGTAGTGACATGTAGCATGCATATTTGTGTTAGGAGTAGGATGATAATGATGTCTATGTGAGGGTGATTGTTGTGCCGTATGAGAATATGTGTACATAAAAGCATGTTTGTGTGCAGCATGTGTGTGTGTTTTTCTTATATCGTGTACTCTTGTGTTGAGCAGTCTTGTGTCTCGTGTATGTGCTGTGACCGTGAGACTGAGTTTGAGGTTGAATAACCTGTTTGCCCAGCCCGATCTCTAATCTTTTAGAGGCAATATATATTTCATCATATTTGGCAGTCAAAGCACTAATTCTTACAGTTATAATATTATATTTCTTTTTCTCCGCTGTAAGTTCTTTATTGAGCTTGGTAAGATTATGTGTTTGTTTCTCAACACGTGATTCAGTATCATGTAAGCTTAATTTAAGTTTGGATAACTCCTCAGTATTATCTGTGGGTGATGTGTCTCTAACATTATTAAGTATGCATGATAGTCTATGAATCTCAGCTTCATGAGTCTTAATCTTATCCTTTGCATGTTTGTATTTACTAAGTAATTTCTTACGATCTTCAAGTAGATCACTGAAAGCATCTCCAAGTTCATCAAAAGTAAAGTCATCAAGTGGATCATTTGTTACCTTGTCGGATGTTGTAATTAGACAGATGTTTGCATTATCTTGAGGAGTGTCCTCTTCTTCTTCTGAGTCATTGGCTTCGCTTTCATGCCACATGCTTCTGTTAGCATACTTTCGAGACGATGGCTTCTTGATGACTTTTTATATCGGCTCCCTTTCTTTGCTGCATGACAGTCTTTCTTGACGTGCCCTGTCTTCTTACAACCGTAGCAGACAGGCTCTTCATCATCGTCTTGTTGTTCCTTCTTCCTTCGAGTGAATCATAGAAACTTTTTGAAGTTGCGAACCATGAGCGCTTGATCATCACCTTTTGAGTCATCATCGTTTGTTTCATCTGGAGCAGTCTTTCGACGATGAACTCTTAGAGCGCTTTCTTTTTTCTTTGGACCAATTTCTTCGAAGTCCTTGGAACTGGAGATTTTTAGGACCCTTACTTTGGTGTGCGTATTGATCGATAGAAATTTAAACAGATTTAATACGTGTTCTAACCCTTCATAGGCAGAAACTAGGGTTCATGAATTATACCTGCGGCGGAAAGAAGATAAGTAATTTCTGGCAATCTCGAGCGGACGACCCCAAGATCTTCTGCACGTATTCCTTCCTCGAGTTGGACGTCGTGTGGGCGACGATCTTCCAACCTTTTCTTCTCCTTGGCAGCCCTCTCTTTCTCTCCTTACGTGAATCACAAATTTAGAGAAAACTTTAGATTTTTGATCAATAATCTGGGGGCCAGAGAATAGAGGATATATATAGGCTACAACAGGGACCATGAGGAGAAATTAGGGTTAGGACTCCTAACGGATCTGGATATCCCGTGTTCAGCCCGAACACACAATCCAGGCCCGTTAACAATAGCTCGGTCCACTAGTGAGCTATTATTGCACTACCTTCCTAATCCTAAATTATATTTGTGGGCTCCTTTTATTATATGCTCGTTTGGCTCCCCATGTTAAGATATCTATGTCTGTCGATCAAATTAAGTTACTGACAACTATATTGATTCGATATCTTTTATCCTTAAGTAGTACCACTCAACTTTGTTTGTCATATCGGATATAATCCACCTGCAGGATTTATATGACAATCCTTATGAGCTCCTTCAGGGGACATTATCAACCCGATGTATCGGGACATAGATTCCATTTATAATCAATAGCCCATCATACATACAATGTTATTACCAAATTCATAGAGGTTGTTGATCAATAATGAATCTCACTCTTTCATGAGTCAAAGTAATGCACACTGTATATACATGTTTGTTATTATATCCGGATTAAGAGCACAAGCATCCATAATAACAGAGGTGTTTGTTCACTTATGTAGTCAGTACAAAGAGAACAACCTCAAGTGGTCCTGTTCAATACACACAAAGTATACTAGTGTAATCCTATAGTCAAGATAGACTAATACCAGATTACACTACAACCTTTCCAATAGATTGTCCAAGTCCATCTAGGTTGTGAACTATTTATATACTCCATAGGGAACTGATAATATGATCTTCTGTATGACACTACACACCATATTATCTACAATTTAGAATATCAGACATTTGTATTAACACTTGCAACAAATACAATATACAAACATTTGCCTATATGATTCATATTCAAAATTTAAGGAAATAAGTTTACTATAAAAGTGATGCTTTTAGTATATAACCCTAACACATGCGTCATTAGTTTGCCCATCAGTCTCCAGAGATATGGTAGTGAGATCGTTGCCTTCGATGATTGTCGCGGCTTTGGGGTTCCAATTCTTCGTTAGTCCCCTTAGGACCTTGCGTATATTCTCATGGTTAGAGTAGTTCTTTCCAAAGGAAGATAAAGGTTTAATGATGTCGAGAAATCTGGTGAACATTTGTGTGATATTCTTATTGGGCTTCATCTTGAATGCTTCATACTCCTGTGTTAGCCGACTGATTTTTGATTCCTTGACTTGAGTGGTTCCTTTATTTGTCACTTCTAGAAGCTTCCATACTTCGTATGAAGTAGTACACGTAGATACCCTGTTGAATTCAGTCCTGTCTATAGCACGTAAAAGAGCATTATTAGCCCTAATATCTAGACTAGCCAGTTTCTTTTCTGGATCAGTGTATTTGTCATAAGGTTTCTCTATGAGGTTCACATCAACTACAATTCTAGTAGGTTTCTTATAACCATCTGTAACTATGGTCCATAAGTTAAAGTATAGAGATTTCAGATAGAAGCTTATTCGTGTCATCCAGTAAGTGTAGTTGGTTCCATCAAATAGGGGTAGCCTATGAGTAGACTATCCTTCACCATGGTTGGTGGAAATAGGTTATGTGGTTGCCATAGATCAGCTCTAGGGTGTTAATCCATTATCAAGATACCAGAACTCTGATACCAATTGAAGTAGTGTGTAGACAACTCTAGAGGGGGGGTGAATAGAGTTTGTGTCTATAATGACCAATTAAAATTAGCTCTATGCTAAGTCCAGAAATCAACTACTAAGTGAAAAATATAATCAGAGAGTAATAATGCAAAAAGTAAAAGATTTTAGAAGAACAAACACAAACACAGTGATATATCCTGGTTTCTCTCGTGGAAGACTAGTCCAGGCCCGATAACTCTTGCTCAGAGTTGAAATCCACTATTTGTGAAATAGGGTTCACACGTGCCTTTAGTCCGAGGAGTAGGCTAACTTCTTACAGACACGTGGTTTTGAAGCGCTCGACTACTTTAACTTCGTAGATACAAAACTTAAAATTTTCTAAGTGACTTCTTTTCAACTCTTGCATAGAACTTCTAGCTGAATCGTATTGAGTACCTTGGGGCTACAATGTTTTATAGCTAGGAGATTTGGAAGAGTAAGGCTTAGAGTATATAAGGCTTGGAATATTAAAAGCTTGAGAGTAAGATATGGTTTGAAATGAGAAGAATCAAGCTCTATTTATACTAGGCAGGGGAGGCAGAGTTCGGCCAGAGTTCTGTCCCAAATATTTAAAAATTTGAACGTTGGACATCTCATAGCAAGGTGGTCCTAAAAATCAGGTTGCTGATTTTAAGGAGGCCGAGTTCGGCCGGAGTTCGGTTTGAGACCGAGTTTGGCCCGAGTTTGGTCTGCTTCAGACTAGAAGCCTTATATGGGTGAGGGTGGTTTGGTTTGATTCAGGAATTGGTTTGTTTGTATGGTGGGACTTGGAGAAATATGTCTAGGGGTTGAGATGACACAGTGCGACTCAACGTATATATTTTTATAGACTCAATAAATCAAAAATTACAGACTGAGAACAGATTACATTTACAGTGCAACAACTTATAGACGGCGTCTGTCTTGAAGTAGATGTGTCATAGGTGATGTTCTGTCTTGCACTTGATGTGTCGTATTGGATCATATCAGATATCAGTTGTTAATTATCTAAATCAGGTTGACTGTGATCTAGTTTGGGTCAACAGGGTACAATTCTTATTCTCAAAGATATCCATAATGTCCCTGATATCTGTTTTAACCTGGTGTCGGTTGGAAGGTTGGATGACCAGGGCTTCTACAATCTCTTCGGTAAAGGTCAGTAGAAGCTTTCCCGAGGTTCGATGGTGATTGCCAAAGGAAGTAAGAACTCTGAACTTTACTATATAGTAGAGAGCGCACAGGGGACACAAGAGGTGAACACACTCAGTGATGTGTCTACTGAGTTGTGACACAGGCGGCTCAACCATATCAACGAGAAGGGGATGAGCTACTTGGTGAACAGGAAGGTGATTACAGGGCTAAAGTCTACAAAATTGGAGAAAGTGCATGCACAGTTTAGCGGAAAAGCAAAATAGGGTGTCTTTCCAAAGTTATCCAAGTTCAAGGAAGCTGACGTTGTTCGAGTTGATTCACTCGGATGTCTGCGGTCCTATGAAGGTAAAATTTATTGGTGGTGCTTCTTATTTTGTGACATTTATTGATGATTATTCTGGGAATGTTTGGGTTTATGCCTTAAAGACCAAGGATTAGATGCTGCCTACTTTCAAAGAGTTTCAGGCCTCTGTTGAAAGGAAGATGGATAAGAAGCTGCTATATGTTCGGTGAGATAATGGCGGCAAGTACATTGGTCCCTTTGAAGCTTATTACAAAGAGCAAGAGATACAACATCAGAAGACTCTGCCCAAGACACCTCAGCTTAATGATGTAGCGGTACGAATGAACAGGACACTGATGGAGAGGGTACGATGTTTGCTATCAGAGGCAAACTTTTCGGAAAGTTATTGGGGTGAGGCTCTTTATACTGCTACTTATACTATTAATTTATCTGCTAATGCTTTTTTACAGGGTAATGTGCCTGATAACGTGTCACGACCCGCACCCGGATAATTGAACAAGAGTATGTTGGCCCATTGGTCATGGTCGAACCTGATTTTGATAATTGATCAAACTCTATCTCGATATATAGGCTATTTGGACTCTTGGACAACTACCAAAGAACTGCTACCTCTTTGTTCAAGACCGAAGCTGATTTTGTCGTATGAGTTTGTATTTCTCTATGAAATATAATTTTTATATTTATTGAGTCTAGGAATACATTGTACACCGAGTCGTACTGGCAAATAGGCTACCCCAAAAACGTTTTCAAAATATCCAATGTTTTAAAAAATGACCCATTTTACAAAAGTTCCTATCTGCTTAAACTTTTTCTAAAACCTAAAACCCAAAATCTACTTTTAAAATTGCTAGAAAATCAAAAACCACTCTAGGAGAATTCGGCCAGAATTTGCCTACTTTTTGTTGGATTTTGAACTTGGTCTTCCTGCTATTACGGATGCAACGGCTACTTGTCGAGATTTTCTCATATAACTGTGTCCGAATTCTGTCAGAATTCTGACTTTGAAAAACCTATAAATAGAGAAGGATTTCAATCATTTTAACACACTCATTCACTTTCTCATCTCTTCTCTCTAAGCTTAAACGTCTTCCAAAGTGTTCTAAAGCTTTCAATTTTAGATCCCAAGCCAGTTACAATCTTCTAGTCGATTTGCTAGTACGGTACGGTCTAAGCTTCAGAGTGATTGTAATCAGAGACTTGATTGAAGAAAGACACTTCATAATTAAAGTTGGTCGAGTACTTCGTATCAAAGCTTGCGTTTGTAGAAGTTGTAAGGACTTCGTATGAAAACATGCGTTATTTTCAATAGTAGATTCAACTGGAAGCTAGAGTTCTTCCGAGTGGAATAGTCCTCACAAGAGGGAAACCAATATACATCACCATCTTTGCATTTGCTTTATGATCTCTGCCTTTACATTTATTTACTTGTGATATATACATTCTCTCTGATCTTGTTGCTAACTTTTTAATTAACTATTTTCCGCTGCCTACTCTATTTACCTCCCTCTAGAGTATTGCGCTTTACGATTCGTTCCTACAATTGGTACCAGAGCAGATTATACAGATAAAGCAAGGTAATATTGCAATTATATTCTTATTATTTTAGCTGTTACATAGATCATAATATAGCACATGGCAACTGTGAAGTTCACAACTGAAGGCCAAGCCACAAATAGACCTCTGCTGTTTGACGGTACAAATTACACATATTAGAAAACACGGATGAGTTTTTTCTTGAAATCTCTAGATTTTGACTTATGGTCTATTGTTATTGATGGCTATAAAAAGCCTCGTCGTAATCTTATTGAAGATGTTTTGGTTAAAAAATCCCATGATAAGTATACTGAGGACGAAAAACAAAAGATCAATCTTGACACACGTGCTAATAATGCTTTAGACATGAATGGATTTAACAGGGTGTCTATGTGCACAACATCAAATAAAGTGTACAAAATTTTCAAAGTAACCCACGAAGGAATGATGCAAGTCAAGGAGTCAAAGATCAACAGACTTACTCTGGAGTATGAGGCGTTCAAGATGATGCCGAACGAATCTGTTACTCAGATGTTTACGAGATTCCTGGATATTGTAAATCCTCTGTCATCATTAGGCAAATAGTACAGTAACCATGAGAAGGTTTGCAAACTTCTACGAGCTCTCACGAAAAATTAGATTCCAAAGGCTACAACAATTATTGAAGGAAACGACCTCTCAACAATATCTCTTGAAACGCTCATGGGTAAGCTACTCACTCACGAGCTGGAACTTCAAGACTTTAAAGATATTGTACCAAAGGATAAGTCAGAGAAGTCAATCGCTTTCAAGGCTCAACATAGAAGAACTGTCGAAGATAAATTCGACGACAATGGCTCTGACTCTAAAGATCAAGATCTCATGGTAAGAAAGTTTAAGAAATTCATGAGATTCAATAGAAGAACAAAGGACTACAACAGCAACAACAACAACAACAACGAAGAAGATCCTATTTGCTATAGTTGTAAGAATAAAGAAGATATGAAGAAGGTCTGTCCAACAACATCATTATCAACCAGAAAAGCAACAAATATGATAAGGGCTACCTGAAGAAATCTACATCTAAAAGGTATGCCAATACAAGCATATGGGAAGAAAGTGAAGCCAGTGACTCAGAAGATGAACAATCAGATGATGTTGTAAATGTGTGCTTGATGGCTTACGATCAGGTAACCACTAACCCCCTATTTGATATACTTATGATGATTTTACCTTTGAGCAATTAGGTAAAGCCTTTACTGATCTCTTAGGGGATTGCAGAAGACTACATAGTCAATACCAAAACTCTAAGAAGGTACTCAAAGAGTACAGAGGTGAAATATGAAGACTTGCCGACCTACTAGCTGCAATTAGAAGTTGTGATAATTTTAGTGAGATAGGTGAGCTTTTTTTTGTTAAACTGTTATTACATGAGACCACAAGACTATCCGAAGTGAAGGACAAAACTATTACCCAATTAAAGGAAGATCTACTCAAAGAGAAAAAGAGTCTTCAGCAAGCACTTATCAGAAATGATACACTTACCGCTGATTATACTACATTGTATGACACTTCCAAAAAGTTGGAAATTAGGTTAGGAAAACAGCCTGAAGTTGCTGCTTCCTATCCTAACACGTATCACTTACCGAAACATCGAAACACTGTCAAACCTAACACTGTCAGACCAAACCAAACCAAACCAAACCATTGCCCAAGAAGACTAATAGGCATGCATTCTTTTATACTAAAAAACCAAGACCTACCGATCATACACAACACACTGCATTCAACATTCAACATGCTAGATGTCACTATTGTGGCACCATTGGTCATATCTCTTCTGCATGTAGAGTTAGAAAGCTTCTTGATTTAAATATTTGTGCATGGATATCGAAAAATAACATTCTAGGACCCTACAAGAAATGGGTAACAAAGTTTTCATCTATAAATTCTTTTGTAGGTGAAACACCCTTTACATGCTAGAAGCAAATGGATCCTCGATAGCGGTTGCTCATGGCACATGACCGGTGACGTTTCATTATTCGCAACACTGTCAAAGAAGAAAGAATGATACGTTTTCTTCGGTAATAATCTTTAAAGATGTCTGTCTAGTTACCGAGTTAAAACATAATCTACTCAGCATAAGCCATTTAGCTGACCATGGTTATGGTATTAACTTTGTCAAAGACAAGTGTACTATAGTTGATAGCTCAACTGGTAGTAGTATCTTTGAAGGTATCAGGAAAGAAAATATTTATGTTTTCTATTTGTTAGAAGATGCTAATAAAACAGGAAGATGCTTAATGGCCAAGAGTGATGAGAGTCAACTATGACATATGAGACTCGGTCATGCAAATATGGACACAATTTTAAGGTTATCCACAAAGAAGCTGGTAAGAGTCTTACCAGATATTTTTTTCAAGAAGGATACGGTATGTAGTGAATGTGAAAAGAACAAAGCTACCCGATCCGCATTTAAGTCCAAAAATACTGTAAGTACCACTAGATCTCTACAATTACTGCATATGAATTTATTTCGACCTAGTAAAATTGCTAGACTAGGTGGTAAGTTATATGCTTTTGTAATAGTAGATGATTTCTCTAGATACACATGGATATATGTTCTTGCACGCAAGAATGATGCATTGTCAAGATTCGTCTTATTTTGCAAGAAAGTTCAAAATAAAAAATGTTTCATGATCATTCGTATTGAAAGCGATCATGGCAGCGAATTTGAGAATGCAGAGATCAAGCAATTTTGTGACACACACGGTTATCTGCATGAGTTCTCTTGTCCTAGGACTCCACGACAAAATGAAGTTGTGGAACATAATAATAGGACTCTATCCGAAATGGCTAGAGTAATGTTAAACCAGTTTAGTCTACTAAAATACTTTTGGGCTGAAGATGTCAATACAGCTTGCTATGTTCTCAATAGGATTCTAATTCGTCCTATATCGAAGAAGACTCTCAGTGAGCTATGGTTTGATAGAACACCCACTGTTTCATATTTTATTGTAAATGCTTTATTCTTAATACTAAAGATATTCTAGAAAAGTTTGATGAAAAGGCCAATGAAGGTATCTTTTTAGGTTATGCGACAAAGAGCAAAGGGTACAGAGTCTTCAACAAAAGAACCATGATCATCGAAGAATCAATAAATGTTACATTTGACAAACTAAATCAACACTCAGTCAATGATGATGATGAAGACATACATACAGCAAGTACATCACCTGCAGAACATTCATACAAAGCATCAGCTGATCTTCCAGACAGATCACGTACAAAACCAGAAGCCGGAACCAGCAATCCTGAGGATGTGGCAAAAGAAATGAGATTTTTGGCAGACCATCCCAAGAATTTGGTAATTGGTGAGATTACCAAGGGTGTATGTACTCGTTCCTCCAGTAAAGTTATAGCTTCCTGTGTTGCATTTATTTCACAACTTGAACCCAAAAATATTGAAGAAGCATGTTGTGATAATTTTTGGTTAGATGCTATGCAAGAGGAATTGAACCAATTTGAACGGAATCAAGTTTGGAAACTTGTTCCCAAGCCCATTGATCATCCGGTCATTGGCACCCACTGGGTATTCCGAAATAAACTGAATAAGAATGGTTTAGTGACTCGTAATAAGGCTTGACTCGTAGCTCAAGGATACAATCAAGAAGAAGGTATCAACTACGATGAAACCTATGCCCCAGTTGCGAGATTTGAATCCATTCGCATGCTATGTGCATTTGCATGTTCTCATAACTTTAAATTATTTCAAATGGATGTCAAGTGTGCATTTTTGAATGGTTTTATAAAAGAATAAGTTCATGTAGCTCAACCTCCAGGTTTTACTGATTTCAAAAACCCTGATTATATTTTCAAGTTGAAGAAAGCCTTATAAGGTTTGAAACAAGCCCCTTGTGCTTGATCGTCTAAGCTTTTTTCTACTTGACAACGGTTTTACAAAAGGCAATATTGATATTACACTTTTTATAAAGTCTTCTAATGGTAATCTTCTTTTTATTCAAATTTATGTAGATGATATCATTATTGGATCTACGGATGAATCTATCTGTCAAGAATTTTTAAAGTGTATGCATAATGATTTTGAGATGAGCATGATGGAAGAACTAAAATTCTTCCTCGGACTGCAAATCAAACAAACCAACAATGGGACGTTCATTAATCAAGCCAAGTACATAAAAGCTCTATTATAGAAGTTCGATATGGAAATAATCAAACCACTTAGCACTCCAATGGCAACTTCAACTAAGCTTGATATTGATGAAAAAGGAAAACCGGTCGACATACGTAAGTATCAAGGTATGATTGGTAGTTTACTTTATTTAACTGCTAGTCATCCAGACATAATATTTAATATTTGCTTATGTGCATGTTTTCAAGCTAACCCTAAGGAATCACATTTGTGTGCGGCTAAGCGTATCTTTCGATACCTTAAAGGCACTTCTTCTGTCAGCTTATGGTATCCCAAAACCATGTTATTTGACCTAACCGGTTACTCGGATGCTGATTTTGCTAGATGCAAAGTGGATAAAAAAAGTACCAGCGGCACATGTCATTTTTTAGGCAAAGTTCTAGTCTCTTGGTTTAGCAAGAAATAAAATTCTGTCACAATATCAACGGTTGAGGCAGAATATATCACCGTACGACGTTGTTGTGCACAAATTTTGTGGATGAAACAAACCCTAGAAGACTTTGGTTTACTATACACACACATATCCATTTTTTGTGACAACACTAGTAGTATTATTTGACTAAGAAATCTTGTATGTCACTCTCGCCCTAAGCATATTGAGATTCGACATCATTTTCTTAGAGATCATCAATAAAATAGAGATATAAACCTTGTATATGTAGATACTGAGAATCAACTAGCTGATATCTTTACAAAACCATTAGCGGAAGATCGTTTCAATTATTTACGTTGAAAATTAGAAATTTTAGATATCAATAATATTAATTAATCTTGTCTTGTAGATTATTTTTTAATACTCAAAAACTGTTTTTGAGACAAGACTACAAAGGGTTTGTCTGTCACTACGACTACGGTCGAAGCGAAGCAGTATTTAATTGTTCCTGGTGAACTCCCGTTAGCTGGGATAGTACCCCTACATCTAATTTGAAACATTCACTATGTAACAGAATTTAATTTTTAAAATAATATTAATTATATTAATTGAAATCTAAAATAACTAAACTTGGAATTAAATAATTGAAAGAGTTGATGAAAAGAAAATGGCCTACAATTTTTTTTCAAAATCACATCCACATAACCCTAGACGAACTCGGCCAGATTTCGGCCCGAGTTTGGCTAGAGTTCTGTTGGTGATGTTTTGTTTTAAGTCAGCAACCCAAGGCCCCCTTCTTCTCATCTTGTAACGCCCCAGTCCCAAAATATGTAGGACTAGGTACGTCGACATGCCAGCTGTATACATACGAAGTATACTCCAATATGAAAACCTCATATGAATACATAAGCTGTAAAATACAGTAGAACCATAAAAACTAAATCTCATCCACTAGATAAATAAATGATATAAAAGCAACTTTGAATTTGTCATGTATACAATCGTTGGGCGGAGACAAAGTCCACTACCAACTATCTCAAATAAAATGTACAAGAAGTGATCGATAAAATAATGGGACGAACCAAGCGCAATCGTCTTCGAAAGAATGGAGAAGATCACGGCCTTGGCTAGAACACCTATAAAATCACAGAAGCACACACCTGGAGAGATAACCAGGTCCTCAGAGGGACGTAACAAGATACACAAAGAACATGCCATAATAAACTGAATATATAATATGTCACAAACCGAAATAAGTGACAAGACGACAATAAGGTAATCTAGCCGTACTACAGTGTTTATGCAGTTAAGAACAAACCTCCAATGCATGGGCACTCTGGCTTAGTAGCAGTAATCTCAGGTATGGCCCATCAGGATACCAGGGACCTCAAAGCATAATATTCATCGAATGTCAGAGGCCAGCAGTAAATCAGTATCAGGATCCAGGACCGTATCTCCCGCGGAGATAACCGGCAATAGGGAAGTGCATACTTGGCCCATACGTTAAGGAACTGTCCTTCCCACCCAATGTCTAACAGAGTCACATCCATGTCTCATATACCCCTACTAACTGCTAAGTCTCCTAACATGCCTCTATTAGCAGTTAGCCCTAACGCATGCGCATGGGGGATCAGCCCACACACAAGAACCTCTACATGCTACTCATCTTACACATCCTCGTGGTATAACTGTGTCAAGGTATATGCGACACACTACAAACGGTAGTCCCTTAACTCTAGGTTTATATGCAATCAAAGGATAATAACAAAGTAAATTAATAATCACTGAACATGCAGTAAATCAGGAACGGTAAGAACTGGAAATAAATGAACAGTGATATGTAATAAAATACAATTGAATATAAACAGTATAATGGCAAGGTATCTTGCCTGAGGGTGGTACGAGAAGCAGCAAAATCCAACAATCAGAATTGTCAACACGAAAGTCAAAATCCACAAGAAGCCCCGGATGCTGAAACAAACATCACGAACGAGTTTGAAATAAAAGATATGCCTAGGAAACGCCTGTCCAAATGTTAAATTCTGGAACAGGAGCAAAATTGTAATTTCGGGTCAAAATGATGTCCACCGTTGGACCCGCTTTGCACCGAAATACGTGCCAAAATCTACGATCTCTAAAGTTATCAAACTATATGTCTACAGATTTGTTTTGAGGAGACGAACCCAACGGTATGTCCAATTTTGGATTCCGGTGGGCTGTGCACAAAATCGCCCGTTGAGTGGGATTGTGGGCCCGCCAAAATAGCGTTCCAATCAACGGTCTCAGAATCGGACCAAACTTGGCTCACAGGACCAGAAAAACATTTCGAGTCCAATGGCGCAAGTTTCATCGTGATATGATGAGTGTGCACAAAGTTGTGACTTAATTTGCAAAGGGTAGATACGGGGTATCTCGACGGATACGCACTGATTTCGTCGCACACATGCAACAAAATCGAGTTCCGTCAGTTCCCATACATCGACAACATCCGTACGCGTCTTTCGATGCATATAGTGTGCGACCACGTCGTCCGGTTTGTCGGGGCGCACGTCGTATCGGGTGTTTTTCCACTTTTTGAAAACAGAATTTATAATTTTTTTGGGAAACTTTAATAACGTGTAACTTTCTACATACCAGATGAAAAGTGAATCCAAAAGATGCGTTACAATCTCGGTTGTGTTGTCTTTGACAGCCTTCAATTATTTTTTATGAAAGTTTAATGGACAGCGAGAAAAGTGGCCGACAAGTTGGTGTTTTGAAACAGTTTTTAATATTCAGAAAAGTGGGTTTTTCTCCAACTTCGTCTCGATTTTTCGAGCAAGTTGGATGGCCATGTCGAAATCCACCTGGGGGATCTCGAAGAGGGCCATGTGGGCTGTCTACACGAATTTACGGATCTAAAAATGAACAAGAATTGAGAGAGAAATCGCACGGAGAAGTAGAATACCTTAAAGTGGGAATCTGTTGTTGTTGTCGATGGTTCCTTTGTCTTCTTCGCGAGCACGACTTCGCCATGGTGCGTCCGAGCTTCGCCGTGGAGTGGGGAGGAAGGAGGAGAGAGGAGGAAGGACGTGGAGATGGATTAGGGTTTGGGTGAAGTTGTGGTGGTGGCGGCGTTTGTTGTTGTTGTTGATGTGGTTGTTGTTTTGCCAAAGAAGGCCAGGGCTCGGCCACCTATTAATAGTTGTTACTGGTGTTGCTAAGTATATGGGCAATAAGCTGCTGCTCCCTTGTTTGGGTGGTCGGTTCCCACATTGGTGGGGCCGACCACCACACGTGTATTCTTTTTATTTTCTGTCCTTTTCTTTCTTATCAAATCTCAAATATATATATTATATATATATTTATATATATATATATATATATATATATATATATATATATATATATATATACACACACGCAAATCTTCTAAATTTTAATTTTAATATTATCTATCCATATCATTAATGTATTTAATTATATGTACAACTTTATAAATCAAATCTCAATATTAATAAGTAGTACAAGTAAGTATTAAATTTATCCCCATAAATAACATTAATTAAAAATAAAATAATAAGAATAACAAATGGTGGTTTCGTGAGCATATACCCATACAATTCCACCATAAATCTATTTAAAAATCTAAATACCAATTTAATTGTTATCAATCCAAATATTTAATATATTTAACATATCTACATATATATAAATTCAACTCACAATAAATCAACTCAAAATAATAATAATATCTTAATAGAATAAAATGTTTAATAAATTTTCACAAAATAACTTTAATAATAATAATTTTATAAAATCATCCCAATGGGTGAACTCATACCGTACACCCTCATCCGGGTCCAGAAATTATAAAATTTTGTAAAATATTATTTTATTAATAAAATGTAGATTTTTGTACCCAAGGTCAATAAATATTCAACAAGTTCTAAAAATAATTTAAAAATATTTGTGCATACACAAAATATTCCTATATGGCCACCTTAGTCACCCCACATGCTCACATGGGCTTAAAATTTTGAATTGGCCAAACCGGGTTATCAAAAAAATAAATAAAACCATAAATTGTATAAATTTATTTTTTTAAGTCTAACAAAATAATAAAAAATAATTTAAAAAATAAGGGTTTTACACATCTCCTCCAAACTCCTCTATCACTGCAGCAGCTGCTCGAGAGAATACCCAAACCCTTGTTCTTCTCCAAGCAATTGCTCTCAATCTACTTGGAGATTTCCATCCAAACATTGGATTCGTGCAGAGATTCTTGTCCTCTACCACATACTCCAATCTTGGAAGGTATAAACTCCTTCTTTTCCCTCTTTCAATTCATTAGATTTTCATCCTTTTTGGGACATAATGACTATGCATTTCAATCCCTCCAAGAGGAAGAAGACCACTGGTAGTGAAGAAGCTTCGTCTTTAAAACCTCACGTGGATTTACTCTTTTCTCTGGTCCAATCGGCCGATAGCACATTTAATGAGTTTTACTTTGAAACTCATGATCAATCTTTTTTATGGTACGACGATTTTGTGATGCGCAACATATGCACCAGAGCCCGATTAAATGGACTGTATTTTCTGAACACTGTCCATTGTTTGAGGTATTAGGGTTACACAAACTTGTCACCCAATAATTCTCTATCGCCACTAATATCATTAGACTGTTCTATTGCAACTTCATATTAGACACTTTTATGGTTAGAACTCATATCGGTGGAATCAATATCGAGTTCAATGATGTTCTTTTAGCAGAAATCCTTGGTGTTCCTAACGAAGATACCCCGTTTGATGATATCACTGAATTTGATTTCCCCGAAGTCATGACTCTAATCAGTTTCAAGAACGAACTCTGTTCTCCTGCCCGCGTTCGTTCTGGTAAGTTTAAGGCTGCAAACTTAAACTTATTCAATTATGAGTTACATCGCATCATCTACTCCACCATTTTACCCAAATTAATTCACTTCAAAAGATGATGTAACCACCCTGAACTATCTGCCCTTTGTCATATTCTTAAGGGTATTCAATTTTCTGTCCCCAAGACCATTATTCAGATGATGGGTCATTTTTGTGGAAGGGATCGCAACCTTTCTTCTGCGATGATTATCCCTCTCATCTTTCAGCATTTTGATATTGACTTATCCACTTATGCTTTTGAGTCTGAGCCCAAGTATCTTCAGCTGTTACGTCGCAGCACAACCGCTCCTTCTGCTCCTCCTACTGCTCCTGCTCCACCTCCTCAGGATTACCCTATGTCATTTAAGGGTATCCATCAGCATCTCTTGAATTTGCGAACGTTTATCACTAACACATCCAGGGAATACGAGTTTCATGATGTGGGTCGGTTTCAGGCTCTTGCCTATTCTTTTGCCGACCTTCATTTTTCTCAGACTGGACATTCTGTTAGTTCTCTTCCTTGAGATCCAGCTATTTCAGGATACCGCTATGAGGATGAGGTAGTGAATTCTTTCTTTCATCCCGGTAACGCATATGATTGGTACCATAGTTTTGGTGCTACTCCACACCCTTCTGGAACTGGCACTTCTGGAGCTGGTCCATCTGGACATGATGGTATTGCTGACACTGCTGATAATGATGACTCCGAAGATATGTGATCTAGACATGATGTATTTTTTCTAGATGTCATTTAGAGAGACTTTATTATGTCTATGTTTACTTGGAAATGCTCCGACATTCTAAGATATCATTTAGTACTTTTATCTTTTTATTTGTACTGAGACTGTGTTGACTGAGATGATGTATTATGAACATCCGTTTTATGCTTTGCTTAGCATATTTTATTTCAGTTTAGCATTGTTCCTCATTTCTTGTTCTAGCATTATTTGTTTATTCATATTTTTTTGTATTTCTTCAACGCTTATTCCTTATGCATGAATTGCGTAGGAAACTTTTCTCTTGCAATTATTTTACTAAGTGACAATGGGGGGAGAAATAGGATCTTACATCTTTTGCAAGATACATAAATTATTCAGGACACAGTACAGTACAATATTTTGATTGTTTTCAAATCTAAAAGATCAAGATGTTATATCGGTCAAGGTTTGTCAATTATCAAAATAGTGGAGAATGTTGGCCCATTGGCCATGGTCGAACCTGATTTTAATAATTGATCAAACTCTGTCTCGGTATGTGGGCTATTTGGATTCTTGGACAACTGCCAAAGAACTGCTACCTATTTGTTCAAGACCGAAGCTGATTTTGTCGTATGAGTCTGTATTTATATATGCAATATAATTTTCACAGTTATTGAGTCTAGGAATACATTATACACCAAGTCGTACTGAAAAATAGGCTACCCAAAAATGTTTTCAAAATATCCTATGTTTTGAAAAATAGCCCATTTTACAAAAGCTCCTAACTACTTAAACTTTTTCTAAAAGCCAAAAGCCAAAAGCCAAAATCTGCTCTTAAAATAGCCAAAAAATCAAAAACCACTCTAGGAGAATTCGACCAGAATTTACTTACTTTTCGTTGGATTTTGAACTTGGTCATCCTGCTGTTACGGATGCAACGGCTACTTGCCGAGATTTTTTCATAAAACTTTGCCCGATTTCTGTCCGAATTATGTCAGAATTCTGACTTTGGAAAACCTATAAATAGAGAAGAATTTCAATTATTTTAACACACTGATTCACTTTCTCATGTCTTCTCTTTAAGTTTAAACGTTTTCCAAAGTGTTCTAAAGCTTTCAATTTCAGATCCTAAGCCAGTTACAAATCTCTAGTCAATTTGCCAGTACGGTACGGTCTAGAAGCTTCAGAGTGATTGTAATCAGAGGCTTGATTAAAGAAAGAGTCTTCATAATTGAATTTGGTCGACTACTTCGTATCAAAGCTCGTGTTTGTAGAAGTTGTAAGGACTTCGTATAAAAACTTGCGGTATTTTACAATAGTGTATTCAACTGGAAGCTAGAGTTCTTCCGACTGGAATAGTCCTCACAAGAGGAAAACAAGTATACATCACCGTCTTTGCGTTTTCTTTCTGATATCTTCTTTTATACTTATTTACTTGTGATATATACATTCTCTGTGATCTTGTTGCTAACTTTTTAATTAGCAATTTTCCGCTGCCTACTCTATTCACCCCCTCTAGAGTATTGCGCTTTACTATTCGTTCCTATAGAGTACGTGGGTCACGCCCAGCCTACGTCATAGTATCGACGGTTGAACGCTGTCAAGTACCCAGCAAAAATTTTAACAGTTCTATGATCCACTAAAACATCATGTACTCAAATCACATGCAGCTAAGGAAGATACTAAAGAAGACAACAAAGGAGTCTACAAAATGATCATACACATCAAGGAATGTATTGGAGACATATTCGAATGAACAAAACATAAATCTAGAAAAGAATATGGCCTAGGGCTCACAAGAGGTCAATTCACGATCCAAAAGAACGTCGAGATCTGACACCATGAAATCCAAAGTATGGGGCATAACATTACCTAAAAAAATAGTTATCCAGTCAGGATTGGAATGAGCACATCATTAACAATAGTTCCCAGTAAATGATAAAAACTATGTGATAGTAAATAGAGAGAATATACGAGAATAAGTAGAGTGTACATAAAATAGCATGTCATGGTAAATCTGTAAACTAGAGTAAGGAAGAGTAATGCATGTTATATCATGTACAAGATTCAAAAATATATACTATAGCTACGTGAGTAAGTACTGGCTTCGACATGTGGCCGGCTTGGGAATTTGCACAAGGTCTACTGGCCTGGTTAATCATACATAAGGTGTATGATTAATACTCATAAGGAACTATACATGCACAAGGAGGGTATTGATCACATATTTACACTATTACTCCCCGCCTCCGACTGATACAGTGGATCCAACCATGATACGTTATAACATAGATTCTCTGAGAAGGTCGCGAGCCTTTACAGGAATCGTGTCTATACAATGCATAAGAATAAGGACAAGACTCGCACAAGATATACCAAGAATTATAAGGAATAATATCTCATGACGGGATCCAGACAAATACCAATCCATGTGACCAAAGTGTCAAGAAATCAAGGATATCTACACTAAATACACGAAACATAGAAAATAACATAAACGAGAAATTATCAGAGAATGTATTTGTCTCAATTTAGTTGGACTCGACGTACACAACACGAACGTCTCAGCATGGAATAGTACCGTTGCTATGCTCCACAAGATGGTCCCAAATAATGACACGGGCGGTTCCAATGAGTACGAAATAGCCCAAATAGCCAAGTTAGGTATATAGAAGTCCAGAATCATAGTTCGAGGTAGAAGTCTATGATCAAAGGATAGAAAACGACTATATTAGTCATGATCAAGAGGTGATTAATTAAATAAAAAGGGAATTTAAGAAATAGTCTAATAATCAATACTCATAGCTGCATTAGAAGTAGTACTAAAAATCTACTCAAAAATATAATAAGGTTTTCATTATTATTTTAGAAGGTATTGGAAAATATATTTACATAACTAGGTAACTTATTAAAAAACGGGGGTCCAAATAAAATATAAGCCAATGATTATATATATATATATATATATATATATATATATATATATATATATCACATAGCCCAAATACATTTTAAAAATAGACTTTAGGTCAAAAATATTTAAAAGGTATTAATTGCATACGTGGGCCAAGGTCCAAAATACTTTTAATTAAATCTTTTGTTGGCTTTAAAGTCCAACCCAAGAATTAAATAGCTTCAAGCCAACCAAAACATGTATAGGCCCATTTACAACCAAAGCCCAAATTATTTTTTTCCCAAAACATATATCATATATATACATATTTTTATACTTATACCCATAAATGTATTACACAAATAATTATTCACATATATAATTCTAGGGGTTTTAAAGCCCAACCAAAAATAATAATCTTTTCCCTATTATTATTAAAATATAACAGAGCCTGGCCAAGGGTTCATAGGCCCGGCCAACTGAATTTATGTATAGATCAGTTAAACAAAAGGCAATGGGCTCCAGCCCAAAATTCTAATTCAAAATATTATTCTTTTTCTTCTTCCTTTTTTCTTTCTTTTTCTTTTCTCTTGTTGAGCCCGGCCCAGGCTTCAATAACCCGGCCCGGCTCAGTTTTACCCCCCAAAGCAGCGCTCATATCCTCTTTTCCCACGAAGAGGGAGAAAGTTCACTACAGAGGAAAAGAAACGAGAACCGAAGAAGAAAATGAAAGGGAAGAAAATGAGACGAGGAAGAGTGGAGAGAGAAAGAAAAAGAAAATGAGAGGGGAGAGAGATGGAGAGGCTCACCTCCGCTCGGTCGGCGCAGCTGGCTTGGCCATGGCGGCGGGGAGGGCACAACGTCGGGTCAGCCAAATCTGAACCGAGAGGGAGCGACAGTAGATGAAGATCTCGTCGACGCTCGGGATCGGCACAGTTCGATACGGCGGAGCCGGATCCGAAGGGACACACCAGATCTGGAGGAGGAAGAGGAGAAGAAGGCTCCCGCGGTGGAGCGTAGGTCCACATGGCAGCGGCTCAGGTGAGTTGGGTTTCAGTTTTGGTGTGGTTTGTATGTGGGGATGATCTCTGTGGTTGTGGCGATGTTGGGTTAATGATGGCGGTAGCTATGGTTTGCAACAACGGTGGTGATGGTGATGTGTGCGGTGATGGATGAGGCAGGGACGGGCGGAGGGCGAGGCCGATCGGGACGGTGTGGTGGATGATGTTGGTGGTGGTGGGGGTTGATATGGTCCCGGTGGGGAGACGGCGGTGAGGAAGGCGGAGGGATGATGATGATGGTGGTTGCAGTGGCAGTGGTGATTGAGGTGGGAGGGTGTTCCAGATACGGCTGGGAGGTGGCCGACCATGAATGGAGGTGGTCGGTCGGGAAACGGGTGGCTGGAGGACGGGACATGGAGTCGAGGAATTGGCACGTCGATGCACTATTACGAACATGGAGTTGATTTGGTGTCCAGTGTGTCGGACACAGGATTTAAAAAATATAAATGTAAAAGAATTGGAATAAGATAAGTGGACATAAAATGATTCACTTTGGAATGCATTGGGAAATGTGAATGAGGAATGGGTGTCCCCTTTAAATAATAGTGAGGCATACTTCCAAACATGTGAGAGGAAGCTTCCAAGAAGCTCTCCCCAAAAGATCTTCCATGAATTGGGCAAATAGCCCAATAAAACCAAATCTAAAGAAAATCCCTTTATTTGTAATCTATATTAAATAAAAGTATTTTTACGTAATTAAATCTTGGCCCAAAATAACGTATGTTGTAGGTAAATTTTAATGAGCTCAAGCTTATATACAAATTTATTTTCAAATATAATATTTATTATTCTTTATGTCTTTAGGCCCCGAACAGTTAAAGTCCAATAGTCCTAATGGCGAATTCAAGTTTTGAAAGTACTTATATATATATGAATCTAGTCTATATTAATTAAGAAATTCGAAATAACTTATTTTATTTTATTAGGCTATAAGTCTAAAACTATAAAATTTTCAATAAACCTTTTTTGAAAGCCAATAACCCAATAACAAAATTCTATAACATATCGCGATCGATAATACATATATCATATAGTTGATCATAAAATCAAAATTGGTGACTTGATGATTTAGGATGATTTTAGAAAATAAAATTTCAAAAATTTGAGAAATTTCTAGAATTCGGTTCAAAGAGGATACATAAAGTATGATACAGCAAAGAACCGTCATACAATCATCTTTGAGTTTTGGTTGTAAGGCCTTCATGTATGTACCAAAGGACGAGAGATCCAAGCTTGAGCCGAAGACGAGGTGATGCGCCTTTGTTGTCTACGGTCGGGATGAGTTTAGCTATAGACTCTATGATCACGTGGAAAGAAAGCTCTATAGAAACAGGGAGGTGGTATTCGTCGAGGATCAGACCTTGACGAACACTCAGGATTCCGAGATACCTTATGAGACTGAGGAATAGCCTAAGTTAGAGTCATTTCACTTTTAGCAATTTCCAGAGGACATCACAGAGGATCCATGTCATGACCCGCACCCAGTGTAGGGGCATGAGAAGTGGATACGTCCAACTTACGCCGCAATGTCGGCGGTAGAACGATGTTCTAGGTTACTATCTAATCAACAACTCATACAATTATATAATATACCTGTCACAATCTCAACTCCGAATGGAGGACAGGTATAAGATACGATAATACTCAATCACAATCTAAGAACGATAAGATAACACAAGAG
This sequence comes from Iris pallida, assembly GCA_029216955.1. Classification (NCBI taxonomy): domain Eukaryota; kingdom Viridiplantae; phylum Streptophyta; class Magnoliopsida; order Asparagales; family Iridaceae; genus Iris; species Iris pallida. Next base: position 4,540,286 of record JANAVB010039017.1, read on the forward strand.
TCTAACAACTATATATAAAACTCAAAACAACAACAACTTAAATAAACTCCCAAATCTCAACAATATCAAAACACCACTTATTACAAAACAAGTTCTAAAAGAGAAACTAAACCATAAACTAGTAATCTACTCCAAGCTCTACTGGTCCTCTAGGCTAACTGTGAATCTCCAGGTTACCTGTAATATTTTCAACAGGTCCAATTAGGACAGGAACGAGCACAAAATCTTAACAGTTCATATCAAGACAAGAATATAAAGCATACAATAGAGTAAAATATACATGAAACGCTGAAAGAAAGTACATGTAGTAAAAAAGAGAGAATTGTAATATAAATAGCTACTATAAGTAGAGAACGATCAGTGACTAGTGATGTAGAGTACAAGATAGACATGTGAACGATTTGAATTTGTACATGATTACACTAAGGGTTTTTACATGATTACACTACTTTGGAATTGTTCACATGACCATTTGTACTCTTCCTTACCCAAATCAATACACAAAGATCCAGACAAGTTATGTTATTATACAATATTTCACATGAGGACCCATAAATGGGTGCACATAAAGTTATACATGAGGGCTCTGTGAACATGAGAGTACATTAATCACAAGAGTATACATGAATAGTGAAAGTACAGGAGTATATGATGAAAGTGAAACGCATTTGACATGATGTACCCGATGCTCCCGAGGGGGATAACATCTCAATGTAAAGATCCATGTAGTACCAATCCGTGTTAACATGACAAAATCAAGTAAAGTAATCTAGAGCAAGAATATAAATCCTAACAAGTATGAAATGATCAGATAATGTACTCGTCTGATACCCTGAACAGCTGATATGAAAAGATGGTCAACCGGAGTCACAGAGTCCTAGTTAGAGCAACACAGGTTATAAAGAGTTCAATTTATATGGTAATTGAAATTATAATACAATCTATATGAGTTTAAGTCAATCTAGGTCAAAGTCAACTCTTGGTCAACTTTGGTCAACTAGTCTAGTCAAACTAGGACAACTAGTCTATTGTGGTCAAACTAGCTAAAGTTTGGTCAACAAGTGGTCAAACTAGTATAGGTTAGTCAATTCTAGGTCTAAACAAGTCTACGGCCTAAACAATCAAGTATACTAGTACCATTGTTACCTAACACACAGCCGAAATCAAGGCAGATAGCTAAACCATATAGCTAACAAGGCACACAAACTTAGTTATATAATATAAATTACATATATATCACATATATCCTTACCCATATAGTACCACCCTAACACATAGATATAGATATCATATATCAAGTATATACATATCCTCACTATGAACCATAACATATATCTATATATCCTCATAATATATATAGATACTATATAACCCAAAAATATATATACCTATGTATGTAACCCTTCCACAATCTAACATCACCTACTTAAACTCAAACACTTAGATACTAACCCACTAACACAAGGATACCATATCAACCTTGGTCATATTGGCATCCCAAAACCAATACCTTGGTCATAAGGTAAACTAATCATTTACCTTGAAGGTAAAGGTAATTCATATTTACCTTAAGATACTAACTTGGTATCATGAGATACCAAGATACCCCTCAAATATCTAATTAACTAACAATCTAATGTACTAACATAACATCTTAACTAATATATAACATATGACCTATAGAGACTAACTTGCTAACATACCAATATCTAGAACTAACATAACCTACTAACATATCAATATCTGATATACTAGATATCTAACATCAAACTATCTAACAACATATCAAATATCTATAAAATACTAACCTCTACTATCTAATTAACATTCATACTAACAAATAAAACTTACACTAACATATAACAAACTCTAATTTATCTAACCCTCTACTAACCAACATCAAACAAACATACTAACATATATAACTTACACTAACATATAACAACTCTAACATATCTAACCCTTTACTAACCAACATCTAACAAACATACTAACATATATTACCTAACAATAATATATATATATATATATATATATATATATATATATATATATATATATATATATATATATAATACATATACTCGACAACCTATGATACCTACATTCATTTAATTTCCATACTACATAGGCTCATAGGTTACACAAAATGCCTATATCGTATAGTCACTCTTTTACTAAATTTTAGGACTAAAGTATGTCGTAGCCCTTCGTGTTAGATTTCCGAAAATTCAAACTGATCGTATTTTCGTGTTCGAAAGCTTCCGAAATAGCGAAAACATCGAAACGTGTTCGTCTTTCGGACAGCTGACACTCAAATAGTTTTACAGAAAGTTTCAGAACGATTTGGCTTATTAAAATATATATTTGGAAAATTAACTTCGATATGGTTCTTTTAAAAAGAGGGAGATTAATCGGAGTTCAGAGCTAAAAGTTATGGCATTTCTAAGTTGCTATGGTTACTAAAAACGTGGATGAATATTATGACGAATTTGGATTATTTTGGACAAAAGAAACACATGTAGGCCAAGATACTTCGATGCCAATATAGGTATCCAAATGAAACTCATTCTAACCATCCTAACTAAGATCAATCCACTCTCAAACCATTCTAAAACTAAATTTAACCTATTAGGCAATTAACCAAACACATGGGGTGTCCTAATTTGGGATCTATCAAGTAGAACACAAAACACATATCTAAAATACTCAAGAGAGCTCCAAATGGCCTCAAACTTGAATCTAAAGGGGGTACATGCATTGAGGTGGATTCTATAGATTCAAAACTAACTAATATGCATAGAAAATCAATTTAGAGGGTTGGTTTTACCTATTGGGAGTGGAATCCCAATGATACTCTCAAGGACACGGCTCCGACACGAAGATCTTCTAAAAAGAACACTCCTCCTTGCACTTTGATCCAAATCTTTGCTAGCACCCTCCCTTGGTAGTATAAGAAGGTTGGATGGAAGTTTTGGTGGAGGGATGTAAGGATTTGGAGATCAAATCAAAGAGGACAACTCTCAATTTGGGGAAGAACACTTTGTGAAGGAAAAGAGGCAAGATGGAATGAAATAAAAGGAAGGAAGGCTAACCTACCTATAGTGGCTGCCATTAAACCTTATTTGGGCCTTGGGGGAAGCCCAATAAGGCCTCAACTAGTCCTCTTGGTTAATTTTAAGTTAGGTTCAAGTTTGGGATCAAAAGGGTTAAATTTAAGCCTCCAACTTAACCAATCTAACCAGTGGGTTTAGTCTAAACTCACTAACTTAATTAGTAGGATTTGTGGACGATGACTAACTAATCTTGGGATCCTGTCTACGGTCTAAGCTATCCGGGTCACTAACATAAGTCAGAACGAAACGAAACTCAAACCCGACTAAACAAATCCCGTAAAATCAATATTAAAATATAAAAATTCCCAAAGTATTAAAATATAAAAAATGACCAAAATCATAATACACCAATTTAAATATTATTAAAATAATCTAAAATTCACCAATTAATTAAAATCCTAAATAATTCAAAAATTATAAAATGACCGAAATACCCTTAGCCTAAAAAGTTGTAATTAGTCATTCTAATCACATGGTTAGGTGTCACGACCCGCACCCAATGCAGGGGCACGAGAAGTGGGTACGTCCAGCCAACGCCACAGTGTCGGCGGTAGAACGCTATTCTAAGTCATGATCTCAACTAACTACGATATGATATACTCTCCAAACGGAGGCCAATCACAAAAGGTACAACTCAATCACAAGTCTAAAGATAGAAAATAGTACTATATGATAGATAATGAAATCCTCAAACTGATGTACAAACAGAAGAGAAATAAATCCAAGTTAACAACCACAAGTCTCAACATCTCAAATATAATACAACTCTGAAACCATAAACAACAAATGACATGAAGAAAGGAAATAACAGTCTAACTATCTACTCTAGGCAATGGTAGGATCCTCAGCAGTTGCCTGAACCTCCTGGGGGTCCAAGTTGCAAGTGTCATCTAAGCCTGCTCCGTAGTAGGTAGGGTAGAACTCCTCTTCATCCTCTATAATATTTTCAACAGGTCAAGTCAGGATAGGAACGAGCACAATACATCTCACACAGTTCATATCATGGCAGGAAATATAAAGCAAGCAATAGAGTAAGATACATGAAATGCTGTAAGAAGATGTACATAAAAACATGAGAGATATTTGATAACTGGAAATATATACATGATAAGTAAGAACTGTAAGTGACTAGTGATTTAGAGTACGAGATTGTAGAAGCATGGAATTTCAGAACCAGAAAGTCTATGCGCCAGACTACATGCGCCAAAGCTTGGACAAAGTACTTCACAGCAAAAAGCAACAAATATAGACATTAAAAGAGGATTTTTTATTCAACATATAAAAGTCTATTACATGTCTAAGAAAGACTGTACAAAGGAGAATTTCTACAAAGAAAATATCCTAAGTCTACAGCCAGCAGCCAACATGCGCCCTCAAATAGGCACAACAAAATATGCGCCCTCAGCCAGGCACATCCCACAATGCGCCCTCAGCAGGGCGCATCCTTTTCAGCAGCTCAGTCATGTGCATCCCAGTTATGTGCATCCTTTCAGTAGCCCAGTTATGTGCCGCTCTTCCAGCCAGGCTCACCGCCGTATAAATGCTTCGACTAATGAAGCATTTATTGAGCAGAACGAGGGTGGCAATCAACCCTCTAGCCAAGAAAGAGAAAAGAACCACAAGCCAACCTGTGGCCAGGGGAGGCTTCGAAAGAGCCTCTAAACACCAAGGAAGACCGTGATCGAAATCGCAGCCAAAGGAGCAGCTTTCAACACAACCAGAATGGGCTACACCCATTTTGAAGGAAGAAAGGGCCACCAAAGCCGCAGCACCGCCATTCCGATCTACGGCTCTTCCTGCACAACGAAGACGAGGCTCGAGCATCCCCTATCTTTGGATGCAACAGGCACCTTCCGCCTGCCTCAGAAGCCCTCGACTCCGACTTTTGGATGTAAAAGTCACCTTCAAGTGCATCAATGAAGACATTGCGTCGCATCTTCACCCTCGGGAGCATCTCATCAACAGAATGCATCCGAGTAAACGAATTTATGTCGGAAGGACGTGAGAGAACGAGAAGCAAACTCTCTCCATGCCACTATTTATAGGCTGGGCAAATCAAACCCATGCGCCAAGTAGATGGCTCTCCAAATTCCGTGTAATGAATTTGCATTAAATGGATGAACCGGACGCTTCGAATTCAGCCAAGTCAAAACGGCTATTTAAAGCACTCGAAGAACGTAACAGTCGCACCATCAAAGACGTCTCACGAAGTGGATACGCCGTCCAGACCGCGCATCACACAGACACGCCCTTCAACATCAAGCGCATCACATAGACGCGCCTTTCAGCACCAAGCGCATCACAGGGGATGCGCCCCCATGCGTCCCCATACGCCTAGTGGAACGCCAACTGACGCGCCCACTCAGCTGTCCATCGAATGTCACAAACATTAAATGCTGAACTGACAGAGTTGGCAGCACGCCTCCCGAAGTCTGAACAGTCGGCAGCTTTTTCAGAAGACGAAGCATCGCCAACGTCAGCATCATCATTACTTTCCTCCGACGTCTATTGCCACGTGGTCACCCAACCATCTCGCATGCGCCTCCGCAGCCATGCGCCCAAATCTGCATACGCCTCAAAAGCTGTGCGCCTCAGACTTTTCACTGATCCCTAAAGACAGAAGGTAAGTCACTGTTAAAGCTCTGCATGCGCCTCAAAAGCCATGCACCCCAGACTTCTTCCTGATCCCAAAAGACAGGAGTAAAGTCACTATTGAAGCCTCGCATGCGCCTCAAAAGCCATGCACTCAGAATGGTTCGTGACTCCTAAAGGTTACGAGCCAAAGTCTCCTCATGCGCCCAATCCTAGGCGCATCCTACCAGATCATTCCCCCATTAAATCCGATATCTCCGAGCCATGAGTCGACAACACGTGTCCTTTGACTCAACTCACCCAAGATCTCAGCAACCGAAAGATCTTCTTCTCTGCTACGTGCCGGCTCACAACAGCAACATGAATAAGTCAACCCCTCGATCAGGGCGCATCGTTCATGCGCCTCCATCAGCAATCAACACGTGGCGTCCCCACGTACAGGCGCATCCTACATGCACGCATGAGCAGCCAGCCTGCAGACTATATAAAGAGAGGGACCATTTCCTTCTTCGATACCTACGTACACACACATACCTACCTACAACGAACGAACAGAGACTTCGCACCACCAGAGAGACAGATACAGACACTCAACGTCTTCCTTCTCTCAGCAAGCTCCAGCACCCAGAGCAATCCAGACCTTCAGAGAACCGATAACCGTCGTCAGATCGTCAATGGAGTCAACGCATTACCACTCACTGCATCGGCACAAGGGACCCAGATTAAACAAAAGTGTACTCCTAGGACTACGTCTAAGTCCTATATTGTAATACTGTTCTATTTGTATTGAAATTTTCAATCAAAGAATTTTAATGGCAAACAAGCTGGCGACTCTGCCGGGGACCTCTTTCTCCTCCAACGAGAAAGCTGTGTCGCAATCCGACGACGTGAAGGTGGGCTCCTCCGACAAGACGCTGGTCATATGCCTCAATCAACAGGCGTATAAGGAGTTCATTTCTGAAGGAAGTGCGAGTCCTTCGAAGCGACTGTCGAAGCCGAAGAGGACCCGTCGAGTCTGGGTGCGCAAGGTCGACGCCTCGGGCACCACCACCGAAGGGGATGCGCCAATCTAGCCTTTCCTTTCTGCTGACGTCCTCAGCAACCAAGATGCGCCCGCTGGTGCAGTGCATCTCTCGGGGAAATGTGCGGCTAACCACGTTCCCCAGCTATCTCCTTCTCAGGCGAGGAAGATGCGTCGACGGAGCAGGGGCGCAACCAATGCCCCGTGCATCACCTCTGATGCGCCACAGAAGGTCTCTGTCTTTGACAGACTTACTCGCTGTAATGGCGAGGAGAATCTGGATTCTGAGTACTATGCGCCCCAGCGGTTTGGTACGAAAAAATCCAAGGCAGCACGGGTCATACGCCCCAAACATGCTATGCCAGCAACAAGCCAGAAGCATGTGCTCATAATCATGCGCGCTGCTGATGGTAAGTTGTACAAGGTTGACTCGAGTGCTGCGGCGCCGAAAAAGAGCCGACCTTCAAAGTCTTTGTCTCACCTGGGCGCATCTACTGCGTGCACAACCAAGTCGAGCAAGGCAAATCCAGTGGTCTTGAACTCCCGTGCCTCCTCTGGTTGTGCGTTTGAGGTCCGTTCAAGTCACTCCAAATGCTGTGGTTCCCCCACTACTGATCGGGATGCCTGTTTGGTATTAGATCAGGGAGCGCATCACTCACTTGACCACCCCGGCGCTTGGCCTTGCCATGCGCCTGAAGGGGGTGCGAAGGTGGCACTCTCCTCCAGCGATCTGCGCAACGTGATCACTCACAAGCACCGATTAGGAGAGTTGACTGACAAGCATGATGCGCCTCTCACGGGGCATACTTGTGCTGTAGTCACCATCAACTGCTGTTGCAAAGCGGCAGTCCCACCAAGGCAATCGGTGTTCCAGCGGCTGCAATTATCGACACCTCTCCGACGTCGCCTCGGAAAAAAGGTGTCAACAGAAGAAGAACCAATGGTTGCTTCATGCAACGTGATCTCCAACTCCTCGTCAGTCCGAAAGGCGACTGGCAGTTCCTCTTCCTTGTCTAAAATCCAGCCGAGGAAAACCAAGACAGCTGTCTCATCCTCCGGAGTGTTCGAAGGCACTCGAGGGAGGAAGAAGATCTTGGAGGAAGCTGGGGGTAGTCAGACCCTTGTCGAGCCTCCTTCCGAAGACGAGTATGTCCAAAGCACACTTGGGGCAGATCCTCGAGGCGAAGTCAGCCTCCCAGAAGCCCCTGAAGACCAGGATATCCTCCAGAACATAGCTGGGGGTAGTCTAGCATCTGCGGACCCGAGTTCCGGAGACAAAGAGGCCCTTCAAGATGGAGCTGAGGGTAATCAGGCCCTTGCAGATGCGCCCGTGGTGGATGTTCTCCCGAACATAGCCGGGGGTAACCAAGACGAAGCTCCAAAAGAGGCAACTCCCCTACAAGAGAGTGAGGCCGAGAGTGAAGCCTCGACCTATCCATCCACTCCCGGCCGCGTTATGACAGTAAATGTCACTGGGGCTGATGTCGATTCTGATGCGCCGCCGACAGACCTCATCCAGCGCATAGATAATCTGGAGAGAGGACTCAAAACCCTCTCTGCCTCCATGCAAATACTGACTCAAGCAGTGTTTGAGATACGGTCAGCTTTGACCAGGACGCCTTTTATCGGTCCCTGATCCAGGGGCTAATGGAGAGTCGAGTGTACCCCTTCAACGGGTATCCTCGGACGCAGATCGCCGAGAAGCACCTCGGACGTCGGAGCCCTCAAATGCTCAACATCAGGTGGTACCACCTTTTCCGACTCCCAGTTCCACGGAAGACGTGGTCGAGATGATGAGGGACCTGCACGAGCGCTTTGAGTCCAAGACGAGACAAGAGGAGCGCCAGAAAATGGGCATCCCCCAGCCTTATCCCCTCGAGTGGAACAAGGTAGTTTATCCTCCTAAGTATAAACTACAAACACTGACGCCATACGACAGGAAGGACTCTCCGCGTCGCTACCTGACGTATTTCCAGTCTCAGACGGGACATCTTCCGAAGGAGGACGCGCTACTTACCAGCATATTTGTTGGGGCACTGAAAGGAGTGGCGTACGACTGGTACTGCAACCTCCCCGACAATTCAATATCTTCCTTCGACGACCTGACGTGCCTCTTTCTCGACCGTTTCTACGACGGCGGGAAGGACATGACAATGGCGTCCCTTATAGAGATACGCCAGAAGGAGAAGGAAATAGTTCGAGTGTTCATCGAACGCTTCCGACAGGCCTGCTTCAGACTGCCCTCGGGCATGCCAGAACATGCGCTTCTCTTCTTCTGCAGCATGAACATGCTGCCTGCAGTCAAGCTCTGGCTCAACTCTACTCCTCCTCCCGACTGGAGCTCCTTGATCATTGAAGCAGAAGTCGCGGAGAAGAAGGCAGCCAACGCTCGTCTTTTGGGAGTTAGCTTCCCTGCCTTCGAGGACAAAGGAAAACGGCCTGCAACCAACAACCCCGGACGAGAAACAAAGGGGAAACAGGAATTGACTGTCAATACCTCAAAAGGTGCGTCAGTACCTACCCAGAAGCCTCCACTTGCACCAAGGCCAAAGAAGGTTTATTCATTCAACGACGAAGACACCCTGCAGCTCTTTGAAATACTAAAACAGGGTGACAAGATCAAGCTTCCGGACCCGAAGCGTCCCGATGAGGTTAGGAAAGTGGACAACCCGAGGTACTGTCACTACCATCGGTTTGTCGGACACCCAACCAAGGACTGCTACGTCCTCAAGAATTATATCCAGCACATGATCAACGCGGATGTAATCTCTGTCGACTACAAAGAGAAGACGGTGTCAGTCAACGTAGTGTCACTCCAGTTTGGCACCTTGTCGCCAACACAGGATGGCGTCGTCCCCATCCCTAAGGCGATAATGGAGGTGGTTAACTTACCACCAACCCGTGACAACGTGAGTGGACTCATCCCACTCACCACATCTCGGGGAGAGATCCTGTGGGTTCACCCCGATCTCGTCTCCGAGGTGACTCAACCGGAGGTACGCCCTACCTACAAGTCCAAAGGCAGGAAGATCAAGTCTTGCCGTATGGTCTCTTCTTCAGCGGAAGAGGCACTTCCTGTGCAGACTCGTTCACAACAGAACGCCCAACCCGACGAAGCTGCCGTCGAGGTGGTGCCTCCGGGCACCGTCCCTGCTGTCCAGGATGAGGGCCCGTCTAAGCCCTCAGCAGTCAATAAGCAGAAGCAGATAGAGGCCCGCTTCGATAGGCCTCTGCAAAAAAAGAGAATGCTTCAGGGCTAGCCAAGCCCCACAACTTCGACATACTGGCGTAACTGGCCAGTACTCCTGCCCGCCTATCTCTGTTCGAGCTCCTTCGTCTTTCTAAAGACTCCCGAGAAGCTCTCTGCGAAGCTCTAAAGGATGCTGAATCCTTTCTCAGTCAGGTCAAGCATCCTGAAGATCTCCCGACTGTGTGCAAGCACTGTCACTGTGCGGAGGAGGTTATCCCCAATATAACATTCACCCAACAGGACATGCTGCTCAAACACAATCGACACAACAGGCTGCTGTATTATACAGGGTACATCGGTTCAGTCAAGGTGAAGCGATTCAGATCGATCCAGGGTCTTCCCTCAGCATCATCCCGAAGACGCTGCTCTCAATACTGGGGATACCAATGTACCGACTAGCGCCCTCCAACACGACAATCAGTAGTTTCAACGCCAACAAAAGCGAACCACTGGGCAAAATACGACTAAAGTGCCACATCGGTAACCTCAGAACCGAGGTCACTTGTTATGTCATGGACGCTGAAGTCAACTACAATATTCTGTTGGGTCGCCCATGGCTGTACGAATACATGGTGGTACCATCTATGCTCTACCAATGTATGAAGTACGTGTCCACCAACAACGTCATCCGTACGGAGTTCGCGGACATCGACCCTTTCAAAGGAATTGAAGCCTACTTTACCGATGCCGACTTATACAAGTCACCTGACGAGGAGGAGGCCAATGATGCTGACGAAGAAGCAGAAACGGCAGCAGAGCCGGACATGGAGCCTGAGGTCACCCCCGACTCTCCTTTGAAGATCCGACTCAAAGGCAAACCGCCTCAGAAGTTGCCTTCCATGAGCATTAAGCTACCCGGAAAAGCACCAGCTACTCCTGAAGCTCCCCTGAAGATACGGCTCAAGGGAAAGCTGCCTCAAACATCGGCTCCCCTTGTGGCAAAACTACAGGGGAAGGCGTCAATCACCGGAGGCACAGCGGAGGCACCTCTGAAGGTGCATCTTAAGGGCAAGCCGCCGCCATCCCAGCCGCCAGAGAAGGCCCATATAGTCCTCTCGGACTCCCAGATCATCACTGTGGTGGACCCTCCCGATCCTACTCCAATGCTTACAGATGAAGAGCTGGGGGAATATATCTCGGCCGATGTAGATGCCCCATCTCTCGACAATATAATCCCACGAGATAAAATCTCATATTTCATCAATAACAGAGTGTCTTTTAATTATTCTAGTCTTCCACATTGGAATGCCATGTATACATTAGATAACGCTCTACGGTCGTTGCAAACACAAATAACGACCGTCTATCATGTAAATCGGGTAGTCTCGTCCCAAGGGATCTGTTACATAGTCCCACCACGGAGTCGAGACAAAGAATCTATCATCTTCGGTAAGGTCGAGCGTCATCAAGACCTTCCGCCACTTGAGCCAGAACCAGATGCCGGCAGAATGCAACTCTATCGATACACGGACAAGGCAATGTACCTCATCCAAAAGATGGGTTACGACCTAAAAAGCAACAAAGGCCTGAACTACGATAAAAGTCAACGTCTCCCTCTCTGGCTTCCAACACCTAAAGGAAAGTTGCAGGACTAGTACAATAAAACTCGACGGGGGGTAGGCTATGTCATGCCACCGTCAACGCCAGAGAGTTCAGACGCAGAATAAGTAGAACATTCTCACTCGTCTGCAGCATCGACATGGGATTCCGATACCAGTATTGGATCTGTCTTCAAGAGAGTGCTGTCAGCCAACATGACATCTGCACAATCTTAAGAAGAAGAAGGCGAAGACCAAGCGCCGGAATTCTTCGAAGAAGAACCCTGGGCTCAATGCCTGGGACAACAATGGGAGTCTTATTTTGAATTACATGAACCTCCTACCGAAGACGAAGTCGAGCAGATCGACCTTAGGGATGGATCTTCTTCCAAACCCATCTTTATCAGCAAAAGCCTAAAAGGAGAAGATCGAAAATCTTTAATCCAGCTGGCTAAAGAGTATATCGACGTCTTCGCCTGGAGCTACGAAGATATGTCGGGACTTAATCCTCAGATTGTGATGCATAGGCTGAATATCTTGCCTGATGTCAAGCCTATCAAACAACAACATCGACGCTTTCGTCCGGACATCATGAACGCCATCGATCAGGAGGTAGACAAACTCTTGACCAGCGGCTTCATCCGTGAAGAGCAATACCCAGATTGGATAGCCAACGTCGTCCCCGTCACCAAGAAGAATGGGAAGATACGAGTTTGTATCGACTTCAGAGACCTCAACTCTGCTTGCCCAAAAGACGAATTCCCGCTTCCAATCACCGACATGATAATTGACAACACATGTGGCTTCGAGCGTATGTCCTTCATGGACGGGTATTCGGGCTACAATCAGATCAAGATGTTCCCTGATGACGCAAAACATACATCATTCAGGACTCCAAAGGGCATTTTCTGCTACACAGTGATGCCTTTTGGCTTGAAGAATGCTGGTGTGACATACCAACGTGCTATGAGCACCATTTTCCGTCAACATCTTCGCAAGACAGTCGAATGCTATGTTGACGACATAGCAGTCAAGAGCCGTCTCAAAGGAGATCACCTGCAAGACCTCAAGACAGTCTTCGATCTCATGCGGGCACATCAACTCAAGATGAACCCCGCTAAATCCTTCCTAGGGGTTTCTAACAGAAAGTTCTTGGGCTTCATCATCACCGCGAAAGGCATTCATGTCGATCCCGAGAAGACCAAAGCCATTCTTGATATGGACCCTCCGAAGAACCTTCGGGAACTTCGAGGCCTACAGGGACGTCTGGCATATATCCGGAGGTTCATAGCAAACCTTTCCGGCAAGTGTCAACCCTTCACTCAGCTCATGAAGAAGGGAGTCTCTTACGTCTGGACAGAGGAATGCCAAAAGGCTTTCGACGACATCAAAGCCTACCTGACGAGCCCACCAGTCCTGGTGGTACTCGTCGCTGGCAAACTGTTTCTCCTCTACGTCCGAGCCATGGATCACTCCTTCGGCGCTCGGCTGGCTTAGAACAGCGACACAGGCTATGAGCAAGCAATCTACTACCTCAGCTGAACTTTGATCGGGGCCGAACATCGGTACAATCCCGTTGAAAAGGAGTGCTTGGCTCTGGTATTTGCCATCCAAAAGACTCGTCATTATGTCTCAGGGCAGACAATTCATGTCATTTCCCGAGTCAATCCGCTCAGGGTCCTCATGACGAAGCCAGGATCATTGAACTCCCGGCTGGCCACATGGGCGATCTTGCTAACGCCATACAACATGGTGTTCGTTCCACAAAAAGCTGTTAAGGGTCAAGCTCTGGCCGACTTTTTAGCTGCACACCCCATCCCAGAGTCCTCAAGGCTCTACGAAGACATCCCGGATGAGGTTCAAGAATCAAACGTCACCGAAGAAGGCTCCGTCTGGCGAATGTTTTTTGATGGCGCTTCAAGAACAGGCCCCAAAGGCCAAATCATCACAGGAGTGGAGGTGGTATTAGTCTCCCCCGATCAACTGGTCATCCAGCGTGCTTACTCCCTTTCGAAGCTGTGCTCCAACAACGTTGCCGAGTACAACACGCTCATTATGGGACTCCAGCTAGCGCAACAGCTGGGGGTGAATCATCTGGAAGCCTACGGCGACTCAAAACTCATCGTAAACTAGATAAGATGGCAGTACGAGGTTCGTCATGAAGACCTGATCCCTTACCATGAAGTTGTATTGAACATCGTTTCAACCTTCACTGGGTTTTTCATCGAACACGTACCCCACCTACAAAACCTGGAGGCTGATGCTCTGGCTGGCCTCGCAGCCTCCTTGGCGGCACCCCTCGGGACTCAACACTACGTCACGGTAGCGGGCCGAGACTTGGTCTGCCCTAAAAACAACATGCACTCACAAGTGGCCCACGCCATGTCAATGGGTGCCGGTGTTAACGTCCGAGATTGGAGATTCCCGTTCATCGACTTTGCTGTCTATGGAATTCTTCCAGAGGACCCGAAAGAAGTCGTCTCAGTCAGAAGACGCTCTCTTCGATTCTACTACGATACAGCCACTAAAATGTTGTACCGACGCTCCTACGATGGACTTCTTCTTCGATGTTTGTCTAATGAAGAAGCAGCCGAAGCCCTTCGAGAAGCTCACGATGGAACCTGCGGGGCCCATCAACCTGGCCCTAAGTTGCAGGATCGACTGTGACGTATGGGCTACTACTGGCCAACCATGGCCGCTGACGCTGTTGAATATGCTAAGAAGTGCCATGCGTGCCAGCTTCATGCAGACTTCATTCATACACCGTCCGAACTACTACATCCTACAGTCGCCTCCTGGCCCTTCGAAGCTTGGGGAATGGACATTGTGGGACCGATCACCCCTCCTTTATCGAGAGAACACCGCTTCATCCTAGCAATCGCCGACTACTTCCCCAAATGGGCAGAAGCAGTTCCGCTGGCAGAAGTGAAAAGCTCCAGGGTGATCAGCTTCATCAAGCACCACGTCATCTACCGTTTTGGGGTACCCCGAAGGATCATCCACGATAATGGTCCTCAGTTCATCAGCCATGTTTTCAGCCGATTCTGTGACAAGAATCGCATTCAAAACGTGGCATCAACCGCCTACAATCCGGCAGCAAACGGATTAGCAGAGGCATTTAACAAGACTATCGTCAGGCTACTCAAAAAGGTCGTGTCATCCAACAAACGCGACTGGGACAAAAAGCTCGACGAATGCCTTTGGACCTACCGCACAACGGTAAGGACCCCGACAGGCAACACACCATTCTCCTTGGTCTACGGGAGCAAAGCGGTACTGCTTCTCGAGATTCAGATACCCTCACTCCGTGTAGCAATCACAAACCAACTCACAAAAGAGGACAATCAACGTCGTCATCTGTGGGAACTGGAGGCACTTGGTGAAAAGCGTCTCCTAGCTCAACAACACATCGAACTCTACCAAGCCCGTATATCACAGCTTTCAACAAGAAGGTCAAGCAGAGGACTTTTCAAGTAGGCGACCTGGTTCTGGCAGTCAGGAGGCCGATGGTGTTGACTCACGAAACACCAGAAAAGTTTGAGCCCAAATGGGAAGGACCTTTCATCATCGAGACAGTATACTCAAACGGTGCTTACCGTCTCGCCAAACCCAATTGGGACTTGTTCATGATGCCCATCAATGGCAAGTTCCTAAAGAAGTACTACTCTTGACATCTTTCAGACATGTGCTTCCGCTAGGGGATCTGTAGACCCAATCATCAGGGCTCACAGACAATTCCCTTCCACAAAATCATACGCTTTCGGAACCCAGTTGTTCCGTAGCATCCTCCAGTAGAAGGACAACCACGTCCACATCACCTCTGAGTTGTCCTCCTATACCCTACAAAGCGGAATCTTACATCCCATAAGACTACGCTACCCACCATGTTTACCACGTCCATATTACCTCTGAGTAAACATCCCGTACAGACAACCCCCGCGTTGCCGTACATTGATCGCAGAACTTCCACGTCCACATTACCTCTGAGTAGTTTCGTGTATCCTCCGAGTCATTCCTACCACGTCCATAATACCTCTGAGTAGGAAGATTCTATCATTTGAATCCCATATTTGCCACGTCCATATTACCTCTGAGCAAATATGTTGATTCTTTCAAACTTATTATCTGTACCTAAAACCAAGGTATGCAAAAGATAATAGGTCCACAAAAATCATCAAAGTTCACGACAAACAAAAATGAATACATCGCAGAAAATGGTGTACTTCTTTATTTCTAAAAAAGGAGAGTAAAAGATTACACTATCCCCAGCAAGAGTTGCAAAAATACAAAAAAGCAGAGACTACAAGCCCTAATCCCCAGGGTTGGCGGAGAGCTCTGCAATTCGGCATTTCAAGTCTGCCACCCGAGTCTCCACAGTCGCCAAGACTCGACGTTCAGCTTCTTGACGCATCGCTTCAACAACCTCAGCAGAAGTTTCATTCTCATGCTTCTCATCAAGTTGCTGTCTCTGCTGAGCCAGGGTAAGAGCTCGAAGAGTGAAAGCTGCTTCCTCCTTCTTGAATGCTACGTGTTCAGCCTGGACACGTTCGGCGTCCAATAGGAGTCGGGCCCGCTGGTCCTCAAGGCGGCAGATCTGGGCGTCAATCTCCGCGATATTAGCGTCCAATGCAGCTCGCGTCTCTACTGCCTCCCACGTAGACTGAGATAACCGCTCCACTGCAGCTTCAGTCTCAGCCACTTCGTGTTCTCAGACACTCACAGTGGCCTGGTAGGAAGACTCAGTCTCGGCGAGCAGCTTCTCCTTCTCCGCATCTATCAGGACGGAGAGGTCATTTTGCTGGATGCGCTCTAATTCGGAAAGCCGCTGGTCCAACTCAGCCACCGTGGCTTCTAGAATGACGGCCATATGATCGTGGCCCTGGTGAATACGGATCAAGTTGATATAAGGCAGTACCAGAGTTCTTGCTGTCGCAAAGCTCCCCTTGGCATCCATCACTGCCGACACCCCCCTCTGCAACATTTTGTATACTGCCTCAATGATAAATTTCACATATTCATCTGCGTCCGCCAGCACCTGCAGCGTCATAGCAGGGGTTGGAGGAGCTACTCCAGTCGGCGGACCGGAAGAAGACCCGCCGACCTCAACCTGCGAGACTGGAACCTCGACATCAACAGGCTCTCCATCAACAGGGGCTGGGCTACTAGCCCGAGGAGCCCGAAGAGCAGAAGAAGCCGGCACAGGTGTCGAGATAGTACCCCAAGTGGAAGGAGCAACAGAGGGTTCCATCATACCCTTACCCTTCCCGAACTCGGGAGTACCACCGACGTCAGTGGCCACCTCTCCAGTCCCCAACGTGCTATTAGCAGCCAGTACCTCCCCTGGAAGAACGGAAAGATCAACACTTGCCTCATGACTCGTCCCTGAAGTCAGGACCGCCAGACGAGTCTCTTCATCAAATCCCTCTACAGGGACAGGATCTGTCGCTACCTCCTGATTGGTAGCCACCTCAGCTTCCGCCACTGAGTCTGGGGTAGGACTCGGCAATGCTGCAGCCGACCTCCCATCATCATGACAATGAGGGGAAGCAACCCTTTCCTCTGTTCCAACCATATCTGTTGTCCCCGCAACAGGCTCTTGCAACCCTGGAGCGACGTCATCTGAAGACGATGAACTCCACCCTACTTCATCACCAGGAAGCCTCGTGTCTGCTGGACCCTCGGCATCCAAGGCCCCCGCTGCAGCCTTTATCATCTCGGAAGCTGCTGCATCCTCAGCTTCCCTTCTGACATAATCTGGGGACGCTGGAATCTCCACGACAATAACATCCTCCGAATTCTCCTTCATAGGAGACATCATAGTCGGCGGGATGCACACTTCAGACGAGCCCGTCATCTCCTTTGGCCTGCTCCCACCAGATTTTGGAGTACGAGACCTTTTTAGTGGCTCCTATAAAAAGGGGAAGCATTGATTACATGAAATGTTGAACCCAAACCAGACTATATGGGACATCCTTACCTCTGCAGTATGTATATTTATACGTTTACATTGTTTACATTGTTTAGATGTTTTAACAATAAGCTTGTATATTTATACGTTTACATTGTTTAAATGTTTTAACAATAAGCTTGAAAGACGTATCCAACTTTTATCCATGATGTCTCTATTTTTCTTGGAAATCCTCCTCAATTTAATAGAGAATTCTACAAATATATTTTTCAAGATAATGAAAAATGATGATAATAATAATACAATGTATTACTGTAACAAAAATTTTAGATATGAAAGGAAACTATATTATACTTACTAAGTACTAAAAGATATCCGGTACTCTTCCGAACTTCGCTTGATCATCCACTTGAAGTCTTCAATATAGTCACTATGACAACAACCAAAACAAGAAAGAAAATATCTCAATAAGAATCCATTTGAAGTATGTTAACACCTAATCCATTATGTTCATCTCTTTTTTACAAGTTTGTTTAATATAATAGCATGTATATACTAGAAGTGTCCAAAAGTAGATGCCAAGGCCACCTTTGTCAGGTTAAAAGTTTACCAGCACAATTTGTACACCTTGTGAGCTGTGCTTTAAATTAATATTATTGTCCGTTATATTGAACTAGCATCTGCATGCTTTCTCCTTCACTGATATTTGTAAGTTATAGGAAAGCATGAGCTTTCCTATCCTTATCTATATTTTGAACTAGCATCTACACACGTTCTTTATAAGTAGGTTGCTAGATGAGAAGCTGAGTAATAGGAAAGCATGAGGTTTTTATCCTCGTATATATGTAGGATGGTATGCCATGTCTATAAAAGCTTCTAATTAAGGAAATTGGTATAATAAGTATATGATTTTGGTACACCTTAGAAAACAGAATTCATCTTACTGATATAACCAATCCTAATCAATCTTCATCTATAAACACTTTTCCTGTAAGAAACGTAAGCTTCTTGGAGTAAGTTTATGCAATAAAGTTATGGGGACCAACAAATTATTTGGCAATGTGTTGCCAAATGTTTTGATTCTATGGTGGTTATGATATTAGGAATGGAAGGAACTCCCTTTTCTTGAAGAAGAGAAGCAAGTAACATTTTGCTTGAATATATATTCAAAAAATAATGGTTTCAACTTGAATTTGTACTGATATCTATATATTGAACTATGATTACAACTCACTTTTGTGTGCCCCAGTGAGTGCCTATTATTTGTCTGACATGATGCAGACACATCCATGCTTTCTAGTCGGCATCAGTTTTACAACCATAGTTGATTTATCCTCGAGCCATATCCTTGCACCCGTAGAGGTTGTTTGGTTAATAGATTGAAATTTGTGTTTGTTGTAGTGACTACAGAGTCGTGAAGATGCAGAAACACAGGCATACACAAATTCTGAAATATGTTTTACCTCATGCATCTCAGGACAATCTTATTTATAACTAGAAAAATAGAGTAATGTACATGAACTATGCATCCGTATCTCTGAGAACCTGTAGATCCCCAACATACATAGCCGACCCCAAATAAGCACAGTCGAACCTGGAGATATAACAAGAAGAAGAAGAGAACAAACCCTATATCTAGTAGTGTACATGAACAAACCCGATGATATAAGAAGAAAAAGAGAACAACAGGCCCGTATCTCCGCAAAAATAATACACCTATAGCTAATTTCCTGTAAAGATGGAGTAATATACCTGAACTATGCACCGCGTCTCCGAGAACCTGGGGATCCCCAATAAACACAACCGATCCCAAATAAACACAGTCGAACCTGGTGATATAAGAAGAAGGAACAAAATCAACGATGACTCCAAATTAAGGAAAGAAACAATTAGACAAACCCTATATTTAGCTACAAAATCAAATCAATTAATAGAAGAACAATTGGACAAACCCTAGATCGATGACGGCTCCAAATTAAGGAAGAGAGGCTCCCAACTCTTACGGTGGCTTCTAATTCTTGTTGAGAAAATGAAATATGGGGGAAGCAAAATATGGGGCCGATCCATAAAACACCAGCCAATCCCTAATCTTTGGAGGAAATGAAATGAAGGTAAAACAATTATGGGGGAAAATAAAAACATAAGGAGGGAAATAAAAACTGAAGGGGGGGACACCAGCTGAGCCCTAACTTTTTTAGGAGGGATCAATTACAACATATATATAAATGGGCAGTAAATGAGTGGTCAAACAAAATGTGCACAAATTCATGCCTTAAATGAGTGTTCAATTACAACACGCAAACATGCATACCGAAAATGAGTGTTCAAATATAACACGCAAAAAATACATGCCGTAAGTAATTCTTCAATTACAACACGGACAAATGCATCTTGTAAATGAGTCTCCAATTACAGGTTGCATGTAAAACATGCCATAAAAAAGACAAAAAATAACTCTTTTATGGCACACATATTTGCACGCTGTAAAAGAGAATCATTTACAACGCGCAGCAACTGCACGGCGTAAATATACCCACTTTTATTCAAAAAGCAAACCCAAAGAATCCAAATCTCCAGTACATTCATACAAAATTAACCCCAGAGGACCACAGCAGTCGGTACTGATTTCAGATGTGTGTATATATATATATATATATCCAAAAAAATATAAAAAAATAAGAATAGACAATATGTACCAAGCTGTGCACCCCATAATACATTTGCTCGATAGACTCTAAGGAAATATATGGGTCTATAAACATTAGGTTGTAACAGTAGAAAATAAATAATAAGAACAAAATATATAAATACGGAAGACATGATACAAGTACCCAATAATAATATCTACATACCTGAGAATATGGACATCCAAAACCCCGAAAGAACTCAAGGGAAATCAACGCAGCTAGCCTGGAAGGAAACTAGGTCCACAAAAAGATGTAGCAAGATACAAACATCATGCTATAATACTGAAATATAAATAAGTAAATATACAAGGATGTTTCTAACCATCTAAAAGTGTAATTTAGAAGACAACTTATCACCACCACATTCTCATATAGGTCCATTTTTACCGAATTAAATTTTGCCATTAGCGTGTCTTTTATTGTAGTCATATGACTAGCAATTAAAAGCTAGGATTAGACCCATTAGTCATGTCATGACTAGGCCCATAAACCTTTTTTAGAGCCCAAATAATTGACCAAGCCTAATTCCACATATTCCCATTGAGTCCCTTAGTTAACTAAATAGATGGGCTAAGGAGGGGTTGATTAGGCATTAATTAGGGTCTAATTCCAGCCATGGGCGAGTGGCCTTTATAGAAGAATTTCCCATCCATTTTTTATTTCTACAAGGCTCCCCACTCTTCCAATTTCTTCCCCAATTTTCCATAGGAGCTTCCAACCCCCAATTCTCTCATTCCTTAATTTCCACTCATTTCCCAACCACTTAATGGAGATTCGAGGCATGGAGAGCATAATTGGAGCTTAGGAGGAGCTAGCTTGAAAGAGGATTGTGTCTGAATCGCCATCCATGTGTTTGAATCCATAGATTGAATTGGGAACCTCTTCCTAATTGGTAATAATTTCTTTCCTTCAAATTTCTATGTTTAATTTTATGGAAAACCCCATAGGAGTCCCAATTTCTTAGATCTATGGCATTAGGAATGGAATCAGTGAGTGGAAGGCCATATTCCAATATATCTAGTGGCTAGAAAGGGTATTTTGGCTTGGGGATGCGATACGTGTCCACCAAATGTTTGATTATTATTTTAGCATGGCATTAGAGTCCAATTTAGTGTGAATTGATCTCTTTGTGTCCGAATTAAGAGACGAGGTGTCGTATCACGACAATTTGTGATACGTATGGTCAACTTGGGATATTGAGCACAATTGAATGATATGTGTTAATCAACATGTGTCGTATATTATTATACATCTAATTAATAGCTTAATTTGAGTTTTGGCATGCAATTGGTGATTTGAGAGTTTGTGTCATAAATTGGGACATGTTTCATACAGTATCATAGGGATTCAAGTCCCTAGCTATATATATATATATATATATATATATATATATATATATATATATATATTCACACACACACAAAAAATTATATATATATATATATATATATATATATATATATATATATATTCACACACACACAAAAAAATATACACATCTATGACACATCTATACACACACAACCCATAGATGTGTATATTTTTGTGTGTGTGTGTGAATATATATATATATATATATATATATATATATATATATATATATATATATATATATATATATATAGGGTTTTGTGTTATGAGTATGGTGTATGTGTACAGATGTGTCATAGATGTGTGTGTGTGTGTGTGTGCATGCGCATGCGCGTGGGTGCAGTACTGTATCAGTAGTTAGAAGAAGTTTGTTGTTCTGCAGGCAGTTTCCTACAGTGGACATGATTATTGAGTTAGATGTCAATACTGCAGGGTATCTTTTAAACCACAGTGTTTGTGAGTAACAGTCTAGAGGTCAGATTCTAGAAGCGTGGGTGTACAACCATACATATGTGTACCAGTATTTTAGTGTCAATTTGAGGCTATATGTGCAGGTGTAGAATCAGAACTAGAAGTGGATACTTGTAGTTTAGTACGCACCATACAGAGGGTTGTATGTAGTTATGTTGTAGTATTGTGAGAGGAGTAGACTGCGGGTAAGTCTCCAATATGCAGAAAACTATGAAGGCATTGTGAGAATATGTGTGGAAGAGCATAAAGTATGCGGTCAGTCATGTGTGTGCGTATCTATAGCGGGGATGTCTAAATATGTGGTAGTGTATCAGCTAGTGTAGGCGTAATAGATGTGCAGGGGAAAGCCTATATGCTATTGGCGGCAATGGAGTAACGTTGCAATTACAGCAGGCTTTATTTGATGCATGCAGGATTGGGGCAGTACTAGTAGCAGCAAACTACAACTACAGTTTGATAGAAAGCCTGCAGGTATGGGTGCAGTAAGAATTTGGGGCCATCTGCAGAATAACTACAGTACTAGAGGCCGCAGGTTCTAAACTGTATAGTCAGGGAATAAACATGTGTGTGTTATGTGTGTGTGTGTTATGTGTGCGCGGTAGTGTACTAGGGATGGAAGTGTGTATTATGTTTGGGTACCCTACAGGTAGAACAACATATTAGGAAGGGGGATTTGGAATACAGAAATGGGAGTGTACAAGTGTCCAATATAGAGTAGAGGAGTGTTCATACAACTGTTAGGTGTATTAGCTACGTACAAGGGTAGTCTAGTTCCAGTTCAGTTCTACAAGTAGTCTATTTTCTAAGAAACTCATGGAACATCTGCATTGTGTTCAGTTAGAACAGTAGAGGTATAGATAGCAACTGTGGAAATCTGCAGAGGATAACCTGGGTTAGCAGCAGAATATATAGCAACAGTAGTAGTAAAATATTTGCTGCAGACATAACTAGAGCAGTGCAGGCAATTTTATTGCAGGTGTGTGCAACGCATAGTTAGGCAGATTTCTGTATATAAAACCTATGTATTTGTGTCAGTCATATAGGAGAAGGATCAGTATGT
Organism: Iris pallida; assembly: GCA_029216955.1. Taxonomy (NCBI): domain Eukaryota; kingdom Viridiplantae; phylum Streptophyta; class Magnoliopsida; order Asparagales; family Iridaceae; genus Iris; species Iris pallida. The sequence goes on from JANAVB010039017.1 coordinate 4,563,300, forward strand.
GTAATGGGTATGCAATCTATATTTATATATGTAGGTAATATGCATATGCATAGCTAGTTAAGGTAATACTAAGAGCGTAGCATGTGGCTAAATATTTATACCTATATGACTGAGATTATAGGATATATTGATATGCATATGGTGTATGGATATGATAGAAATATATATATATATATATATATATATATATATAGGTGGTTTGTGGTTTGGTATGGAAATGTATATGTGATAAAGGGATATGGTAAGGCAGGGCCGGACCGGAGGGTTGGATTGCCCTATCCTGGAGCTAATTTTGGTTACCCCCTTGACCTGTCTTGTCAGATGATCCTGGTGGTTATCCGTGACCTTGACCTTTGTTGGGATCATGTTGAGCCTGGGGGGTTGCCCTGGAATGGGGGGGTGCCCAAGCTTCAAGGATTGTTCGGCTTACCCAGAGCCGGCCCAGTGGTAAGGATATGTGGGCATGGTTGAATAAGGACATCTTGATAACATTTGGGATATAGGTTTATAGGGTATAGTTATGTATATTGATATACCTTTATATTATATGGATATTAGTATATGTTTAGGTTAATGGACTTGAATGTGGGTATAAGTGTTAATAGTATAAGGGTATTTATCTAGATGGGTAACCTTGTATTATAGGTATGGATAGGTATAGACATTATATTGGTACCATTCTTAAATGTATTTAAGGTAAATGTGAGATACCAAATATATGTGCATATAGAAATAGGACATAAGGATGCATGGTGTAGGCTTGGTATGGACATGGATATGAGTACACATATTAGGGTGGGCAAAACCTAGAAAACCGATAGTGCCTAGAAATGTACTAGATGTTTAGATTTAAATTCAAATATTGATTTAGATGATTGGATATATATATACGTCCATTGGACTTCGACTTGGACACCGATTTGATCTAGATTTTAGCTCGGGATCACATGCAAGTGCTTGAAATGATTACTTTCATTTCCTGATAGTTTCTTTATTTCATGATTTAGATATGCATTTCTTATTTTATGTCACTCTTGTTACACGTGATTAGTGCTTACGGATTCTATTCTTGTTTATATACTACAACAAAATACTTTTTTATGATGGCTAAAAAGCGTCATAAATGATATTTTATAACACTTTTTATATGCTCACAGGCTTATAAAAACCAGTGTTATAAATGTTTTCTAAAAGCTTTATAAATATTCTATTCATATATAACATTTTTTCTCTCCTAAAAATGTTATAAATGAAACGAACATATATAACAATTAATTTTCAAAGTGTTATAAATAAATTTTATATTATATTATATTTATATTTTATATATATTATATTATATTATATTATATTATATATATATATATATATATATATTTTTTATATATATATATATATATATATATATATATATATATATATATATTATATATATATATATATATATATATATATATATATATATATATATATATATAATACTTAATTAAAATATATATATGAAATCTATATATAATTGTTTTTTATACTGTTATAAGTCTATGTGCACACACACATATGTATCACATGTCAAAGCATTATAAAAAACAATAGTCAATACTGCTCGATTCCATAACATTCATTTCAAACCAGACAACAAAAATTATTTTCAATATAAATATAATGAACGTTAAAAGCATTATTTTCGAATAAAAAAAATTATTTAATCCTATTCCAAAAGTACATATACAACCATCTTAATTACATTTTTCAAAAATATATCCAAATACATGTATATATATACTATCTAAATTACGCTTTCCAGAGCACCCTCAAAACTGTTAGTATATACAGCTTCCTTTGGCTTCAACACCACCACCATCAAATATTGACATCCCTTCAAAATTATCAACACGTACATTGCACACTAGAAACAGTCAAGAGGAACCCTGAAAATCACTACAAGTATCAACTCCTTAATTACCAAAGTTTGTGAGAATGTTGATAAAGACCTGTTCCAGCCATCGCAACATCAACACTGAAAAGGTTAAATTTTTATTTTTACATAACTACAATAATTAAGCAAGATCAGCAGCAATATACAAAATAAGGACTAAATTGCTAGAAAGCACAAATATTCTAAGATTATCAGCTCATTGGGCATTTTGAATAATTGAAGATACTTACCAGATCTACGTGCTTCCACACTTATACTGCTAGCTGCTAAAAAAGAAGCACAGATATTCTGCTAGCGGCTTAAAGAGAAGCACATATATACTGCTAGCAGGTAAAAGAGAAGCACATATATACTGCTAACAGCTGAAAAAGAAGCACATATATACTGCTAGCGGCTAAAAGAGAAGTATCCCAAGTAAAATAGTAACATAAAGTGGAATAGCCAAAAATTTTACAGGAAAGTAACAAACCTTTGAAGCATTTCCAACTGAATCACTTGAGACCATATTTTCCCAATCAGGAGCATTCCATTGTGTACACACACAAAAAAGAAGAAGAAGCACTATCTTTTCTTATTGGCGCAAGGCACCACAATTCGAGTACGCCTTAGAGATCTTGTACTGAGAATCCTCGAGTACAAAGTAATTCTGGGAAATAAGATGATGGAGATCGAGCGGCAATTGCTCCTTTACTCCGTTGACACTCCGATTTACAAAAGTGGGAGAAAACCTAAGAAAATTACTAACTCTCAGCTCACTGGCAAGAAGGGCAGCAATCTGGCTTTGAAATGCTCTCCATTCTGTCTTTTTGAAGAGGCATGTGACCTCTATTTATAGTCGTTTTGCACTGAAATGACTATTATGCGCACACAGGGGGAAAATACACTGATTTCTATATGGACGCATAGTCTTCCTTTCGGTGCATAGGGTGTAGGCGCATAAAGAATAGATGATCGTAGGTAGATCGTGGGTTTGACGTGGCCGCATGCTTCGGTGAACGACTGCTCGTGGAGACTGACATGGCCGCATGCTTCAGTACACGACTGATCGTGGATGTTGACCGAGTCATGGAGCTGTCCTGACTTGTACGCATAGTATGGGAACAGGGCTATGCGCCCTCTTTTGTAGGAACCATCTAGGCGCATAGGATTTGCATTATGGATGTTTGCCACTTTCTGACTTGGGCACATAGCTACTTCCAGACTTGGGCGCATAGCTACTTCCATACTTGGGCGTATAGCTACTTCTGGGTTAGGTGCATAATGCTAAAATTTTTATGCTTTTACAAGACTCCCTTCAAAGTTTTTGATACTCGAACGAGTTCAAAATACTTTGAAAGAAGCATGGAAGACTGTCTTCTTATGGCTCTATGGGCGCATAGCAAAACTATCTCTTTGGGCGCATATATGCTGCCAGGCTGTCAAAAGATGGCTGTTGAGATCTTTTTCGAAAATTTGAACTAACTGATTCATTAGAGCGGAATTTGAAGAGGTCCATCCTTCGTGTGATGTCTATGCATTGTCCACATCAGCATGTAGCGAACGTATAATATGCAAAAGACCAAGTGTCTACGGGGGCGCATAGGCTTTATGGGCGCATAACTCTGGTTCGTGCCTATAAATAGGCCTTTGAGGAGAGAGAAAATTCATTCCTCTCAATCTTAAAAAACTTTCAAGAGACTCTTCATTTCTTCTCTGCACGAATCATGTCTCCCAAGGCTGTCAAGAAATCCACGAAGGGCAAGAAAGCTGCACCGAGCGGTTCTCCTCCTTCGACAGCGTCTTCGCTAGTCCAAGACCCCATTCTGGGTGAGGCTATGCTTCAAAAACAAAGTCTCGAGCGTTAATTTGTGACGCTCGGACTTCCCTCTGCTTGGGTGCATAACCATTGATATGCGTCCAAAGCAACACACTTCTGTGAGCATTCTCATGCGCCTACTGAAGTATGCGCCCACACACTTGTGTTGTGTGTTATGCGCCTACGCAGAATGTTTCTGTGTTTGAGCACTATATGCGCCAGCAAAACTATGCATCCACATGCTTGTTGTATGTCATGCGCCCACACATAACATATGTGTTTGAAGATCCTTATGCTCCCACAAGCTGTTTGGGTGTATAACGACTGGGCGCAAAGAATTTTTCCAGCACCTAGCTTTTTTTCTGTAGTTTCTAAGTCTGACTTTTTTTTTGTCTTTGCAGTTGACATGGTCGTCGCGGAACTCGGTGGGATTCCTCTTGGCTCTGCGTGCTAAGTTCTCAGTTCAAGCCTCGTAACCAACATGATTAGAAATGTTCAGGCCAAGATCAGCCATAATCAGCCTTCAGTGCGGATGATCGCTATGCTTGAACAGGATAAGGTATTCCTGAAGTAGATGATAAATAATAAAAACTTCCTGTACGAAGGGGCACAGAGTCTTAAGAAGCCGTACTTCTTGTTTGGCAACATCTTGGGGTTCGAGGACGTCGAAACGATACGCCTGAGAGACCCTTTGGTTGTCAGGTTGAACGACCAAAGGATATGGTTGCCAACGATGGATCGCTAATATCCTCTGTCGACATTCACCTATCTAGCTGTGCAGAGGCAGATAAAATGAGACTTAACCTCTGAACTTCATGGAGTCGTCTTCAAAAAGATACAGTTTAGCTCTAGTGATCTGAAGAGGGACACTTTTAAGCGTGTCAAGGGCTCCACGTCCTATTCCACGAGGGGGCTGCACCCTGGGGCTATAATAAACGATATCATGACCGACCTTCATCTTTATGCTGCCGACACACTTTTTAATCTGATGATGTCGAAGAATAGGTCATATCCCGTGGAGAAGATGCGGATGGAAGGATGGAGGTACCCCATTTTATTTTGGAGTGACCTTACTGAATGGGTGCTTTCAACCTATGAAGCCACCCTAAAGGCTGCCGGCCTTTTTCATGCCATCAGAGCCACTCAATATGGTGTAAAAACGAATTGGCCCATGTTTGTTTCTCTAGCGGAGTTGTACAATCATCATAACTGTACTTTCTTTACTCCGAGAAGGGAGATGGGCCTGTCTCTCCATAAGATGCAGGAAATATCGAAGCTTCCTTGGAGTATAGAGCCGTATGAAGAATATGTCCCTTGTGATAAGGAACTCTTGGACCTGGAGAGGAAGAACTCCGAGATGACGGATGTGTATAAGGAGTTATTCTGTCATTTCTCCATCTGTCACAGGATCAATAAGAAAGGAAAGACTGAGGGGGCCAATCCCCATACGAGATCTTGGACGAGCTATATCTTTGTTCAAGAAGAAGGAGAAGGTCCAGCCTCCTTTTCGAATGCAAGCCCCTAACAAAATTTGAAATAGAGGAACTGATGGCTGATCACGGGGCTACAGATACTGATGACAGTGATGATCCTGAGGAGAATTACACGATTTACCACTTCTTCCAACAAGCTAAGTTTAAGTTGTCGAAGAAAGCCGTGCTGGCGGCTTTCCTGATGATCTGGATCCGTGATTGCATAGTCCCTGGCGGTTCAGGGTCTATTAAAAGGATGAGTCGGAGTATGATACTTTCGGCTGTAGAGCTGGCGTTTGGATACCGGCTTGCCCTGCTTCCTATAATGGTCTACGCCATCCAACGGGGTCTACGAGATTTTGTTGGAAACACGGTGACTCCTCACGGTAGAACAGATTTTGACCGGACTGAACTCCCTATCATTTCTTAATGGTATGGTTGCTGTTGCACTGTCCCAAACTGATGAATGTTGGGCTGGTGGCAGACTATTTGGCAGGAGATGCCTTTCTTCGGAGATTTCGTGACCTAGACTGGGCCGTTACTGGAGTGCCTGTTTGCAGGTGGGCCTTAAACTTCCTATAGAACTACGAGTTCTTCAGGATATCCCCTTCATCCGGTAGTAGAAATACAGGAGATACTTTAGTGGATGAGGGAGCCCATACTACAAGCTTGACTGCTGGGCATTTCGTTGGCTCCAGTCTATTAGGCCCTCGCATCCGATGCTCAGGAATAAGAATCATACCTACCTGGAGCCTTATCTACAGAGCCATTTCGTGCGGCAATTTGGCTATAGTCAGCTTATTCTGGGCAATCCTAGCCCGCATCTGGAGTCGATAGGTAGCTTAATCGATGGAGCACGTGTGTGGGTTTATTACAACACCGGATGCATGGAGGCAATTTTTACTCTACTCGAAGATAAGCCTGAGACCTACATCCTCTATGCTGCTGCCAAATTTTATACTCAGATCAATACCTTTCATCCCCGGTATGATCGTGGGCAGAGTCTGATATTGGGACCAAGTTTGGCCCCACTCCTACAAATGCGAAACGAGCCCGAAAGATGCCATAAGACAGCAAAAAAAAGTGCGTCGCTCCAGCCATTAAGCTGGCCGCAGTACTACAACAGAGAGCTGCTCTTAGGGAGAATACCGAAGACGATTCTGCTCTCCCCGATTTCCTCAGAAGATGAAAGCTTCAATTAAACTGGCCCAGGAGCCAACTTTTAAGAGGAAGAAGAAGACTGTTGCCCTAAAGAGAGACAACGAGGTGGGTACTGGCTCACCTCCTTTAAGAAGATCTTCACGACAGACTAGAAGAGGTGGAACAGCACCGCAGGCCGTTACCATTCGGGAGGTACATCCATTTCTGGACTCCATAGCCATTTTGGTCGAACCACTACTTGTGCAGTCTTCGAATGAAGCTTTCTCACCCTTGCATTTGTCCTTTGCACAAGACCCTGAAGTTGCGATCGAGGCGGGTGCCTCTTCGTTTGAAGAGGTGGACCTGACAACAGTGTCCCCTCCTCGTCCTCAACCGGCAGACGAAGTTCAGCCTTCCCTAGTCAAAGGGGCTGAGTCAAGGGATGACCAGGGCGAAGGCCTAGACTACGATGGTGATGAGAAAGCCAGTCCCTCCTATGAAATCTCTTTAGGGGCTATATCTGAGATCGGGGCTATAATGAAGGAGTTGGACGAGAACCTAGTTCAATCAGCTCATCCTCCCGTGGGTATGTTATCTTTGCATTTTACCTCGAATGAGATTTTTTGCCTTCAATTTTGTGTACTCCTCATGAGGCTGACTGCCATTGTATATTCCCTTGTAGATTAGGAGAGGGAACAATATGCAGAGATAGCCCAAGACACTAGGTAGGACAAGCGGTTGTCCCTGGTTCCTCTGGTATTGATGGCTTGCAGGAATTTGTTGGTAAGCCGGCATCGGCTATAGAAAGAGAGGTCGAATAGCACACTGAGGGAGTTGCTACTAAATCTGCTCCAGGTCCAGCTGGGGCCATGGAAGATATACAGCCTGATGTCAGAACTGTGCGGGGCCTTGACATTGTAACCTTTGAGCAACCTAGGCCTACTCTTGGCTCCTTCGTAACCAGTGCTAAAGGCCTAGCTCAAGTTGGTGCTGAGCATACTTTCAGGTTTTTTCTTACCTTTCGCACACTTTCAGGTTTTTCCTTTCCGTCACTGATAGATATATTGCTTCCTTATCATGTTCGGCTTTTTGTCAAGCATCTCTTCCTGGAGTGGAACATCCCCATCAGGTCACCTCCCCAACGACCTCTTCCGAAGATGACGAGATGTCCCAGGAAGTCATCAAAGCTTTCTATTCTGTTTTGAAAGTAAAGCTTCCTAGAGTTCTAAGCCGGAACGTCGCCTTTGGACCTACAAAGGCTATTGCTGAATGCCAAGTAACGGCCCTTGAGAGCATCGCTGACTACGAGGAGCGGGCTAATGGTCTGATAAAAGTTTTGAATGATCTGGAGGACCAGGTGGTCAGACTCCGGGAAGCCAAGCAACAGAGTCCATCCTTACTGTTTCTTGAAGAAGACGACGCTTTGGTTGCAGCTCTTGCAGAGGAGGAAGCTACTTTCTAAGCAAAGAAGGATGCCCTTGCTAAGGAGATCAGAGAGTTGGGTGATCAAGATGAATAGTTCAACGCCACGAGCGAGGCCCGTGTTGCTTCGAAGAACAAGCTGGCCGCCTAGATCACTGAAAAGTACAATCATATTGTGCAGATCCATAAGGAGATTGCCTAACGGTAGGACATCTTAAGGACAGTCGTATCTGAACTGGAAGACTATATAGTTCAGGCTGCTATGACTGCCACAACTTCGGACCAGTTAAAAGAACAGCTGGTAAAGTTTGAGGAAGAGCACGCAAATTTGATCCCTTTCAAGGATGAAGCCGCTCGGCAGAAAGAAGCACGTCGTCGTGCCACTGTCAAGTCTCAGACTGTGATAACGACTTTAAGGGACAGCATCAATCGGTTGTGTACCCCTTAAATCTTCTTTTGTAATTGGCATATTTGAGCCATAAAGACTCTTTTCTTTTCTTTGTTGTTTTTTGAGAGAGATTTTTAATAAAGAATCTTTTGGCTTTTGGAACTTATGAATGTAATTTGTTAAATATCAGAACTAGAGGTAGTGTGGACGTAGTAGGAATATTTTTGGTGGGTATTCCGCTGGAGAATTTGATGTGGACTTATTATCTGTTTTATGTTCAAGATTCTCGAACATAGATAATAAGTTGAAGAAACTGCTAACAGAGGTAATAAGGACGTAACAACAGAGGATGTTCTATATCTGACCAGAGGTAATATGGACGTGGACGGATATATAATATTAGGTAGGAGTTGATAATTCAGAGGTAATATGGACGTAATTATCTTTGACGAATGTTTTTCTCAGAGGTTGTGTGGACGTTATAAGACATTTTTTAATTATTCCACTAGGAAATAATTATTGAAAATAGTTCAGAGGTAATATGGACGTGACCGTTTTCATAAGACCGAGTTTGGGCAGAGTCCAAAACGAAGATAATTCTACCGAAGAATCTTTTTTTAGAGGACCTATTATCCATGGCGTATCCAAGACTCTTGAAATACCGATAATAGTTAGATGATTTTTCGAATCACGTAAATATTGTACTGTACATTTACATGATTAAAAGGGTGTATGTGAACACAATACATGAAGGTTACACATAATATTTCATCAGGAACTTGTCGTTGATCGGCATCATCAGCAAGTCACCATCAGGCTTGGTTAATCAATACACATTGTTAGAATATACTGATTCTATAATGAAAGGACCTTCCCATTTAGGCTAGAATTTTCTTTTTGTCTTGTGCATCATGACCATTAGTCTTCTCACTGTTAAGACCAGATCGCCAATTTGGAAGATTATTTCCTTCATATTTTTATTAAAGGATCTAGAAAGGCGTGCTTGGTATAGCTCAATACGTTGTTGAGCTAATAAGCATTTTTTGTCTAGTGCTTTCAGCTCTTGTAGTCGCAGACGGTAACTTTCTTCGGTAGTCAACTCACTGGCCAAGGCTACTCAATGAGGGGGAATATGGATTTCTAGGAAAAGAACTACTTCACTCCCATAAATCAGAGAGAATGGGGTACTGCTTGTTGGAGTCCGGACCGTTGTACGATAGGCCCAGAGACATTTGTCGAGCTTCTCATTCCAATCGAGCTTGTTTGAAGACACGAACTTCTTGAGAAGTTTGATGACAGTCTTATTGAAGGCTTCTGCTAATCCATTAGTTGCTGGATTCTAAGCGGTAGAGGCTACATTCTGAATTCGATTCTTATCGCAGAATCGATAGAATGTATGGCTCACAAATTGTGGAACATTATCATGGATGATTATGTGAGGTAGGCCGAAGCGGTAGATGAGCGGTATAGCTTCCGTCGATTTGGAGAAGTAATCGGTTATAGCTAGGATAAATCGATATCCTCTGGAGGATGGCGGGCTGATTGGGCCGATTACGTCCATACCCCAGGCTTCAAAAGATCAAGATGCTATCGTCGGGTGTAAAAACTCTGAAGGTTGATGAACAAAATTGGCGTAGAACTAACAAGCCCTACACTTCATTGCATATTCAACAGCATCTGCTATCATCGTGGCCAATAATAACCCATTCGTCTGAGGCGATCTTGCAATTTAGGGCCTGGTTGGTGTGTACCACAAATTCCATCATAAGCCTCACGGAGTGCATGTTTGGCTTCTGTGTCTGATAAACATCGTAACATTATCCCATCGTAAGAATGTCGATACAATATTTTGGTAGCTGTATCTTAGTAAAATCTGAGGGATCGCATTTGGATAGACAATGCTTCCTTTGGGTCCTTAGGGAGGATTTCGTAGATGGCATAGTCTATGAAAGGAAATCTCTAGTGTTTGATGTCGACATTCGTGTCTGCTACATAACTGTAATGAATATGCAAAGCAACTTTCGCATAGAATAACTCTCTACCAGATACTATGATTGAATGCTGAGTATTGATAGGGACGGTCAAGGAAGCAGCCAGATCGGCTAAAGCATCTGCTTCTATATTATGTAATCGAGGTACATGCTCGATGAAGAATCCAGCGAAGGTAGAAGCCAACTCGATCGTCGCTTTGTGAAATGGGATGAGATCTTCGTGACGAACTTCATAATCCCCTCGGACCTGACTAACTATTAGCTTAGAATTGCCATAAGCTTCTAGATAGTCAACTCCCAGTTGTTTTGATAATTGAAGGTCGATCAGTAGGGCGTTATATTCGGCTACGTTGTTGGTGCAAGGTTCCATGAGAGAATACGCACGGTGTATAACCAGATGGTCGGGTGACACAAGCACAATGCCTACTCCGGCCATAATATTTCCTTAAGGTCCTATTCTTGACGCACCGTCAAAGAACATTCTCCAAATGGGGATTTCCTCAGTTGTGGTGTTAGACTCAACTACTTCATCCGAGATTTCATCGTAGAGTTTGGAAGATTCTGACACTGGATGAGCTGCTAAAAAATCAGCTAATGTTTGGCCTTTTACTGCCTTTTGAGGGACGAACAGCATATCGTATGGAGTCAACAACATTGCCTATATAACTAAATGGGAATTAAGAGAACCCGGTTTAGTCATGAGTATTCTGAAAGGATTGACTCTAGATATGATGTAGATAGTCTGCCCAGACACATAGTGACGTGTATTCTGGATTGCAAATACCAGTACGAGACTTTCCTTTTCCATAGGTGTGTATCTGTGTTCGACACCAACCATCGACTGGTTGAGGTAATAGATTGCCTGTTCATGGCCGCCTTCATTCTTCTGAGCTAATAGGGCTGCAAGAGAATGATCCATAGCGCGAACGTATAACAAGAAAGGCTTTCCAACTATCAGAGCCACCAATACTGGGGGGGCTTATGAGATACTTCTTGATGTCGTCAAATGCGTATTGACATTGTTCAGTCCAAACGAAAGATACTCCTTTCTTCATGAGTTGAGTAAACGGTTGACACCTTCCAGAAAGATTTGGAATGAATCGTCTGATGTAGGCTAACCTTCCTTGAAGTCCGCATAGCTCTTTGAGATTTCTTGGAGGACGTATATCGAGGATAGCTTTCACTTTCTCCAGGTCAAGATGTATACCCTTTGAAGCGATAACAAAACCAAGGAACTTACCTCTAGAGACTCCTAGAAAAGACATGGTTGGATTCATCTTGAGTTAGTGTGTACGCATTAGTTCGAACACCGTTCTCAAATCTTCGAGGTGGATGCCCTTGAGACGACTTTTAACTGTGATATCGTCTACATAGCATTCCACTATTTTGCGCAAATGATCGCAAAAAATTGTGTTCATAGCTCGCTGATATGTCGCCCCCATATTTTTCAATCTTAAGGGCATCACCGTATAGCAGTATACCCCCAACGGTGTTAAAAAAGATATGTGTTTCTCATCATCGGGGAACATCTTGATCTGGTTGTAGCCTGAGAAACCATCCATGAAGGACATTTGTTCGAAGCCACAAGTATTGTCGATCATTATATCGGTGACCGGTAGAGGGAACTCATCTTTTGGGCATGCAGAGTTCAAATTACGGTAATCGATACAGAATCAAACTTTACCGTTCTTTTTCATGACCGGAACAATATTAGTGACCCAGTCAGGGTGTTGTTCTTCGCGAATGAACCCACTTGAAATAAGCTTCTTGACTTCACTCTCGATGGCCTCCATGATATCTGGTCGGAATCACCGTTGCTGCTGCTTCACTGTCTTAGCTTTAGACAAGATATTTAGGCGGTACATAGCAACTTTAGGGTCTAAGCCTGGCATGTCTTCATAGCTCTTTGCAAAGACGTTAATATATTCTTTTATAAGTTGTATAAGAGAGTACCGTTTTTACCAGACAGACTTTTGTTGATAAAGATTTGTTTGAGAGATAAGTCATCTCCTAAATTAACTTGGACGACTTCGTCTTCAGTAGGTGGTTCATGTTATTCGAAACGTAACTCCCTCCTGGTGTCCATCTTCTTACCCATTGTTCGAGCTCGATTGATTGGACACATTCTACAATTTGGTCAACTGACACCATATTGATGGACAAAGTTGCTTTGAACATGTCTCCAATACTGGAGTCTGAATCCCAGAGACAGGAATAAGAAGAATGAGAACAACGATTCACTTCAACCTATGATCCTTCAGGAGTTGTTGGAGGAGTAACATAACCCAAACCAACACCGTTTCATTGATAATAGTTCTCGGGTTTGCCAGAAGGAGCAAAGTAACGTATTGGAAATCGTCCCCTTGACCGTAGTTTAGTCCCTAGTCACTTTTTATATCATATCCCTTGTTCTGGATGACATTCTTGGCCTGCCAACTATATTGGTGAAGTCGCATTTTTCAGAATCATAGTCAGCTTCAGTGTTGTAATTGGGAGTAGTAAAGTTCAGAACTAACTTTCTTTCACCAATTATTCGACCTAAGAAGACCAATTCATCACCCTTCTTTCTAGCTGGAACGATGAAGTAGTGGATATCTTCTGGCTAGACTTTTTCCCGCAGACGAGCATCGTGACTGGCATGCAGAGATGTGGTCCTGTTCCATGCTTATAGAAGCATGGAATTTCATGACCAGAAATCCTATGCGCCAAACACTACATGCGCCAGGAAGTTCAGACAAAGTACTCAACACAGAAGCAAAAGAATAGACATCAAAAGAGGATTTTTATTTTCATATAAAAGTCTATTACATGTCTAAAAAAGGTTGTACAAAGGAGAATTTTTACAAAGAAAAGATCCTAAGTCTACAGCTCGACGCATCAATCGCCATACGCCCTCAAATAGGCGCAGCAATCACCATGCGCTCCCAGTCGGGCGCATCCCTTCAGCAGCTCAGTTATGTGCATCCTCAGTTATGTGCATCCTTTCAGAAGCTCAGTTATGTGACACCCTTCCAGCCAGGCTCACCGTCGTCTAAATGCTTCGACTAATAAAGCATTTATTTAGCAGAACGAGGGTGGCAATCAACCCTCTAGCTGGAGGAAGAGCTCCCCAAACCGAGGAAGAGAAGAGCACCGCGAGTCAACCTGTGGCCAGGGGAGGCTTCGAAAGAGCCTCCAAAGACGAAGGAAGACCGCAATCGAAATCGCGACTAAAGGAGCAGCTTTCAACACAACCAGAATGGGCAACACCCACTCTGACGGAAGAAAGAGCCCCCAAAGCCGCAGTACCGAAATTTCGATCTGCGGCTCTTCCAGCATAACGGAGACGAGGCTCGTGCATCCCAAACGTTGGATGCAACAGGCACCTTCTGCCTGCCTCGGAAGCCCTCGACTCCGACTTTTGGATGTAACAGTCACCTTTAAGTGCATCAATGAAAACAACGTGTCGCATCTTCATCCTCGGGAGCATCTCATCAACAGAATGTGCTCGAGCAAACAAATTCATTTTGGGAGGACGTGAGAGAACGAGAAGCAAACTCTCTCTACGGCACTATTTATAGGTCGGGCAAATCAAACCCATACACCAAGTGGCTGGCTCTCCGAATCCCGTGCAATGAATTTGCCTTAAATGGTGAAGAACCTGACACTTCGAATTCAGCCAAAACGGCTATTTAAAGCACTCGAAGAACGGAACAGTGGCACCAAAAGACGTGTCATGTGGAGCGGATGTGCCGGTCAGACCGCGCATCACACAGATGCGCCTCTCAACACCAAGCGCTTCACAAGCATGCGCCCCCATGTGGCCCCATGCGCCCCCATGCGCCTAGTGGAACGCCGATCGATGCGCCCAATCCAACAGTCCATCACCTGTCAAAGAACATTAAATGCTGAAGTCTGACAGAGTTGGCAGCACGTCCCCCGAAGACTGCAGTTGACAGCTTTTTTGAAAAATAAAGCATCGCCGACGTCCGCATCATCATTACTCCCCTCCGGCGGTTACAAGCCACGTGGCCGCCCAACCATCTCGCATGCGCCTCCACAGCCATGCCCAAAATTCTGCATGCGCCTCAAAAGCCATGCGCCTCAGACTTTTCTCTAATCCCTAACGACAAAAGTAAAGTCACTACTGAAGCCTCGCATGCGCCTCAAAAGCCATACGCCATAAATTGTTCGTGACTCCCAAAGGTTACGATCTCCTCATGCGCCCAATCCCAGGCACATCCTGCCAGATCATTCCCCACCAAATCCGAGATCTTTGAGCCATGGGCCTACGAATCGTGTCCTTTGACTCGATTCACCCAAGATCTCAGCAACAGAAAGATTCTCCCCCTGCTGCGTGCCAGCCCACAACAGCAGTATGAAGAATTCAACTCCTCAATCAGGGCGCATCGTCCATGCGCCTCCATCAGCAATCACTACGTGTCGTCCCCACGTCCAGGCGCATCCTACATATGCGCGCCTGAGCAGCCAGTCTGCAGACTATAAATAGAGGGATCATTTCCTTCTCACACACACACAGAGGAACATACATAGACAGACAGAGACATCGCACAACCAGAGAGGCAGATACAGACACTCAACGTCTTCCTCCTCTCAGCAAGCTCTAGTACCCAGAGCAATCCAAACTTTCAGAGAATCGATAACCGTCGTCAGATCGTCAACGGAGTCAACGCATTACCACTCACTCCATCGGCACAAGGGACCCAGATAAACAAAAGTGTACTCCTAGGACTACGTCTAAGTCCTATATTGTAACACTGTTCTGTTTGTATTGAAATTTGTAATCAAAAGATTTTAATGGCAAACAAGCTGGCGACTCTGCTGGGGACCTCTTTCTCCTCTACCGAGAAAGCTGTGTCACAATCCGACGATGTGAAGGTGGGCTCCTCCCACAAGACGCTGGTCGTACGCCTCAATCAATAGACGTATGAGGAGTTCATCTCTGAAGGCAGTGCGAGCCCTTCGAAGCGGCTGCCGAAGCCGAAGAAGACTCACCAAGTCTGGGTACGCAAGGTCGACGCCTCTGGCACCACCACCGAAGGGGATGCGCCGATCCAGCCTTCCCTTCCTGCTGACGTCCTCAGCAACCGAGATGCGCCCACCGTTGTAGCACATCCCTCGGGGAAACGTGCAGCTGACCACATTCCCCAGCCATCTCCCTCTCAGGCGAGGAAGATGCGTCGACGGAGCAGGGGCGCAGCTAATGCCCCGCGCATCACCTCCGATGCGCCACAGAAGGTCTCTGTCTTTGACAGACTCACTCGCTATAGTGGCGAGAAGAATTTGGATTCTGAGTACTACGTGCCCCAGTGGGCTAGTACGAAGAAGTCCAAGGCAGCACGGGCCATACGTCCCAAATGTACTATGCCAGCAGCAAGCCAGAAGCATGCGCTCACAATCATGCATGCTGCTGATGGTAAGCTGTATAAGGTTGACTCAGGTGCTTCTACGCCAAAAATGAGCCAATCTTCAAAGTCCTTATCTCACTTGGGCGCATCAGTTGCGTTCGTAACCATGTCGAGTAAGGCAAACCCAGTGGTCTTGAACTCCCGCGCCCCCTCTGGTTGTGCGTCTGAGGTTCGTTCAAGTGACTTTAAATGTTGTTCCCCCACTACTGATCTGAGGACCTATTTGGTGTTGGATCAGGGGGCGCAACATTCACCTGACCACCCCGGTGCTTGGCCGTGCCATACGCCTGAAGGGGGTGCAAAGGTGGCACTCTCCTCCAACGATCTACGTAACGTGATCACTCACAAGCGCCGATCAGGAGAGTCGACTGACAAGCACGATGCGCCCCTCACAGGGCACACTTGTGCTGTAGTCACCATCAACTGCTGTTGTAATTCAGCAGTTCTACCAAGACAGTCGGTGTTCCAGCAGCTGCAGTCATCGACACCCCTCCGACGTCGCCTCGGGAAGAAAGTGTTAACAAAAGAGGAGCCAGAACTAAAGGTCGCTTTATGCAATGTAATCTCCAACTCCTCATCAGTCCGAAAGGCGACTGGAAATTCCTCGTCCAAGAGTCAGCTGAGGAAAACCAAGACAACTGTCTCGTCCTCCGGAGTGTTCGAAGGCACTCGGGGGAGGAAGAAGATCTTGGAGGAAGCTGGGGGTAGTCAAGCCCTTGTTGATCCTCCTTCCAAAAATGTGGGTGTCCTCCAAAGCACAGCTGGGGTGGATCTTCATCCTCAGGGAAAAGTCAGCCTCCCCGATATAGCTAGGGGTCGTCTAGCCCCTGTGGACCTGCATCTCGAAGATGAAGAAGTCCTTCAAGACAGGACTGGGGGTAATCAGGCCCTTACGGATACTTCTTCCGAAGACGAAGGCGTCCTCCAAAACTTAGCTGGGGGTAGTCTAGCCCCTGCGGATCTCGAAGACGAAGAAGCCTTCAGGAACATAGCTGGGGGTAGCCAAGACGAAGCTCCGGGAACAACAACTCCTCTACAGGAGAGTGAGGCTGAAAGCGAAGCCTCAACTGAGCCATCCGACTCCAGCCGTGTCATGACAGACTACATGGCTGGAGGTGATACCGAGTCTGATGCGCCGCCACCAGACCTCATCCAGCGCATGGATACCCTAGAGGGAGGACTCAAAACCCTCTCTGCCTCCATGCAAATACTGACTCAAGCAGTGTTTGAGATACGGTCAGCTTTGGCCAGGATACCTTCTACCGGTCCTGACCCAGGGGCCAATGGAGAGTCAAGTGTACCCCCTCAACGGGTATCCTTGGATACGGATCATCGCGAAGCCCCCCGGACGTCGGAGCCTTCAAATGCTCAACTCCAGGTGGTACCACCTTTCCTGACTCCCAGCTCCACGGAAGACGTGGTCGAGATGATCAGGGACCTGCGTGAGCGCTTTGAGTCCAAGACGAGACAAGAGGAGCGCCAAAAGATGGGCATCCCCCAACCTTATCCCCTCGAATGGAACAAAGTGGTTTATCCTCCCAAATATAAACCACAAACACTGATGCCATACGACGGGGAGGACTCTCCATGTCGCTATCTGATGTATTTCCAGTCTCAGACGGGACATCTTTCGAAGGAGGACGCGCTATTCACCAGCATATTTGTTGGCGCACTGAAAAGAGTGGCGTACGACTGGTACTGCAGCCTCCCCGACAATTCCATATCTTTCTTCGACGATTTGACGCGCCTTTTCCTCGACCGTTTCTATGACGACGGAAAGGACATGACAATGGCGTCTCTCATAGAGATACGCCAGAAGGAGAAAGAAACAGTTCGAGTATTCATCGAACGCTTCCGACAGGCCTGCTTCAGACTGCCGCCGGGCATGCCAGAACATGCACTCCTCTCCTCCTGCAGCATGAACATGCTGCCTGCAGTCAAACTCTAACTCAACTCTACTCTTCCTCCCGACTGGAGTTCCTTGATCATCGAAGCCGAGGCCACAGAAAAGAAGGCGGCCAATGCTCGTCTTCTGGGAGTCAGTTTCCCTGCCTTTGAAGACAAGGGGAAACGACCTGCAGCCAACAACCCCGGACGAGAGACGAAGGGGAAACATGCGTTGACTGTTAATGCCTCAAAAGGTGCATCAGCGCCTACTCAGAAGCCTCTACTTGCACCACGGCCAAAGGAGGTGTATTCGTTCAACGATGAAGACACCTTGCAACTCTTTGAGATACTGAAACAGGGTGACAAGATCAAGTTGTTGGACCCGAAGCGTCCGGACGAGGTTGGGAAAGTGGACAATCCGAGGTACTGTCACTACCATCGGTTTGTCGGGCATCCAACCAAAGACTGCTACATCCTCAAAAACTACATCCAACGCATGATCAATGCGGATGTTATCTCCGTCGACTACGAGGAGAAGACGGTTTCGGCCAACGTGGTGTCACTCCAGTTCGGCACCTTGCCGTCAACTACAACACAAGATGGTATCATCCCCATCCCTAAGACGACAATGGAGGTGGTTAACTTACCACCTACTCGTGACAACGTGAGTGGACTCATCCCACTCACCACATCTCGGGGAGAGGTCTTATGGGTTCACCCTGATCTCGTCTCCGAGGTTACTCAACCGGAGGTACGCTCTGCCTCTAGAACCAAGGACAGGAAGATCAAGTCTTACCGTATGGTCTCTTCCTCTGCGGAAGAGGCACTTCTTGTACAGACGCGTTCACAACAGAACGCCCAACCCGACGAAGCTGCCGTCGAGGTGGTGCCTCCTTGCACCGTCCCTGCTACCGAAGAAGGGGGTCCGTCCAAGCCTCCAGCAGCTAATAAGCAGAAGAATGTAGAGGCTCGTTTCGACAGGCCTCTGCGAAAGGAAAATGCTTAGGGGCTAGCCAAGCACCACAACTTCGACATACTGGCACAACTTGCCAGTACTCCTTCCCGTCTTTCTCTGTTTGAGCTCCTTCGTATTTCCAAGGACACTCGCGAAGCTCTCTGCGAAGCCCTGAAGGATGCTAAGTCCTTCATCAGTCAGGTTAAGCAGCCTGAAGATCTCCCAACTACATGTGCGCACTGTCATTGTACGGATGAGGTTATCCCCAGTATAACCTTCACCCAACAAGACATGCTGCTCAAGCACAACCGACACAACAGGCCGCTGTATTATACAGGGTATATCGGTTCTGTCAAGGTGAAGCGGATTCAGATCGATCCGAGGTCTTTCCTCAGCATCATTCCGAAGACGCTGCTCTCAACACTGGGGATCCCAATGTACCGACTGATGCCATCTAACACAACAATCAGTGGCTTCAACGCTAGCAAAAGCGAGCCACTGGGCAAGATACGACTAAAGTGCCATATCGGTAACCTCAGAACTGAGGTGACTTGTTATGTCGTGGACGTCGATGTCAACTACAACCTCTTGTTGGGTCGTCCATGGTTGTATGAGTACATGGTGGTGCCATCCACACTCCACCAATGTATAAAGTACGTGTCCACCAACGACGTCATCCGGACGGAGTTCGCAGACATTGACCCTTTCAAAGGGGTTGAAGCCTACTTCACTGATTCCTCCTTGTACAAGTCACCTGACGAGGAGGAAGCCAATGACGCTGACGATAAAGCAGAAACGGAAGCAGAGCCGGACATGAAGCATGAAATGACTCCCAGCGCTCCTTTGAAGATCCGACTCAAAGGTAAACCGCCTCAGAAGTTGCCTCCTATGAACATCAAGCTACCCGAAAAAGCACCAACTGCTCCTGAAGCTCCCTTGAAGATACGCCTCAAGGGAAAGTCGTCTCAGACATCGGCTCCCCTTGTGGCAAAACTACAAGGGAAGGCACCAATCACCGAAGGCACAGTTGAGGCACCTCTGAAGGTGCGTCTTAAGGGCAAGCCGCCGCAACCATCTTCCAAGCTGCCGGAGAAGGCCAACATAGCCCTCTCGGACCCCAGGATCAAAGTTGTGGTGGACTCTCCCGATCCAACCCCAGTACTCACAGATGAAGAGCTAGGGGAATATATCTCTGCTGATGTAGATGCACCCTCTCTGGACAATGTAATCCCGCGGAATAAAATCACGTGTTTCATCAATAATAGAGTGTCTTTTAATTATTCTAGTCTTCCATATTGGAATGCCATGTATACATTAGATAACGCTCTACGATCGTTGTAAACACAAATAACGACCGCCCATCATGTAAATCGAGTAGTCCCGTCCCAAGGGGTCTGTTTTGTAGTCCCACCGCGGAGTCGAGACGAAGAATCCATCATCTTCGGCAAAGTTGAGCGTCATCAAGACCTCTCGCCACTCGAGCCAGAACCAGATACCGGCATAATACAAGTCTATCGGTACACGGACAAGGCAAAGTACCTCATCCAAAAGATGGGTTACGACCTAAAAAGCAACAAAGGCCTGAACTACGGCAAGGGTCGACGTCTTCCTCTCCGGCTTCCAACACCTAAAGAAAAGTCGCAGGACTACTATAATCGGACTCGACGGGGGATAGGCTATGTCACGCCGCCGTCAACTCCAGAGAGTTCAGAGGCAGAAGAAGCAAAACATTCTCATTCGTCTAAAGCATCAACCTGGGATTTCGATACCAGTATCGGCTCAGTCTTCAAGAGAGTTCTATCAGCCAACATGACATCTGCACAACTTCAAGAAGATGAAGGCGAAAACCAAACGCCAGGATTCTTCGAAGAAGAACCATGGGCTCAATACCTGGAGAACAATGGGAGTCTCGTTTTGAATTACGCGAACCCCCTACCGAAGACGAAGTCGAGCAGATCGACCTTGGGGATGGATCTTCTTCCAAACCCATCTTCATCAGCAAAAGCCTAGAAGGAGAAGATTGAGAATCTTTAATCCAGCTGGCTAAAGAGTATATCGATGTCTTCGTTTGGAGCTACGAAGATATGCCGGGACTTGATCCCCAGATCGCGATGCATAGGCTTAACATCTTACCTGATGCCATGCCTATCAAACAACAACATCGACGTTTTCGTCCGGACATCATGAACGCTATCGATCAGAAGGTGGACGAACTCTTGGCCAGCGGCTTTATTCGTGAAGAACAACACCCGGATTGGGTGGCCAACGTTGTCCCTGTCACCAAGCAAAATGGGAAGATACGAGTCTGCATCGACTTCAGAGATCTCAACTCCACTTGTCCGAAGGACGAATTCCCGCTTCCCATCACCGACGTGATGATCAATAACACATGTGGCTTCGAACGCATGTCTTTCATGGACGGGTATTCGGACTACAACCAGATCAAGATGTTCCCCGATGACGCAAAACATATGTCATTCATGACTCCAAAGGGCGTTTTCTGCTATACAGTGATGCCCTTCGGCTTGAAGAACGCTGGTGCCACATACCAACGAGCTATGAGCACCATTTTTCGTCAGCATCTCCGCAAGACAGTCGAATGCTATATTAATGACATCGCAGTCAAGAGCCGTCTCAAAGGAGATCACCTACAAGACCTGAAGACAGTCTTCGATCTCATGCAGGCACATCAACTCAAGATGAACCCCGCTAAATCCTTTTTAGGGGTTTCTAGCAGAAAGTTCTTGGGCTTCATTATCACGGCGAAAGGCATTCATGTCGATCCCGAGAAGACCAAAGCCATCCTCGACATGGGCCCTCCGAAGAACCTCCGAGAACTTTGAGGCCTACAGGGGCGTCTGGCATACATCCGGAGGTTCATAGCAAACCTTTCCGGAAAATGTCGACCCTTCACTCAGCTTATGAAGAAGGGAGTCTCTTACGTTTGGACAGAGGAATGCCAAAATGCTTTCGACGACATCAAAGCTTACCTGACGAGTCCACCAGTCCTAGTAGAACCCGTCGCCGGCAAACCATTCCTCCTCTACGTCCGTTCCATGGATCATTCCCTCGGCGCTTTGCTGGCTCAGAACAGCGATACAGGCTATGAGCAAGCCATCTACTACCTCAGTCGAACACTCATCAGGACCGAACATCGGTACAACTCCGTTGAAAAGGAGTGCTTGGCGTTGGTGTTTGCCATTCAGAAGACTCGCCATTATATCTTAGGCCAGATGATTCATGTCATCTCTCGAGTCAATCCACTCAGAGTTCTTATGACGAAGCCAGGGTCATTAAATTCCCGGCTAGCTACGTGGGCGATCCTGCTAGCACCATACAACATGGTGTTCGTTCCACAAAAAGCCATCAAGGGTCAAGCTCTAGTCGAGTTTTTAGCTGCACACCCCATCACGGAGTCCTTCAGACTCTATGAAGACATCCTGGATGAGGTCCAAGAATCTAACGTCACCGAAGAAAGCTCCGTCTGGCAGATGTTTTTCGATGGCGCTTCAAGAACAGGCCCCAAAGGCCAAATTATCGCAGGAGTGGGGGTAGTCTTAGTGTCCCCCGATCAGCTGGTCATCCAGCGTGCCTACTCCCTTTCGAAGCCTTGCTCCAACAATGTTGCCGAGTACAACGCTCTCATCATGGGACTCCAGCTGGCGCAACAGCTGGGGATGGATCATCTGGAAGCCTATGACGACTCAAAACTTGTCGTAAACCAGATCAGAGGGCAATACGAGGTTCGCCATGAAGACCTGATCCCTTACCATGAAGTTGCGTTGAACATCATTTCAACCTTCACCAAGTTCTTCATTGAACTTGTTCCTCGTTTATAAAATCTGGAGGCTGACGCCCTGGCTGGCCTCGCAGCCTCGTTAGCAGCACCCCTCGGGACTCAACACTACGTCACGGTAGTTGGTCGAGACTTGGTCTGTCCTAAAAACAAAATGTGCTCACAAGTGACCCATGCTATGTCAACAAGTGCTGGTATTAATGTCCGAGACTGAAGATTCCCGTTCATCGACTTCGCTATTTACGGAATTCTCCCGGAAGACCCGAAAGAAGCCGTCTCAGTCAGGAGGCGCTCCCTTCGATTTTACTACGATACAACTACTAAAATGCTGTACCGACACTCCTATGATGGACTTCTCCTACGATTTTTGCCCAACGAAGAAGCAGCCGAAGCCCTTCAAGAAGCTCACGATGGGACCTGCGGAGCCCATCAACCTGGTCCTAAGTTGCAGGATCGACTGCGACGCATGGACTACTACTGGCCAACCATGGCCGCTGACGCTGTCGACTATGCTAAAAAGTTCCATACGTGCCAGCTTCACGCAGACTTTATCCATACACCGTCAGAACCACTACATCCTACAATCACCTCTTGGCCCTTTGAAGCTTGGGGCATGGACATTGTAGGACCGATCACCCCTCCCTCATCGAGAGGACACCACTTCATCCTAGCCATCACCGACTATTTCTCCAAATGGGCAGAAGCAGTTCCACTGGCGGAAGTTAAGAGCTCTAGGGTGATCAGCTTCATTAAGTACCATGTTATCTACCGTTTTGGGGTACCCTGGAGGATTATCCACGATAACGGTCCTCAGTTCATCAGTCATGTTTTTAGCAGATTCTGTGACAAGAATCGCATTCAAAACGTGGCCTCAACCGCCTACAATCCGACAGCAAACGGATTGGCCGAGGCGTTCAACAAGACTATCGTCAGGCTACTCAAAAAGGTCGCCTCATCCAATAAA
Source organism: Iris pallida (assembly GCA_029216955.1). Taxonomy (NCBI): domain Eukaryota; kingdom Viridiplantae; phylum Streptophyta; class Magnoliopsida; order Asparagales; family Iridaceae; genus Iris; species Iris pallida. The sequence continues at coordinate 4,586,454 of JANAVB010039017.1, forward strand.
CGCGACTGGGACGAAAAGCTCGGCGAATTCCTTTGGGCCTACCGCACAACGGTACGGACCCCGACAGAAAACACACCATTCTTTTTGGTCTACGGGAGCGAAGCGGTACTACCTCTAGAGATCCAGATACCCTCACTCCGCGTAGCAATCACAAACCAACTCACAGAAGAGGACAATCAACGTCGTCGTCTGCGAGAACTAGAGGCACTTGACGAAAAGCGTCTCCTAGCTCAACAACGTATTGAACTCTACCAAGCCCGTATATCACAGGCTTTCAAGAAGAAGGTCAAGCAAAGGACTTTCCAAGTAGGAGACCTGGTTCTGGCAGTCAGGAGGCCGATGGTATTGACTCATAAGACACCAGGAAAGTTCGAGCCCAAGTGGGAAGGACCTTTCATCATAGAGACGGTATACTCAAACGGTGCTTACCGCCTCGCTAAACCCAATGGGGACTTGTTCATGTTGCCCATCAACGACAAGTTCCTAAAGAAGTACTACTCTTGACATCTTTCAGACATGTACTTCCACAAAGGATCAGTGGACCCAATCATCAGGATTCACATACAATTCCCTTCCACAAAATCAGATGCTTCTGGAACCCAGCTGTTCCATGGCATTCTCCAGTAGAAGGACAACCATGTCCACATCACCTCTGAGTTGTCCCCCTACATCCTTTAAAGCGGAATCTTACACTCCGTAAGACTACGCTACCCATCATGTTTACCATGTCCACATTATCTCTGAGTAAACATCCCGTACAGACAACCCCTGCGTTGCCGTACATTCATCGCAGAACTTCCACGTCCACATTACCTCTGAGTAGTTCTGCGTACCCCCCAAAGTCATTCCTACCACGTCCATAACACCTCTGAGTAGGAAGATTCCATCATTTGAATCCCATATTTGCCACGTCCACATCACCTCTGAGCAAACATGTTGGTTCTCTCAAACTTATTATCTGTACCTAAAAACCAAGGTGCACAAAAGATAATAGGTCCACACAAATTATCAAATTTATGACAACAAAAATGAACACATCACAAAAAATCTTTATATTTCTTTATTCTAAAAAAGAGAGTAAAGGATTACACCCTCCCCAGCAAGAGTTGCAAATACACAAAAAGAAGAGACTACAATCCCTAAACATCCCCAGGGTTGGCTGAAAGCTCTTCAATCCGACGTCTCAAGTCTGTCGCTCGAGTCTCCACCGTCGCCAGGACCCGACGTTCAGCTTCTTGACGCATCGCCTCTATGGCCTCAGGAGAAGTGTCATCCTCATGCTTCTCATCCAGCTGCTGCCGCTGCTGAGCCAGAGTAAGAGCCCGGTTGGTGAAAGCTGTTTCCTCCTTCTTGAATACTACATGTTCAGCCTGGGCACGCTCATCATCTAATAGGAGTCGGGCCCGCTGGTCCTCAAGGTGGCAAATCTGGGCATCAACCTCCGCGATACTAGCGTCCAATGCAGTTCGCAACTCCACCTTCTCCTGCGTAGACTGAGACAATCGCTCCACTGCAGCTTCAGTCTCAGCTACTTCGCGTTCCCAGACACCTACGGTGGCCTGATAAGAGGACTCAATCTCAGCAATTAGCTTCTCCTTTTCCGCGTCGATCAGGGCGGAAAGATTATTTCGCTGGATACGCTAAAACTCGGAAAGCAGCTGATCCAGCTCAGTCACTGAGGCCTCAAGAATCTCGGCCATATGATCATGGCCCTGGTGGAGATGTATCAGGTTGATGTGTGAAAGCGCCATGGATTTTGCCATCGCGAAACTCCTATTGGTGTTCATCACTGTCGACACACCCTTCTGCAGCATTTTGTACACTGCCTCAACGATGAATTTCACGTACTCATCCGCATCCGCCAACACTTGGGGTGTCATGACAGGAGTTGGAGGAGCTACCCTGGATGGCGGACCTGAAGAAGACCCGCCGATCTCAATCTGCGAGGTTTGAACATCGACCTCAGCAGACTCTCCCGCACTAGGAACTTGAATTCCGCTACCAGCGCCAGATGCCAAGAGTGTAGAAGGAGTTGGGTGGGGGCATCGATATCGTCTCCCAAGTCGAAGAAGTAACAGAGGGATCTTGCATCAGCAAGCCCTTGCCCTTTCCCGGCTCAAAGGGACTATCAGCATCCGGAGCTGCCTCCTCCACCACCGAGGCGCGATCTATAACCAGCGCGGAGCCTTCCTCTGGCAAGCTAACTAGATCACCTCCCTTTTCCTGGCGGGGCACATCTTCTGGGGTCGGGCTCGGCAGACGAGTCTCCCCCTCATCATCAAATCCCTCCACGGGGACCAAATCTGTCGCCACCTCCCGGTCGGCAGCCACCTCAGCTTCCATTGCTGAGCGTGGGGTAGGGCTCGGCAATGCTACAGCCGACCTTTCTGCATCATGACAAGGAGGGGAATCAACCCTCTCCTCTATTACAAATACGTCTGTTGTCCCGCAACAGACTCACGTATCTCTGGAGGAACGTCTTCCGAATACGACGAACTCTACCCCAATTCATCATCAGGAAGCCCAGTGTCCGCAGGACCCTCAACGTCCAAGGCCCCTACGGCGGCTTGCACCATTCCGAAAGTTGCTGCAACCTCAGTGTCTCTTCCGACAAAGTCCAGAGATACTAAAATCTCCGCAGGAATAACATCTTCAGGATTCTCCTCCATTGGAGACATTACCATCGGAGGAATTCGCTCATCAAAGGAGCTTGCCACCTCCTTCGGTTTACTGAGAGCCGGTTTCAAAATACGGGTTTTCTTTTTTAACGATCCCTACAAAAAGAAAAGCACAGGTCACCAAAATGATATTATGAGCCAGATTACGGAGGACTCTTTACCTCAGCAGGGACTGATTCTAGTGATGCAGCCTTTGGAGTCGTCACTTTCCTCGGCCTTTTTGGTACAGACGAACCGACCTCTGCGTCAGCCCGTCTCTTCCCAACAGGGGGATCTCTCACGGATGCTACAGCAGCAGCCCGATATCCCGCCAATTCTGGTGGACGATATGACTGAGCCGCCACCAACATATTTGTCGTAGCCTCTAGCTGAGTTCCAATGATGAAACTGGTCTCCCTATCATAACCAGGAGACACAGTATTCATGGTGCAAAACAGTTTAACGGCTGAATACAGGATTTGTGGCCGAGGGTTGCGAACTGGCGTAGTAAAATGAACACCAGTGCACCCGACATTATAATATTACCAGTCCCGGGCTCCGTCCAGCAAACTCTCGGCAAACCCCAAACTGTTACTGGGGTTCCATAACATTAACTGGATGTAGTCGAACTGGCGAGCAAACCGGCTTGGCAGATATGGCTCCAGATAACACCTATTCTGGTTGCGGTAGACCAAGTGGGAAGGCCGAATACTTTGCAACCAACGAAAATCCCATTTCGGCAGAGTAATCTCATCTTCACCAAAGTCGTCTAAATCTTGGTCGGCCTCAAAATCTTTGAAGATGGGACCGACCTTGACAATCTCCCACCCCTGAAGATAGGACAAAACCCTCCTGCAGACGAGGATACCATTGTGTAACCACTTCCTCTTGTAGAAGCGGCAGATAAAGGCGTCACCTTCAATGTGATCCTCCTCTGAGCCTGGACTCATCACATTCGGATGATGTAGAATCAACCATCCCATCAGATAATGGAATGGTAGTTCGGCCCGGGGAAAATTGTTATTTCTACCTCTCTCATGGATCACGTCCTCAGTAACGGTCCTCAAGCCCCGCAACAGGTTACACACCATCGCGGGGAGAAGAACCAAAGGACACCGAAAGGCCAATTTCACTGTTGGCAAAATGAGGTTCCAGTGTACCCTCTCCACGGAATCCGATCCGCTCGTAAACACACAATCCCGGAGCCATATCATCAAATAAGCAGCCAATACTGCCTTAGATGACATCCGGTGCGTACAGTGCCAGAAACAGCTATACGCATTGTCACCACTTTCATTCGAACGGGGAGCCCTCTCGTCCAATCGGCTCATTTCAGAAGTCACTTCCGCAGGTTCCACCCCTTACGGAGTCATAAACCAGATCTTCGAGGAATTTGCCAAGTCCTGTTTGAAGACGTAATCCCTCCAAGCAGTCACGTGAGGTTGAGACTTGCCTTTGTCCCTCCGTTGAATCAGATAATGATGGCTCGCCACCTCTTTGAAAACAACCATCATCTCCGGGTCCTTCTTTTCCAAGACAAGGATCTCTTCGTTTGACGAAAAATACTCCTCGTACGGTTCCGAGCCCCAGGGAAGCCTGGATACCTCGTACATTTCATGGAGAGCCAATCCCATCTCTCCCACTGGAGTAAAGAAAGTGCCGGTCTGGGCATTGAACATCTCCAAGAGCGCAAGGAACATATCCTTATTGAGATCCACGCCAGCCTGTGTGGCACGGATAGCGGCCGTCAGCATAATTTCTTTAAGCTCAGCCTTGAACTTTGACAACACCCAAAGGGTCAACTCGTCCCACTTCGGCATGTGGTGACACCAACCTTCAACCCTAAAGCTACCTTTCGGATACATGACCCTCGATGTTAGCATCCGATTTGCAAAGGTCGAAGCACTGAAGGCAAAGATGTCATTTGGGACCTCACTATAAAAGTTCCCAGGACGCAAAGTTCTGCAACTAAACGAGGGTCCGGCTCGTGAAGTAGCCAAGGTATCCCTTTGATTCGAAGTAGCATCAATCAAAAGTGTACCTTCTAATGCCCCTCCTTGAGAAGGAGTAAGTTCCCAGGGCATCCTTCTCTTGGAAGCTAAACAGTAGAAGGCCGTCAGCAGCAACTGGCGTTCAAGTTGTCGCATATACAGAACCATGCCCTTTGCAGAGAAGAACCAGTCTTCTTTGATCTTCAGTATCTTCGCCTCGGACGAGATCAGTCGGTCACCGAACAAAAATATAGGTTTTAAGAAAGTTACATCCTCGGATTCAGCAGACTTCAGTTTACCGCTCTCCATCATACTCTGGAGGAAAATTGGCAACTGATTCTGGATCTGCAGTATTCTCTCAGGAGGTTGATTCTGTAGGATAGCATCCTTCGCGGGGTTGATAACCTCATCATCAAAATCAACTCCCATTTGACAAAGAGAAGCATCCAGAAGGACTTCATTCAGTAATGGGATAGTCATCAACACTGACACAACAAAAACAAAAATCAGACAAGAGGCTTTAAGAAGACAAAGTATGTCAAGCAGCCTGGCGCATCATCAGGGTCTAAACCCATGCGCGTCAGCAGTGAAGCTTCGGCGCATCATCAGGGTGTAAACCCATGTGCGTTAGCAGTTAAATCTCGATACATAATAAGGGTCTAAACCCGTACACGTCGGTGGGATAAAATCTCGGCGCATCATCAGGACAGAAGTCCATGCGCATCGGCAGCAGAGAGTTAGGGCACACCAACTCAGCCGTGAAAAGACGACACCCACCCGTCACCGCAGGACGAATGTCGACTGGAGTCACAATGGCGATAGGAGCATCTTCTTCGACGAACTCCGCAGGCTCCTTTCCCTTACCAGCACCGCCGCGAGGAGTCTTGGGAGCCATTTCTTGAAAGGAAAAAGTTAGGGTATTTTTGAAGAAGAACTCTAAGAGGAATCAGGCTAGAACACTCTCTCTCTCCATATCACGCCTATATATAGGCTCAGTCGTACACGTGAATCGATGAGGCGTGACCTCAGCCGCCGCCTCGGGTTCTACGAGGAGATAATTACAAATAAAACCAAAAAGATCGTCATTAATCCTTCTGGTTATTGAGGCGTTATCATTAACTGAGAGGAGCATGCGCCCATGCGCCAGAACAGTCATGCACCCCGACAGTCATGCGCCCCAACCACCATGCTTCTTATTCAAAGTATTCCAAAACTTGACAAAAAGTTTTGAAAACTTTGAAGGGGGTCTTGTAGAAGCATGGAATTTCAGGACCAGAAATCCTATGTGCCAAACACTACATGTGCAAGGAAGTTCAGACAAACTACTCAACACAGAAGCAAAAGAATAGACATCAAAAGTAGATTTTTATTTTCATATAAAAGTCTATTACATGTCTAGAAAAGGTTGTACAAAGAAGAATTTTTACAAAGAAAAGATCCTAAGTCTATAGCTCGACGCAGCAATCGCTATGCGCCCTCAAATAGGCGCAGCAATCACCATGCGCTCCAAGCCGGGCGCATCCCTTCAGCAGCTCAGTTATGTGCATCCTCAGTTATGTACATTCCTTCAGCAGCTCAGTTATGTGCCACCCTTCCAGCCAGGCCCACTGTCGTCTAAATGCTTCGACTAATGAAGCATTTATTAAGCAAAACGATGGTGGCAATCAACCCTCTAGCTGGAGGAAGAGCTTCCCAAACCGAGGAAGAGAAGAGCACCGCGAGTCAACCTGTGGCCAGGGAAGGCTTCGAAAGAGCCTCCAAAGACGAAGGAAGACCGCAATCGAAACCGCGGCTAAAGGAGCAGCTTTCAACACAACCAGAATGGGCAACACCTACTTTGACGGAAGAAAGAGCCCCCAAAGCCGCAGCACCGCAATTCCGATCTGCGGCTCTTCCAGCATAACAGAAACGAGGCTCGTACATCCTGATCGTTGGATGCAACAGGCACCTTCTGCCTGTCTCGGAAGCCCTCGACTCCGACATTTGGATGTAACAGTCACCTTCAAGTGCATCAATGAAAACAACGCGTCACATATTTATCCTCGGAAGCATCTCATCAACAGAATATGCTCGAGCAAACAAATTTATTTCGGGAGGACGTGAGAGAACGAGAAGCAAACTCTCTCCATACCACTATTTATAGGTCGGGCAAATCAAATCCATGCGCCAAGTGGCTGGCTCTCCGAATCCCGTGCAATGAATTGGCCTTAAATGGTGATGAACCTGACGCTTCGACTTCAACCAAAACGGCTATTTAAAGCACTCGAAGAACGGAACAGTCGCACCAAAAGATGTGTCATGCGGAGTGGATGTGCCGGTCAGACCGCACATACACGGACGCGTCTCTTAACACCAAGCGCTTCACAAGCATACGCCCCCATTTGGCCCCATGCGCCCCCATGCGCCTAGTGGAATGCCGATCGATGTGCCCACTCCAACAGTCCATCACCTGTCAAAGAACATTAAATGCTAAAGTCTGACAGAGTTGGCAGCACGTCCCCCGAAGACTGCAGTTGACAGCTTTTTTGGAAAACGAAGCATCGCCGACGTTAGCATCATCATTACTCCCCTCCGACGGTTACAAGCCACGTGGCCGCCCAACCATCTCGCATGCGCCTCCACAACCATGTGCCCAAAGTTCTGCATGTGCCTCAAAAGCCATGCGCCTCAGGCTTTTCTCTGATCCCTAACGACAGAAATAAAGTCACTACTGAAGCCTCGGATGCGCCTCAAAAGCCATACGCCACAAATTGTTCGTGACTCCCAAAGGTTACGATCTCCTCATGCGCCCAATTCCAGGCACATCCTGCCAGATCATTCCCCACCAAATCCGAGATCTTTGAGCCATGGGCCTACGACACGTGTCCTTTGACTCGATTCACCCAAGATCTCAGCAACATAAAGATTCTCCCCCTGCTACGTGCCAGCCCACAACAGCAGTATAAAGAATTCAACTCCTCAATCAGGGCACATCGTCCATGCGCCTCCATCAGCAATCACCACGTGGCATTCCCATATCCAGGCGCATCCTATATATACGCACTTGAGCAGCCAGCCTGCAGACTATAAATAGAGGGATCATTTCCTTCTCACACACACACAGAGGAACACACATAGACAGACAGAGACATCGCACAACCAGAGAGGCAGATACAGACACTCAACGTCTTTCTCCTCTCAGCAAGCTCCACCATCCAGAGCAATCCAAACTTTCAGAGAACCGATAACCGTCGTCAGATCGTCAATGGAGTCAACGCATTATCACTCACTCCATCGGCACAAGGGACCCAGATAAACAAAAGTGTACTCCTAGGACTACGTCTAAGTCCTATATTGTAACACTGTTCTATTTGTATTGAAATTTACAATCAAAAGATTTTAATGGCAAGTAATGCTCTAAGGCGTACAACGTATCTACATACTTATTTACAGTTTGGTAGACGTCAGAGTAATTCAAAGATAAAATTTTACTCAGAAAGTATGCAAGTTCTTCTTCAGGAATAACATCATCCACTGAAGGTACACTATTTAGAGTATTGATATACTCATTGAGGGGATCATTGTCCGGAACAGGAGTCACAGACTTGATTAAGTTCACCAAGTAGGATAACTCATCAGGATTATGAGGACGGACATCAGCAGGTTCCATCTGAGTCGTTTTACGAAGAATGATGGACAATAGTTTGACAATATCAGGATTCTTGTTTCTGATCCAGATTGTAAAAGGCTTTGGAGTACTTTTTGGAGTAGTACGTCTTTTGACTCGAATAACCAGGGGACCATCACTGGTGGATGAATTAACTTTAGCTTCATTGTCAGCTTCGTTGCCATCATCCTTGGAAGGCTGAGATTGATAAAGTACCGAATCTCCATAGTAGGCTTCAATACCCATAAAAGGATCGACATCGGCAAACTCTGTCTTCACGATGCCATCACCATTGACGTACTTAAAGCACTGGTGAAGGGTAAAAGGAACGATCATGTTCTTGTGTATCCAGGGACATCCCAACAAGACGTTATAGGACACACTGGCATCGATTACATAACAAGCAACCTCTGTTCGGAGATTACCAATCTGGCACTTGAGACGGATCTTGCCCAGCGGATGACTTCTCCCAGCATTGAAAGCTACGATAGTTATATTGGTTGCAGACATCTTGTGCAGAGGGATACCTAGAATTTGGAGTAAATTTCTAGGGTTGATGCTGAGGGAGGAACCTGGATCGATATGCATCCGATCTGCCTTAATCTCCCCGATATATCCTGTATAGTACAGAGGTCTATTATGATGATTGTTTTTTAGTAGCATGTCCTTTTATGAAAAGGTGATATTGGGCACCACTTCCATAGTGCTATGGGAATGAGGACAGGAGACTAGATCTTTAGCGGGGGCTTTGACTTCAGCGAGATAAGAGTCGGCATGTAGTAATGCCTCACTTAAAGCTTTACGGGTCTCTTTAGAGAGCCGCAGTAGATCGAACAAAGACAATCTGGCAGGTGTATTAGCGACTTGTGCCAGTATGTCAAAGTTGTAAGGCCGATCCATGCCTTCGGGAGTTGGTGCCTTCAGAAACTTGTCAAATTGCGTCTCCTTCTGCTTAGCTTTGTTGGTAGTTGAGGACTTAGATGGACCAGCTTCTGAACTTATGGGGGCAGCAGGAGATTAAAAAGGTACTACGTCTTCTTGTGCGGGGTCGTAAGTCCATAGGTAAGTCTTTTCGGATCGCGTCTCGCCAGATAGAACGTCGTAAATGGGAGAAGAGACCATATGGCATGACTTGTATTTCTTGCCCCTATTTTCTTTGGAAGACACCACCCCCTACGTTATTTCTTGCACAAGGTCTGGATAGACCCACATGATCTCACCATGTTCTGTCATGAGCGGCACCAACGTTGATATTGAGTCGTGAGCTGGCGACAGGTTGACGACTTCCATTACTGCCTTGGGGATTGGGACTACGCCGTTTGGAACTTCTGTGGGAGCAAAGTCACCAAATTAAAGATAGATCATGTTAGAAGATACGACCTTGTCTTCAGCTTCGAGGTTGATAACTTGGCTACAGATAAGTTGTTGTATCTTTTTCTTCAAGATGAACAATCCTTGGTAGAATGGTGCATGTACTGGTGATAAAGATAGTACTTGGGATCGTTGAGTTGGTTTGCCTTTGCAGGACGCCGTGGTGGAGGCAATGTCAGTTTATTACCCTTCATCAATGTGTAAAAATGGTAATAACATCTTCTTCGTCAAAGGAGAAATTCTCCCTGGATTTTTCAGGAGCGCCCTGAGATTTGGAAGCTCCTTTGGAAGTGTCGACCTTCAAGACTTCTTTCCCTTTACCCCCACGGATAGGGATTGTTTGGGGGTGCTTGCTTTTGTCTTCAGATTTGGGTGTCTTCAACCCCAGTAATTCTAGATTAGGAACATCTTTCTCAGCAACATCAGCAGCCCCGATAAAAGTGGGCCATATATCATACTGATGTATACCCAGACAGAACTTCATTGTAGAAAGGAAGTTATGCTGACAAGTATCCATAAGCTCTGAGTCTGGTATACCGAAGGGCATCTTTAATGCTAGTCGCCTGAAGCGTTCGATGAAAGCAATAACAGACTCACTCTTCCTCTGCTTGGTCTCGATGAGGGTGGACATACTAACGTGCATGCCACTATCACAAAACCTGTTAATGAATAATCTCTCCAAGTCTTTAAAGGAGTTAATACAACCGTCAGGCAGACTGCAGAACCTTTCAAAAGTTACCCCCTGTAAGGTGTTGATAAATAGCTTTGACAAGAACGTATCATCTCTTGGTAAGTTCAGAGTCTACATGTTGAAGTATGTCATGTGTTGGCTAGGAGAAGTCATCCCGTCAAACAAATTTAGCGTCAATGGCTTGTAGTTTATAGGGCAAGTGGCATTCTTCCATTCAGGTGGGTAAGGTTAAGATATTCCCATCTTCTGAAGCTCATCTTTGTTTGAGATGGTATCGAGACGGGCAACAAGAGAATCAATTACATCCTGCTGATTGAACAGATGTTGAGAAATAGTTGTTGTACGGTTGTCAAGTGTCATCGGCGAAGGACAACTCCCAATATTTACGTGATTTTGAGGAGGCACAACAGAATGATACTCCTTTTGTAGTAAAGGAGGGTTATTGCTATGAACCAGACTAGCGTGTGCTGAAACGTTCAGATGAGCTGAAAGAACAGCCCCAGCAGTTTGGACTGCTGTGATGCTGGTAAGCATATCAATGATCTTGGAAAAAGCCATTTCAAGACTACCTAGCCGCTTGTTGGTCTGACCACTGGTTTCTTCAATTTTATATTTGAAGAAGAATACAATGTCTTTCAAAACTACAAACACATCTAACTAGTCTTCTAGGTTGACCTCATCATATATCCATGTCTTTCCAATGCTAAAAGTAGTCACGACTAACCTGAAAATTATTGGTTTCTAGTCAGGAATAGAACGAGTACAATTCATTGAGTGCAATTCCAAATATATACTAACCACTATAAGGTAAAAGTTAGCCATAAAATACATGATGAAATAATCAGGATACTGGTAACAAGTGACATAAGAAATGTAGATAGGAATATATATATATATATATATATATATATATATATATATATATATATATATATATATATGACAACAGTTAATGAGTAAACAACATGAATACTATCTATGTGATTTGAAGTACCTTTCGATATGTGATCGGTCTAAGGACAGTTACAACACAAGGTCTAAGTTAATTACAAGGTCTACTGTATAGGAAATAAAAAATGGGCTAAGGTTCGATCACATATCTATTAGTACTTTCCCGTCCTGACACCATGTACAAGGTAGGAAACATGACATGAAAAAGAAACATAAGTGCTATCGTATGACGAGCGTGTCAAGAATCAAGTATGATATAACTAACAGTGTGATATAGGAATTAGCAATATTGAAAGCAAACAACAAATTTACTCACATGGGATCCTCTGCTGGTGAAATCGATAATACCCTTGCGCTCAGAATCGTCCAACTGGCTAGAGTAGCACGCAAAACTTAAAAAATCCCCGACTACCCAGAGAGCCACAAAGTTAACTCGCACAACAGTCTCTGGATGTTGAAACAAATATCACCAACGAGTTTGACATAACAGAAATGTCTAAGAATGTCTGTCCAAAATTCCAATTCTGGATATAGGGCAAAATCGTAATTTCGGATCAAAATAATGTCCGTCGTTGGACCCGTTTTATACCGAAAAGTGTGCCAGTATCTACGATCTCTCGAGTTGTTAAACTATATATCTACGGGTCCGGTTTGACGAGACAAACCCTACCGTATGTTCAATGTTGGATTCCGGTGGGTCGTACATAATTTTGCCCGTTGGATCGGGTCGCGGGCCCGCCAAAATAATATTCCGGTCGACCTTCTCAGAATCGGACCAAACTTGGCATACAGGACCAAAAAAATAATACAGTCCTGTTGGCGTAGGTTCTATCTCGAGATGACGAATGTGCAAAGTTATGGGCTAATTTGCAAAAGGGTCGATAAGGGTTATTTCGACGGATACGTTTCGATTTTGTTGCATACATGTAGCGAATTGAGTTCCGTCGAAACTTGCATGTCGAAAACATCCATACGCGTCTTTCGATGCTCATTGGTTGCGACCACGTCGCCCAGTTTGTCGAGACGCATGTCATATCGTAGATTTTTCTAAAAAGTTTCTACTTTTAAAGACTGTTTTTCCTGATTTTAGAATTCTGTTTACATGGCATACAGTAGATGAAATATAGAACTATGAAATGGGTTCTAGAGTCCTTCAGGTTTTCTAAAGGATAATTTAAAAAGTTTTCCAAAATTTCTAATAGGTTTCTATCAGTCGACCTTCCAAAACATGTTCACGAAAATGTCACTAGCAGTAGTTTATAGTGATTTTTCTTGATCCTTCAAGAATTTTCATGAATAACACAGATCAAAATAAATCAATATGTTTGAAGGGTTTTGAAGGCAGTCAACTAGGCTACCCGTAGAATTTTACAGCTCGAAGAAATATTAAGCGTTGAGGGAGAAATCGAGGTCGAAAGTTTTGTAACTTACTAACGGAACTGTAGGGTTGCACGCGGCTGTGTACACGCGGCCGGCGCTACTACGGTGGCCAGCGGCTCTCAGGCTGCCGTACGGTGGCCGGGGGTGTCGCCAGGGTCGTGTCAGGTGGTAAGGAAGGAGGGGAAGAGTCAGGGTTAGGGTTTAAGCCTCTCTCCTTCTCGATCTTTCTCTCGTGTATATGTATATAGACACGCGGCTGTGTAGTGTGAGTCCCTTTGGATCTGCTCTGTAGTCTTAGGAGTCGGGTCTGTGGGCTATGTGGCTCTTGCCTTTACTTTTTCTATTTCTTTAGTAGATATGTATATATGTGTGTGTGTGTGTGTGTGTGTGTGTGTGTGTGTGTGTGTGTGTGTGTGTGTGTGTGTGTGTGTATGTGTGTGTGTGTGTGTAATACTCAATTAAACCAAAAATACTAATATAATATTTTTTGTGTGTAGAGCTTAAACATAAAAGTATGTACATAAAATTACTATTTATTTTATACAGAATACATAATCACTAATTATATTTTTATAGTTATAATAACCATAATGATAACCAGAATAATGTTAACGAATTAGGGTAACCAAAATAGGGTACATAGCATTTTAGGTATAGTCCAAAAATCTCAAAAGTACCCGAAGATATCTAAGAAAATATTTATCCTATAATTATTGCATGAATATTGAGTAATATTGATATCAATAAATATATATAACAATTTCTTAGGAAAATAAATCTAGTAGATCATTAAGGTAAAATACGACATACACTCATAAATATCGACACAGACATCTTTGGACACACCGCATGACTACATGGGCTTGGCTTTGGTTCAGGTCCAGTCCAGGCTAGTTAATTTGCTACAACCGGGTTTCCTATAAGTTCAATAATCTAATTAATAATTAATTAATCGTCTATAGAGATTAAGTCGTAACTTGGCCTGGTTTTCCTAGTTAGAACACACTTATTAGCTCAATTTTCCCTACCGTAGCTAATATACTAGTCAAAGCACGCAGCTACACTATCCGTGCCATGGTTTATAGTCATCTTGCACTCCAAAACTCAACCATGACTAAGGCCTTCTATAATAATAAATAATCAATTAAATATTTATAAAATACCAAAAATTACCATTTAATTCAAATAAATAATAAAAAGATATTTCAAAATTTCGGGAGGAGGGGTTACAAATCTACCCATCTTAGAAATAAATTTATTTTCGAATTTTAGGAACTACTAGGATAGGCGGAATTGGTTGATTGGCGCAAGGATAGAATATTTTAGAGTAAAAAATATTGATCAAATTGGTCGAAAGAGGAATAAAGGGTCTTGAAACTCCAACAGGCAAAAATGCTCTCAAATATTTAATTTAAAACAAGTTTTGATAAAAGGACATAATCATAAAACAAAGTATCAATGAAAAATTACCTTCAACCACGATAAATAAAATAAGTAAACGAATAATTAAAATTCTAAAAATTCGGGAAGAGAAATTTAGGGTTATAAATTAGGAATTGGATTTGAGAATCAGGGAATTGTGGAGATAAATTAGAGGAATGCTCCTCTATATCTAGGAGTTGGGGAATCCCAAATAGGGAAGGACTAGGATGATCAAATCTTTCTAAGCTTTAAATAAATATTGAATCAAATAAATCAAAATCAATCCATAATAATTTAAAAATAATTCTAGATTATATTAATATTTAAAAATACTTAAACCAAATATAGATATAACACTTGATAGCAGTAGTAAATTAAAAGGTACTACGTATTATCAAATAACCTCCAAAATATATTTATATAGGTCAAAACTAATTTAGTAAACATTTATCTAATAATTTGTCACCATAAGTAAAATTTGATGTCATTCAAGTATATTTATAAATTACAATTGTAGAAATAATTGATAATAATCTATAATTATTATTTTTAAATAACACTACATATAAACACATTTAGCCAAAGCTAAACTCACTATTTCATAACACTTTTCAATAATTGTTTTTAAAAATAGTACTCAATAGTATCAAATAATATTTGAAACATATCATGTAAATTTAAATCATAATAATAAATGATCGAATACTTCTAGAAGTCTATATTTGAAACAAAAAAATAGCTCCTTTAAAAATAACTTTGGTAAAACTCCTTCCTTTCAAAATATCTATTCTAGGACTAAAATATATTATGATTGAGTCACAATCATATTTTGTTTAAGAATGATCGAAGAATTTAGTTTAGCATGATTGATCGTTTTAGGCACAATCAAGATATGACCAAATTTTATGTAATAATAAATGATCGAATACTTCTAGAAGTAGGGGTGAGCAAAAAACGGTTTTAAACCGAAAACCGACCCGAACCGAACCGAAATTAGCATTCGGTTCGGTTTTTACTACAACGGATCGGAATTCAGATTTTGATATATGAAATTTTGGATTTCGGGTCGGGATTTGGTTTTAGGTTTTGGTAACCGACCCGACCCGAAAACCGAATTTAATATGTGAATTTACAAAGTTACCCCTCCCTCCATATAAAAGTATGTTGCCCTAATTTTCTCTCACCTCAAAATCTATTCTTCATTTCTTTCGCCACTTTCATCCTTCTGATCCGAGAGACAGAAGTCTACTGCCCTAATTTTCTTCCCTCTACTCCACTCTCCTGTGACTCCGTTCGTCTTCAACTGTGATTTTCCTCTCCACTCTCATGTAGATCTAAGCAACAGTGTCTTCTCATATGGTCTTCCTCTCAACTCTCATGTAGATCTAAGCTTATAGATCTCGACTCTCATGTAGATCTAAACTTAGATCTCCAGAGGAGACATAAATTATGGTCTCAACTGAGAGAAGAAGACGAAGAGGGACCAGAGAAGACATTTCATTCTAAAGTCTTACAAAACTGTGTTTTTTTGGTGTTGCTTCTTTTAATTATTTTCCTCAGTTTTTATAAACCTATGGTGATCTCAACTCATTATTTGGTTGGAATGCTTCAAAAATTGCATTGTGAGTTGATACATGTGCTACTGGAGTTTCTAATTTTTAATCCATTCAAGGATTGTTGGCTTTCATTTCATTCTCTATATGAAAATTTGCTGGAGTTGTTTGTGAGTTGATACATGTAACTAGGAGAATTTGTACGAGAATTTGACAATTTTTAATATGAGAATTTGCAGGTTGGTATGTAATATGAAAATCTGTATGCTCAGTGCAACATTCATTTCATTATAGTAAATTTGTAATTTGAGAGTTTGACAATTTGTAATATGATAATTTTTTTACTGCTTTTATTGGTATTAAATTTTGCTTTATAAGCCCGGCCCACTTAGGCCCATGGAACCGAACCGACCGAAAACCAAACCATTTTAATTCGGTTCGGTTTGGTTCGATTTTTTTAATACGGTTCGGTTTTGTTAAAAATGGTTTTCGGTTTTTTTGGTTTTCATAATATCGGTTCGGTTTGAACCGAACCGAACCGATGCTCACCCCTACATATAAACACATTTAGCCAAAGCTAAACTCACTATTTCATAACACTTTTCAATATTTTTTTAAAAATAGTACTCAATAGTATCAAATAATATTTGAAACATATCATGTAAATTTAAATCATAATAATAAATGATCGAATACTTCTAGAAGTCTATTTTGAAACAAAAAAATAGCTACTTTAAAAATAACTTTGGTAAAATTCCTTTATTTCAAAATATCTATTCTAGGACTGAAATATATTTTGATTGATTCATGATCATATTTTGTTTAAGAATGATCGAAGAATTTGGTTTAGCACGATTGATCGTTTTAGGCACAATCAAGATATGACCAAATTTTATGTAATAATAAATGATCGAATACTTCTAGAAGTCTATTTTGAAAGAAAAAAAAATCTAATTTAAAAATAACTTTGGTAAAATTCCTTCCTTTCAAAATATCTATTCTAGGATTGAAATATAAAATATATTTCTAACGAGAAAACAAAGATAAAATAAATAAAATTTCACAATCCGGGAAGTGGGCTTACAATTCTGCCCCATTTAGAAATTTTTATTCGAAATTTCAATGGGCACGATTAGGTATGACTAGGAGTATACTCAAAAAACGAAATTCAATCGATACGAATAAGAATGACAATTGATATTTTCTAGAGGAGGATATGATTCATATCAAATTAGTCATGCATAATCGCAGATAAAATCAAAACAATAAATAAAAGAAAAGTACGATTTGGCACGATCAAAATATATTATGATTGAGTCACGATCATGTTTTGTTTAAGGATGATCGAAGAATTTGGTTTAGCACGATTGATCATTTTAGGCACGATCAAGATATGACCAAATTATATGGTCAATAATTTAGTCAAGATCAAAATCTAAGTATGCTTAAGGATAGAAGCAAAATAGGGTTAGCTAAAGGTCATAAGGTACGATTAATCACTAGCTGATATTATGTAAGCATGATCGACGATCAAAGTTTGACAAGGTCTAACGGAATTAAAATCACCTAGATATAAATAGGATGTAGTTATGATCAAGGCTAATCATGCAAATCATCCAAGCATTATTAAAATTTTGCACGAGTATGATTACGATCAAAATAATCATGATCAAAATTGGAATAAATCTAGGCATTAACAATAATAGAGTTGAAATATAGGCACGACTATGACTATAGTCAAAATAGTTTAGTCACGCTCAAGGTCATTTAGGAATGATCGAAATTTAATTTTTGTTTGGCATGATTAACTCAATTAACTATTTAGGCAAAATTATTTAGGCAAGACTACCGAGTCAAAATCTAAAAAATATGCGAATTGACTCGGTCGGAATATAATCAAAATAGTCTATTTGCGATCAAAAGTCGTAAGGATGATCCAAATCGAAACTGTTTTAGCACGATCAATTATATAGGTATGATCATAGAATCATATAATCTAGGTGTGATTATGAATCTAGTAGGATATGGGATTAAAATTTAGTAATAGGTTCTAAATAAGGAAGATTTAATTGATGACTCGAGATTAGAAGATAAGAAAGGAAGAACTACAAGCTTTATAATATATGATAATAAGAAATAGGGTATCAAATCAGTGTAGAGTAAGAGTGCAAGATTTTGCGGATCAATGGGCATATGTCAATAAAAGATGTAGTCTCTATGGTATTCAAAAACCGAACGCACTCGAAATCATTTTACCAAAAACTCATGCCTCGCCAGTGTACATCTGACTGCACTAAACTCCTGATTTTATGACTCCAATAAAGATACGATTTTGAATATTCTATTAACCTTGTCTAATATTGACATAATACTCGAAGATCAAAATAGGACAATAGGATATAGTTTTAATAATATTTGATAACTTACACTTACTCAAAACTACTTCAACTTGGGGATCATGCCACGCCAGTGCGCTGCTGGCTGTAGTGAACCAGCAGTCTCGATAATTTAAATAAGTGACGACAGTGCACTGCTGTCTTGCCATTGTAAGTCATCAGAATTATTCCAACTAGATCCCCAAGAATTTCAAAGGAGCTTCTAGATGTTCAATAAGTTTGATCATGATAGAAAGGTGTAAGTATCTATCCTTGAAGAAAATTTCAGTTTTAAAAATGAAACGATCGATTAGGTATAGCTTTTTGAAAGACAAACGACCGATTAGGAAAACTATTAATCACAAGAGAAGTAGAAATATCTAACTTTTATTTCTCTAATATTCAAAGATCGAAGGGAAAACATAAAACAAAACTGACTCAAAATTATCATATGGATAACTAAAAAAACCAATGGAATAAAATTTTGATTCTTAGATAAATAATTTACTATGGCTAGTGTAATTTAAATAAGTAATACAGACTGTACGATATGACGATGTAGGGAAGGCATAAGATAAAATTGCACGAATGATCAAGAATAGAAATGGAATCATATGAGGGCCTAATTTTTATTAAGCAAATAGTCTGCCCACCTTGGATCTTATCGTCATATCAAAACACAAGGGTATATCCCCCTATAAAAATTCTCAAGTTAACTAATAGGGTTTAGAATTCAAGGAATTCCAGACTAAATCAATGGCCAACTAAGCAATCTTAACTACCCAATGGTCAAATCGAATAAGGGACTCCTAGTCCAAGTTATCCTCCTAAATCAATTCAATCCTAATGTGAATGAGCATTTCCTAGTCGCAGGCTCACAATAGTACGACTAACTTAAGTACTATCATGAGTTCGCACAATTTACAAAAATTGACCTATATGGGCCACCATAAAATCTTGTCACGCCCCGCACCTACATTTTGGAATACGAGTGCATGTCCAAGCTAGCCTATGCCACAGAGTCGACGGTAGAACGCTGTCAATGCCATGATGCTCAAAATGGACATAGTAATAACTTTATTAGCTCATTCACAAATCCAAAACAACTTTACAAAGTTTACAAATTTTATATTTGAAGAAGAATACAATGTCTTTCAAAACTACTAAAACATCGAACAAGTCTTCTAGGTTGATCATATTATATATCCATTTCTCCCCAATGTAAAAAGTAGTCGCGGCTAACCTGAAAAATATTGATTTCCAGTCGAGAATGGAACGAGTACAATTGATTGAGTGCAGTTCCAAATATATACTAACCACTATAAGACAAAAGTTAGCCATAAAGTACATGATGAAATAATCAGGATACTGGTAACAAGAGACATGAGAAATATAGACAGGAATATATATATATATATATATATATATATATATATATATATATATATATATATATATACATACATATATATATATATATATATATATATATATATATATATATATATATATATATATATATATATATATATACATATATGACAACAGTTAAAGAGTAAACAAAAGGTAATACTATGTATGTAATTTGAAGTACCTTTCGACATGTGATCGGTCTAAGGACAGTTACACCAAAAGGTCTATGTTAATGACAAGGTCTACTTTAACAAGGTCTACTTTTTTTAACAAGGTCTACTGTAAAGGAAATAAAACATGGGCTAAGGCCAGATCATATATCTATTAGTACTTTTGTAACACCCACTTTTCTAAAATGAGGATAATTTTGAACTTTTATAATTTTGATTATTAAGTATTACGATTTAAATCATGTTAATGATTTTTGATAAATTTTAATTAATTTAATAATATTTAAAATGTTAAATGGTGATTTTTATGTTAAGTAGTGTAACCCTAGAATTGCTAAGCCTAGAGACTAACCATGACCATGGGAGCCTAGTCATGTGATTAGAATTACAAATTACCACTTTCTAGCCTAAAGGGTATTTTGGTCATTTTTGACTTTTAGTGAAAATAAATTTTGATTAATTAATTATGTGCTAATCTATTTGTTAAGCCTTAACCTAGAAGTTGTCCTAACCTAGATATTAGTCATGAGCCTAGATATTAGATTAGAAGCTTCCATCATGACAAGGTTAGGAATATATAGATATTATTGAAGTAGGATATTTTCCCTTAAGATATTTGTAGAAAGAAAGTCTTAGGATTAAATTGAACCAATTATTGGACTTGAAATTATATGGAGAAGCCTTAGCCACCCATCTACATCTAAACCCTAACCCTAGTCCTTTCCAACATCCATCAAGATCCCTTCCCTTATTTAAACATCTCTTCACAAATTCCTTGCCTCTTTTAACACCTACAAAGAAACCCAAACTAGTTCTTCCCTAAATTCCTCCCCCTTTATCCAAATTGATCCCAAATTGAGGCTACTCTCTTGTATTAAGATTCACAACAGTAGAGGAGGCTAGTGGAAGCTTGCTATCAAGAATTTGAAGAGCATTTGGCCATAGCTTATGGAGGGAACAACTCACTAAGGAGCCTTTTCATTGAGTTTGAACTCTCAATAGGTAAAACACTACAGACCCTAATGAATTCTTGATTTCTTTCCATAGTTGTATCCATCTAGGTGTCCCCTAGCTGTAGAGTGAGTTTGGTAGGATCTTGTGTCCATTTAGTATGCGTATCGGACACGTATCGGTGTTTTTAAATACATGTTTGATAAAATGCCACTGTGAAACTTTTATGCATGTTTTCTGAAAAAAATTACATATTTGTGTAGCCCTTGGCATGCTGATCACGAATCATACACACTGAGCACATTTTTGAGCCGTGTTCGTGTCCAAAATAGACACGAACCGACAGTACGAGGCTCGATTTACTGTCCTGCTGCCACAGTATTCTTGTGAGCTGTGCAGGTCACGTGGTGGCCTACCACTTTGTCAGAGGGTCGGGGTAATGACTGATATATCACCCTCCGAGACACTCTCGACTTCGTGTCGTGTCGGACACAAAACTCGACCAGCATCGATTTTGTACTGAACCGAGCACCCCTAATTCGAGCCACTGATACGTGCTCGACACGCGAGCACGTATCGAATTGGACACGAATCATGGAGTATAACCTCTAGCCCTATGTCTAATCTAACCCTAGGCACAGACACGAGTCATCTCATCGATGTGTCGTATCCTTTTGGACACGAAATGACAACACGATGAGTACTGGTACACAGTACACTGATACACTTTATTTTCCTGATTTTGACACAGTGTTGGGATGACCTGGACACATTTATGACACTGACATGTTGACACATTTCTGAGCTTTCATTTCCCCCTTTCCTTTCATATTTCCATGTGCACTTTTGATGTATATATGTATGTATCAGAATGTGGTTGCTGATGTATGAACACTGAACTGTGGGTTGTATCTTGAGTTGGTTTTACCTGTGTATTACCTAATTTTCTGTGATTTCCAATTGATAGAGAGTTAGGGTTTTGATTCTTAATTCCTAATTGATTCTCCGATTTTGAAATATTAGTTTTGATGTATATATTCATGTAGATTTGTATATATCTATGTTTGTATACATGTTTATAAATATAGACTGTTAACTGTGAATTAATTTCCTGAGATTGCTAATTTTCCTGAGTTTTCCAGAAATTGCCAAGTTATTGGAGTTAGGATTTGATTCTAATTCCTATGTGTTTCCCCAAGATTTTGAAATACTGATTTTCATATTGATGTGTATATATATATATATATATATATATATATATATGTTCACTGTTTACCTGTGGTATCATGAGTTGGGTTTCCAGATATTGAGTTGAACTGAAATATGGGGTATGATTTGATGATTGGTTTAATCGCAGGATTTGAGTTCAGTTTGGGATGTTCCCAGTTGAAGTTAAGTTTCGTGTGTATATATATATATATATATTTTAATCGTGTGTATATATATATATATATATATATATATATATATATATATATATATATATATATATATATATATATATATATATATATATATAAAAAATATATATATATAAAAGAAAAAAAAATATATCTGTGGTATCATGTGTGTGTGTGTGTGTGTGTGTGACTATAAGTATATACATGTAGAGTATATATATAGTTATGTATATAAATGTTTTCATTTTGGTTTTGTTCTAATTTAGGTTCAGTTTTCCCCCAGGATTTTGTGTGGGTTTTGGGATTGATTTCCAGTTTTATAGTTAAAGTATATATATATATATATATATATATATATATATATATATATATATATATATATATATATATATATATATATATGTCTTAAATATTATATATATATATATATATATATATATATATATATATATATATATATATATAATATATATATTTTACATATAAATATATATATATATATATATTTATGTCTTAATATTTAAGACATATATATATATATATATATATATATATATATATATATATATATATATATATATATATATATATATATATATATATA
Organism: Iris pallida; assembly: GCA_029216955.1. Taxonomy (NCBI): domain Eukaryota; kingdom Viridiplantae; phylum Streptophyta; class Magnoliopsida; order Asparagales; family Iridaceae; genus Iris; species Iris pallida. The sequence goes on from JANAVB010039017.1 coordinate 4,609,029, forward strand.
TATGACTATGTACATATATGTTTTGGTATAGGATGTTAGTTATGCTTGATGTTAATGATAATTAGTATTCACTTGAAGTTACCTATTAGCCTTTTTCCTGTACACTCATCCACACATACACACAATATTTTGCCAACATTCCTTTCACCTATATATATATATATATATATATAAAATATATATATATATATATATATATATATATATATATATATATATATATATATATATATATATATATGTGTGTGTGTGTGTGTGTGTGTGTGTGTGTGTGTGTGTACCCTATACGTATGTACCATGTATAATTGTGAAAGTGATTTAATATAGGAGACACTAGATATATATAATTTGACATGTTGCGTGCTAGTTTAGACTATAGCATTAGGCTATGTGTTAGCCCTATGGTTTAGCTATGTGTTGGTTTAACATGTGACCTATAGGCTATGTATTGTAGTTTGGTTCTTAGGCTTGACTTGTTAGACCTAGAATTGACTTGTTAAGCCTAGATTAGACTAAATTAGACTAGTTGACCATGGTTGACCAAACCCTAACTAGTTCGACCTAGTTTGACAAAGATTGACCTAGTTTGACTTTTAGAGTTGACCAGAGTTGACCAATAGTTGAGTTTGGCCCAGATTTACCTAGAAACATGTAGATGCATTGTACTCTTCAAATTATATCCCTTTGTATACATCATGACTTGTGTTGCTCCAAATAGGACTCAGTTGCCTCGCTTCGAACTTTATATTCTCACAGACATTCAAATTTTAGGCGAGTACATTCTCTGATCATTTCATACTTGCTAGGACTTATAATCATGTTCCAGACTACTTTACTTGATGTTAACACTTGTTATCACGGATTAGTACTATATGGATCATTCATGAGATATTATCCCATCATCGGATACATCGGGTATTTCGTGTTCGTGTACTTTATCATGGACATCATGTACTACTTGTGTTCGTGTTATTCGTGTACAAATCGTATGAAATCGTGTACTCTCATATGCTCATATGATCATTGTGTACATACTATACTTCGTGTACAATAACATAACTTGACTGGATCCTTGTGTATTGATTAGGGATGGGGGAGTAGAAGTGGTTATGTGATCAATCTTGTAGTTACTCGTGTGCAACCTCTGTAGATTACACATGTACAACATCGTGCCGTTTACATAACTGTCTTGTGCGCTGAATAACTAGTCACTTACAGTTCTTACTTATCGTATATATTTCCAGTTTACAGGTATTTCTCTTATTTTCGTGTACATCTTCTTACAGTTCATGTATCTTACTCTTTTGCATGCTTTATATTTTCTGCCATGATATAAACTGCGTGAGATGTATTGTGCTCATTCCTGTCCTGACTGGACCTGTTGAAAATATTACAGATGACACCGAGGAGTTCTGTCCTACGTACTATGGAGCAATCCTAGACGATACTTGCGATCTGTACTCTCAGGAGGACCCAGCTCTAGCTGATGTTATCACCCCTACTGCCTAGACTAGTTTGGTTAGGCTTTATCTTACTTTGTTGTTGTCATTTAAGACTTTGAGATTTATTATGTTTTGATGTTGTTGTTGTGTCATATAGACACTTAGACTTATTTCTCTTCTGTTTGTATTTCCTTTGAGATTATCATATCTATCATATTGTACTTTCTACCTTAGACTTGTGATTGAGTTGTACTTTGTATTGTCCTACAATTGGAGTGTACATACTGTACCGGTACCTTATATATTATGTTAGATGATTACGACCTAGAACATCGTTCTATCGTCGACACTGCGACGTAGGCTGGACGTACCCACTTCTCGTTCCCTTATACTGGGTGAGGGTCGTGACAACTTTCCTGTCTCGACACCATGTACAAGGCAGGAAATATGACATGAACAAGAAACATAAGTGCTATCGTGTAACGAGCGTATCAAGAATCAAGTATGATATAACTAACCGTATGATACAGGAATTAGCAATATTGAAAGCAAACAATAAATATACTCGCCTAGGATCCTCTGCTAGTGAAACTGATAATACACATGCGCTCAGAATAGTCCAACTGGCTAGGGTAGCACGTAAAACTGAAAAAATCCACAACTACTCAGTGAGCCACAAAGTCAACTCACACAACAGTCTCCGGATGCTAAAACAAACATCACCAATGAGTTTGGGATAAACAAATGTTTAATAATGCATGTCCAAAATTTCAATTCTAGACACAAGGGCAAAATCATAATTTCAGGTCAAAACGATTTATGTCGTTGGACCCGTTTTGTACCAAAAAGCGTACCAGTACCTATTATCTCTAAAGTTGTCAAACTATATTTCTATAGTTATGGTTTGATGTGACAACCCTATGATATATCCAAAGTTGGATTTCGGTGGATCGTACATAATTTTGCCCGTTGGATCGGGTCGCAAACCCGCTAAAATAGCGTTCCGGTCGTCCTTCTCATAATCGGAACAAACATGGTGTACAGGACCAGAAAAATGATACGGTCCTGTTGGTGCATGTTCCGTCTCGAGATGACGAACGTGCACGAGGTTATGAGCTAGTTTCCAAAAGGGCCAATATAGGGTATCTCGACGGATACGTCTCGATTTCGTCGTGCACACACAGCAAAATTGAGTTTCATCGAATCTCACACGTCGAAAACATCCATACTCATCTTTCGATGCTTATGGGTTGCGACCATATCACCCGGTTTGTCGGGACGCACGTCATATCGAAGATTTTTCTAAAAAGTTTCTATTTTTAAAGATTGTTTTTCCTAATTTTTGAATTCTATTTTCATGGCATACAGAAGATGAAATAAAGAACTACGAATGGGGTTTTGGGGTCCTTTAGGTTGTCTAAAGGATTGTTTAAACAGTTTTCAAATTTTCTAATAGGTTGCTATCAATCGGCCTTCCAAAACAGGTTCATGAAACTGTGACTAGCAGTAATTTCTAGTAATTTTCTTGATCTTTCAAGAATTTTCATGAAAAATACAGATCAAACTAAATCAATATGTTTGAAGGGTTTTGAAGGCGGTCAACTAGGTCACCCGTAGAATTTTACGGCTCAAAGAACTATTAAGCGTCGAGGGAGAAATCGAGGTCGAAAGTTGTATACCTTGCTAACGGAACTGCGAGGTTGCACATGGCTGTGTGCACGCGACCAGCACTGCTGCGGTGGTCAGCGGCTCTCAGGCGGCCGCGCGGTGGCCGGGGATGTTGCCAGGGTCGCGTCAGGTGGAAGGTAAGGAGGGGAAGAGTTAGGGTTTAAGCCTTTCTTTCTCTCGATCTTTCTCTCGTGTATATGTATATACACACGCGGCTGTGTAGTGTGAGTCCCTTTGGATCTGCTTTGTAGTCTTAGGAGTCGGGTCTGTGGGTTGTGTGGGTCTTGTCTTTTCTTTTTTCTTTAATAGATATGTATATATATCTATATATATACATATCCATATATATATATATATATATATATATATATATATATATATATACGCCCACCTCCCATGCCGGTCATGCAAGATTTTAACAACTACATCTTCAGTGCTCATCTAGCCTTCCTCCAGTTCACCGGCAATGCCTTCACCTGGTACAATATGCAGGATGGCGACCGTCGTCAATACTTCCGGCTGGACAAGGCCCTCACGAACGCCTTCTGGCACGGAGTGGGGATCACTACCAACCTGTCCCACTTCAACTCCTCTGAATCAGACCACGCCCCTCTGCTGATTGAAATTAAAAACATTATTAATCCATTAAAAAACTTCCAATTCCTCGATTTCTGGATCAAGCACCCACAGTTTTTGGGCATCGTTGCGGAAGCATGGAATCGAGAGGACTCTCCCAATCCTCTCTCACGGGTGAGCAACAAGCTCAAGGCAACGAGGAGAGCTCTGTCCTACTAGAGTAAACAGGCCTACGGGGACATTTTTTAATCCTTTCGGGTGGCAGAGGACGATGTCACCCGTGCCAAAGCCAAGTTCGCCTCGAACCGCTCCTTAGCAGCCAGGAAAGCCCTGAACCTCACCAAGGCTATGCTCAAATTCAGGCTCAAAGTTGAGACAGCTTTTTGGAAGCAGAAAGTGAGGTTGAAATGGGACAGCAAAGGGGATAAAAACTTAAAATATTTCCATGCCTGCGTCAATGGTCGCAGACAGAAGCTATCGATTCACCATACCACTGACGACGACGGAAATATCATTACAGACCAAAAGAGCATTCAAGCGGCTGCTACGGATTTCTACTCTAAACTGTTCTCCAAAGAGACGGTTCACAAAAATAACTCATGTCTAGATCAAATCCCCTTCCTTATTTATGCAACCGACAACGTCCAGTTGGAACGGCCCCCTACTGCCCAGGAAGTGAAAGATGCGGTGTGGGCTCTGAACGAGCACAGCGCTCCAAGCCCGGACGGCTTTTCGGGGGTATTCTTTCACACATGCTGGGATATTATCAAACAGGACATCACCGAAGCGGCCATTGCCTTCTTCGAAGGCGCCACATACCCCAAATCCATTTCTAGTGCCAAGCTGATCCTTATCCTGAAAAAGGAAAACTCGGAGTCCTTTTGTGACCTATCAGTCTTTGTACATTCACCAACAAGATCATCTACAAGATCATTGCAACCAAGATGGCAGGAATCCTGCCCAAGATCATTTCAGAGGAGCAAAGCAGGTTCGTTCGCAGAAGAAACATCCAGGACAATATTATGCTGGCCCAAGAGTTAATCACCTTCATGAAATTCCTATTGAAATGAGGCAACATCGCTGTCAAAATCGACATAAAGAAAGCATATGACAGATTGGATTAGCAATTCATGATCTGGGTCTTCAGGGCATTCGAATTCTCGGAAACTTGGACCAACATCGTGTGAAGATCCATCAGCAACTCCTGGTTCTCCACAGTCATCAACGGTTAAGCAGAGGGGTTTTTCAAAGCCAATCACGGGGTTAGACAGGGCGACCCTCTATCTTCTACTGTCTTCATCATAGCAGCAGATGCTCTGAGTAGGAACCTTAAAAACATGGTCAGCACCCCGAACTTCCAGCACTATCACACATCCAGCGGATGCCCTATCATCACCCATCTAGCTTTCGTCGATGATTTACTCATCTTCTCCTCCGGAGACGAAGGAGCGGTAGAAGTGGTCCACAACACACTGCAGAGGTACTCTAGATGCTTCGGCCAGAAGATCAATCCTTCCAAGAGCGTTATCTACGCCCACCACAACATCAAGAGAGAGCACGTAATCAAACTCTCTAGCCTTACATCCTTCTCTGTTGACCATCCTCCGTTCTACTATCTCGGTTGTCCTCTAGTGTACGGGAAATCCAACGTTAGCATCTTTGAGAACTTGATCACTAGAATCAGGAAGAAACTCGAAGGGTGGCATAACGCCACTTTATCCCCATACGGTAAGATGACCCTCATCAATCACGTGCTCACCTCCATCCCTATCCATACTCTGGTGGCATGCTCCCCACCCAAGAAGGTTCTTACTTCGATCGAACAGATCTTTTGTAATTTCTTTTGGGAGCATTGTAACGGTCAAGACAAGCATCACTGGGCTAGCTGGGAATCTATGGCTCATCCTACTAACGAAGGGGGGCTGTGATTCACCAAACTCATCCACATCCTTAAAGCTTTTTCGATAAAATTGTAGTAGAATCTCCGTACGAGCAACAACTTATGGACCAGGTTTATGAAGGCCAGGTACATCAAGCACATCCACCCTTCAATGGCCATATCCAACAGCAGATCATCTACGGCCTAGCGGCGGATCCTTATCGGGTGTGACCTTGCCGAGCCTGCGATGAGGCTTCAATTGGGGGTGGGTGATTCGCACCCATTCCTGGAAAGATGGGTTGGGGATAGCATGATCCCGAGTCTCACGGAGACCCTGAGAGACAATAAGATCAGAGACCTGTGGAACTCCACCGCTGACGACTGGAACTGGGATAAAATTCTAGAATGGTCCGATAATGAAACAACGGATAGCATCCGAGTGCGTGGACTACGTATAGGCCGCGAGGCCGATGCGATGAAGTGGTCGTTCGGGGTCTCGGGGGCATTCTCGGTGAGGTCGACGAGAATTACTGTCTGAGGAACCGGGCGGCCGCACCATTCCATTGCGTACTACTGGCATACATGCATCCCTAAGAAGTGGTCGATCCTAATGTGGAGAGTTATTACAAAGAAATTGCCAACGGACGATATCCTCAATACTATTGGAATCAGCTTAACATCAGCCTGTACGTGCTGTTCTGAGCGTCAGATGGGGACTATCGACCACATCTTCTGTCAGGGGAGCCTGTCTGGCAGTATCTGGAGGACCCTTAAACATCGCTACAGTATTGAGCCGGATGGCGGACGCTTGCACGATCTTGCGATCTCCTGGGGTTCAGCCTCCCATGGCCACCAGATCGTCGTAGCGGCCGCCATGTGGGCGATTTGGAAGAATCACACCAAAACGAGATACAAAGGTCACCAATACTCAGCCGACCAGCTCAAACGGGAAGTCTCCCGCCAATGTCGTAAAAGGAGTGCCAGGTGCTCCCACAGCCCGAGAGCATTCTGGTCCTCGCTCCACCCCTAACTCTTGGTTGAGTTGTCTCTCCACCTCTTCTTTCTTTTTGGAGGTATACTTGTATAGGCTTAGTCCTTTTGTGACTTGTATACGTGTGCAGGCTTCAGCATTTTGAGCCTTCTTTAATAAAACGAGAGGGGGTTTTCTTCATATATATATATATATATATATATATATATATTTTTTTTTTTTTCTTCATATATATATTCTTCATATATATATATTTATATATATATATATATATATATATATATATATATATATATATATATTATATATATATATATATATATATATATATATATATATATATTCTCTTTTTTTTTGTTCGGTCATCCATGCACAAGCCCGTGGCCACTGCCACCCAGCCGGCTTGTATGGGAGGGGGCTCGATCCCGGGTCTCCCCGCCGAGAGCCACCCTCTTGCCACTTACGCTAGGAGAGCCGGACATACATACATATATATATATATATATATATATATATATATATATATATATATATATATATATATATATATATATATATATATATATATTATATATATATATTTTATATATATATATATATATATATATATATATTTTTTATATATATATACATACATATATATATATATATATATATATATATATATATATATATATATATATATATATATATATATACATATATATATATATATAAAATAAATATATATATATATATATATATATATATATATATATATATATATATATATATATATATATATATATATATGTATGTATATGGGTGCTGCTATTAGAACTCCTATAATGTCATTCGGCACTGCTCTTTATTTTTTTAACATTAAAATTAAAATCTACCCCTGTATTAAATATGACTTTAAGTTTTGCATGCATGGAGGTAGGAGTATAGGATGACATTTTAGGCGTGATAATAATGTTAATGCATTGACAAATTTGGAATTTGAATGTTAAATAATTAAAGAGGAGTGTCGAATGACATTTTTGGAGTGCTAATAGCTACACCCATATATATATATATATATATATATATATATATATATATATATATATATATATATATATATATATATATATATATATATATATAATACTCAATTAAACCAAAAATACTAATATAATATTTTTCGAGTGTAGGGCTTAAAAATAAAAGTATGTACATGAAATTACTATTTATTTCATACAGAATACATAATCACTAATTATATTTTTATAATTATAATAACCATAATGATAACCAAAATAATGTTAACGAATTAGGGTAACCAAAAATATGGTACATAGCATTAGTAGTCCAAAAATCTCAAAAGTACCCGAGGATATCTAAGAAAATATTTATCCTATAATTATTGCTTGAGTATTGAGTAATATAGATATCAATAAAATATATATAACCATTTCTTAGGAAAATATATCTAGTAGATCATTAAGGTAAAATATGACATCACTCATAAATATATCGACACAGACATCTTTGGACACATCGCATGACTACTTGGGCTTTTGTTTGGTTTGGGTCCAGTCCAGGCTTGTTTGGTACAACCAAGTTTCCTATAAGTTCAATAATCTAATTAATAATTAATTAATCATCTATAGGGGTTAAGTCGCAACTTGGCCTAGTTTTCCTAGTTATAACACACTTATGGTTCGACCTTCCCTACCGTGGCTAATATACTAGTCAAAGCACGCAGCTGCACTATCCGTGCCATGGTTTCTAGTCATCTTGCATTCTAAAACTCAACCATGACTAAGGCCTTATATAATAATAATTTATTTTTATTTATAAAATTCTAAAAATCACCATTTAATTCAAATAAATAATAAAAAAATATTTCAAAATTTTGGGATGAGAGGTTACAAGATCGGATCATCAACTGATAGAATCCACTAAATCAACCTCGTTAATAAGAATACCAGATATACAGGAGAGAGTCATAGAGAGCAGCACTTGAAGAAGCTATGTCACGACCCGCACCCAATACTTGGGCATGAACCGTGTACACGCCCAGCCTACGCTGCAGAGTCGACGGTAGAACGTTGTATCAATATGATGAACAACCATGCAATACAAGGTATATATATATCACAAAGAAAATTATAAACTCCAAAATCTCAACTCAGCCAGTCATAAATAAAGATAGAAATGTCTCACAATGAATAAAGTCTAGAATCAATGAAATCTCTACTACATGTCTCAAATCAACTCATAAAACCCAATACAAGGTCTCAGTACTAACTAGAAATAACTAAAATAGAGCAGCGAGATCCGATGCTGAATAATCCTCCTGAAAAGCAAAGTCCGCCTCTAACTCATCTCCCAAGTATGGGCCATACTGCTCAGGACATACGATCTCATCGCCTTCACCTAAAATTTGTTTGGTTACCCAGACAGGATGGAACGAGTACATTTCATTGAGTGCAGTTCCAATATATAAAAATGACTATATAACTGGGGTTAGCCTTTAGACATATGATTCATAAAATAAAATGAAGAAAGATAAATAAACTGAATAAATAAGAGCAGAAAAGAAATACAACAAATACTCACCAACTGACCGACTGAAGTACCTTTGATATGTGATCGGTCTCGGAATAATTATGCGACACGGTCTACACGGTCTAAAGTTACACGGTCTACAGTTACACGGTCTACAGAAAATATTACAATAAAGAAATACTATCTACAATATAATAATCACGATCTACACAGTATGATGTTAGACGGTCTACATTGTATAAAGCAATAATAAAATACTGTCTACACTGTATAAAGCAAGAATAAATCACGGTCTACACAGTCTAAGGTCAGATCACACATCGTTGGTACTTCACTTCCCTCGACGCCACAAAGAAATAAATTACATAAAAGACTAAAATCACATATCTATCAACTAAACACTGATGTATAGTAAAGATCAATACTGAAAACAAACAATAAACTGTACTCGCCTGGCGTCCTGAGCGGATGGCACGGGTCAGACTCCGAATCGAGGTCCAAGTGACCTATGTTATAAATTCACAATGTCAATAATTGAAAATAAATCAATAGTGTTCCTATCTAATTATCTCTTAGGTTTCTAGTGTCTTGTTTTGTACTCTACCCTCAAATTGAGTTGGTCTCCTAAATCATGGTGTACTCTCCTACAAACCTATGTCATTAGTCTATAGGTTTTCCTTACTCCTAATTAGGAATGGCCAGTCCCCTTCTCCTATTGTGTTTGTCTACTAGTGATATTCAGCATGTTATTCACAGTTTTACCCCTTGGTTTAAGACCACTGTACAATACCTATTGGTTTAGGGTCACTGTACTCTGGTAGGGCAGGACAGCCCATAGGTTTAGCTTTGAAGCATTCCTGCTATAGGTAAATGTATCTGGTTTTGGTTTTAACTAATGCCAGTCTTGTACATCTCTACCTACCCCATTTTGGGTTGCCAAGTACACGAGTTCAGGTGATACTCAAGGCAACTAATACTTCCAATGTTCCCAGTAAATAAAACCTAGACAATTGGTATACTGACTTGGAAACTCTGATGCTATGGATGCTTGGTGCACATGTCCCAAACAGGGACTTGGCAGTTGGTTAGGAATAGGAGTGTGACATAAAGGTTTTGGATTTGGGGAAGCAAGTCTATGAAGTAGGCCTGGCTTCCTTGATTCAGGGGATGAACTCAGGTCTAGGTTGCTAACCATTACCATCTTGATTTAGCTTGGGTTAGAGGCTCTCCTCTCTGGGGTTTGACACTGCTACTGTGATGAACCTCAGGGTATTTCAATTTTCTGTTAGTTAGTAGCTTCACATCAATAGGTACATTATCCCTTATATCCTAGGGTCCTTGTACTCAGAACAAGCTTGCAACAGGTGTAGCTATTTCCAGGCCTCATTAGGATACCTTCTTGTATACTGACACAACATGGAGTTCTGTGAAATTCCAGTGGATATAACCTATTAGCTAGTCTAGGATTTTATTGATGTTACTATGCCTATGGCAATTCACTGACCAAGTAAATCTGAATATATACATATATATATCCTCCTTTCCATCTGTCCTACACTGGAACATGCAAATACCAGTGTGCATTTGGGAATACTCTCTGGGTTTCAAGCCTATGGTAATGTACTATTTCAAGTATTAATTTCATATCAGATCATGGATGGGAAAGACCTGTCAGGATGTTATATGTGGGGAAACTTAGATACCTAGAGATTTTTTCTCTGATACATTAATTACCAGCCTAGGATCCTCTTCCATTCTCGACTGGGTAACCCCACTCCATGGGTGACCAGTTTAGCCTCTTAGGATGCAGCATTAGGACTTACCTACTGTCCTTGGGTTAGATACATCAGTTGGTATCCCCCATGAATCATAGGCAGGCCTTGCCTACATCTTCCTGACCGGCATAAATTACTCAGGAAAACCATATGTACCAGATACTCTCCTATTAACCCATGAACAGTGGCCTACAGCTATCCCCTGTTATTACTCCCTATGAATCCATGAATACTATTTCTTATACACTAAACTATTGGGTCTTTTCACACCACAGGGCTATACTCCTAGTCCTCTACTAGAGACTCTTAGGTATTGCTTCGAACACTATGTGTAATCAGATGTGCAAGTGGGGGCATGGAGAATACCTGGTATTGCGATTGCAAAGGTTGGATGATTCCACAGGTTCTTCCTTTGTATTGCTACGGCGGATATAGTTTCTGCTAGGGTTTGAAGGGGAAAACAGTCCTGGATTTGTCCATACATATATATAGGTGGGGGATGGATATGGTCGAAGGGAGAATTTAAAGAATTCAAACTATTTGAATTCAAAACATGTCCTATCCTTTGCTATTTGAATCTCCACCAGGAGCTCGACACAATCAGAATCATACTTGGTTTAGAACATGAAAATTAACAATGAAGCCCCTGCACATTCTACTTTTGCAATTGAAGTCCTTTTATCAATACATGTATATTTATATATGTAGTAAACTGGTGTCTAAGTTTTAAGAATGAGAAATTAGATAAATAATAAATAATTAAAGAGTTTAAAATTAGATGGGGCTTACAAGTCTACCCCCTTAGGAAAATTTTGTCCTCGAAATTTAGGGTAGGCAAGAGGTAGAGAAAAAGAAAAGAAAGAAAAAAAACCTCATGGCTCAAAAAGAAAAGGATAGCGTTCGCGCATTTCGTCCTCCCTCTCCCAAGTGGACTCGCCTGGGGAGTGGTATCTCTACGCGACACGAACCAAGGGGATTACTTGATTCCTTAGCACCTTCTCTCTGCGGTCCAGAATTTCCACGGGCTGCTCCTGGTAGCTGAGACTCGGTCCCACTTTGATCTCTGAATGGTCCAAGACATGGCTGGGGTCCGCCACGTATCATCGCAGCTGGGATACATGGAACACGTTGTTGCACTCCCGTTAGTGCAGGCGGCAAGGCTAATCGGTATGCTACTGCACCAATTTTCTCGAGGATCTTAAACGGCCCAAAGAAACGTGAACTGAGTTTGCCGCCTTTACCGAAACGGATAGTGCCATGTGTCGGAGAAATTTTTAAAAACACCAAGTCACCGACCTAGATGCACAAAATGTTAACACGAAACTCATACCACACATGTAATTAAATCTTAATAATAATTTATACCTCAAACTCCAACGGTCTACGATGACTGTCGGCCCAGTGCTTCTGCCTGTCCTGAGCCATATGAAGCCGCTCTCTAATCATCTTGACCTTCTCTGCAGCATCTACTACCATCTCCGGTCCCAGCAGAGCACGCTCTTCTACATCGTCCTAAGACAGCAGGGTACGACATCTCCGACCATACAACGCCTCAAAAAGGGACATCTCGATACTAGCTTGGTAGCTGTTGTTATAGAAGAACTCCACGAGATGAAGGTTGTCCTTCCAAGAGCCGCCAAAATCTAGCATGCATGTCCGCAGTATATCCTTGAGTGTCTGAATGGTCCGCTCTGACTGTCCATCCGTCTGCGGATGATATGCAGTGCTAAACTTGAGCGCTGTGCCCAAACTAGCCTGTAGGCTCGTCCAAAAATGAGATGTGAACCTGCTGTCTCGATCTGACACGATACTCACTGGAACCCCGTGTAGTCTGACTATCTGCTTCACATAAAGCTCTGCCAGCTTCTCTGTGGATAACCCTACTTTAAATGGAATAAAGTGGACCGATTTGGTCAACCTGTCGACGATGACCCAAATCGCATCCTTTCCGCCCGATGACCGTGGAAGACCGGAAATGAAATCCATAGTGATGTGTTCCCACTTCCACTTGGGTATCGGTAGCGGCTGCAGCAATCCTCCTGGTCTCTGCCTCTCGGCTTTGACCTGCTGACATACGAGGCACCTAGAAACGAAACAAGCCACTTCCCGTTTCATACCATACCACCACACGTGGTTGTGTAGAACCTTGTACATCATATTGGCTTCCGGATGTAGAGAATATTGGGAACGGTATGCTTCCTGCATAACTTCTTCTCTCAACTCCCTACTAGGTACACAAAGCCTCGTCCCGTGCCGCAACGAACCATCCTTTGCAATGATGAAATCATCGAGCAAACCTGCTCGTGCCCGTGCTATGATGCTCTTCAGTTGCTCATCCTGGTGCTGTGCCTCCCGAATCCTGTCCATCAGCCCTGACTGAATCTGCATGCCCATCATCTGCATCTCGGCTCCTGGGATGATGATCTCGATGCCCAAACTCTCCAAATCCGCTAATAAGTGACGATCTCGAGTTAAGCACATTGCTACGGGATACTTGCTCAAGGCATCCGCAACAACGTTAGCCTTTCCTGGATGATACTGTAGAGAAATATCATAGTCACTCATCAGCTCAAGCCATCTGTGTTGCCGCATGTTCAACTCCTTTTGCGTAAAGACATACTTCAAGCTTTTGTGGTCAGTGAAGATTTTCACTCGCTCTCCGTAAAAATAATGTCTCCACAGCTTCAAGGCAAAGATCACGGCTGCCAACTCAAGATCGTGAGTGGGATAGTTCTTCTCATGTGGTCTCAACTGTCGAGATGCATAAGCTATCACTATTTTGTTCTGCTCTAGGACACAGCCCAGTCCTTTGCCCGAGGTATCACTATAAATGGTGAAACCTCCCGATCCCGAAGGCAAAGCCAAGATAGGGGCTGTCGTCAGTCTCTTCTTCAACTCATCGAACGCAGCCTGGCAATCCTCCGTCCATACGATTTCTACATCCTTCCTTGTGAGCCTAGTGAGCGGCTCTGCAATCCGAGCGAAGTCCTGCACGAACTTCTGATAGTACCCTGCTAGCCCCAAGAAACTTCGTATCTCTGCCACTGTAGTCGGAGTAGACCATGCTTCCACTGCGGTCACCTTCTTCTGATCGACGTATATACCGTCGCCAGTTACCACATGACCAAGGAACTCTACCTTGTCCAAGAAGAACTCATATTTCGAGAGCTTTCCATAGAGCTTCTCCTTCTTGAGGGTCTTTAGCATGATCCTCAGATGTTCCTCGTGCTCCTTCGGTGTTTTTGAATAAATAAATATGTCATCGATAAACACCACCCCGAACATGTCAAGGTACGGATGGAATACCTTGTTCATTAAGTTCATGAAAACCGCCGGAGCATTAGTCAACCCGAATGGCATCACCATGAACTCGTATTGTCCGTACTTGGTCCGGAAGGCAGTCTTTGGTATATCTTCTTTCTTCACCTTCAACTGATGGTAGCCCGACCTCAAATCTATCTTGGAGAATACCCGCGCGTCGCTCAACTGATCGAAGAGATCGTCTATCCTCGACAGCGGATATTTGTTCTTGATAGAGTGGTTATTCAAGGTTCGGTAGTCGATGCACATTCGTACCGTACCATCTTTCTTTGGCACAAAGAGGACAGGGGAGCCCCATGGCGACGAAGTCTCTCTGATGAACCCTTTTTCTAGCAATTCGTCTATCTGCTTCTTCAATTCTTCAGCCTCCTTGTTGTTGATCCGATATACTGGTTGCGCCGTCGGTTTTGCGCCTGGTACTAGATCAATAGCAAACTCGATGTCCCTGTCTGGCGGCAATCCTGGCAAGTCTTCAGGAAAAATGTCTATGAACTCCGTGATGATGGGATGTAGGATCTCCTCTCCCTCAATCATAGCTCCGCAAATAGCTTCGTGCTGCTGCTCTACTGCTCCTCTCACGAACTCGAATGTCGGTACCCCCGGAGGACTGAATATAACACATCCTCGGTGGCAGTCTATACTGGCAAAATTCTTACTCAACCAATCCATACCGAGAATGATATCAAAACTCGGTAGTGGCATTACGAGTAAGTTGGCGCTCAACTCTCTACCTCCCAAGGTGATGCGCCGCCTTATACAAATATCCTTGACTAGGATAATACCTCCGCCTGTCATAATTTTGCAACTACCACCCAATGATACAAACGCTATACTATGCTTGAATATAAAAGCTACAGAGATAAAACTATGGGATGCACCGGAATCAAACAAAGCTATAGCGGGAATATAATCGAGAAGTATGGAACCTGCTATCACATCTGGTATGGGCTCGGGCTCCTCAATAGCCATAGCAAAAGCTTGGCCTTGCCTGGGTGCTCCTCTCTGCTGGTGCCGAGCGAACCGCTGCTGCTGAGTGGCCAGCGGTGGTCCTCGCGGCTGTGGGGTAGCTGGTCCTCTCTGTGCTGGAGATGTCTCTCGTCCTGCTTGGTTGGGAGCCACTACGAAATCCTTCAGCTGATGTGAAGGTGATCCACAGTATAAACACGATCCAAGTCTTGCTCTATAATCGTCCCAAACGTGTCCGTTCTTTCCGCAAAAGGTACAATACGGGGCCTGCTGGAACTGCCTCTGCGTCTGCTGTGTCTGGGTTCTGGCCGGACCTCGGTGCTGCTGATGTGCTGGGGCTTTACCGGTGGATTGGAATTGTTGCTGCACTACAACAAAAAGACCTATTAATGACGCTTGATAAGTAGATTTCATGACGGCTGATAAAGAAGCGTCATCAAAGTTCGAAATACCTTTTTCCTATGACGGTTTAGGCTATTCTGGGCTTTTTATAACGTTTATAAAACAAAGCGTTATTAATAATTTAGAGCGGTGGCAAACTTTTGATATTTTTTAAGTTTAATTATTGGCAAAATTCTTGCTATAGCTCCTCTCCCCCAAAATATTCTGGTCTTCTTCTTCTCCTCCTTTCTTCTCCCTCCTCTCCCCCAACTCCAAAACCCTAACCCTAGATCCAAAATCTTCGAGGAGGGCCTCACGCTCCTCGTCGCCCTCCAGGACAAGCTCGAGGCCGCCGTGCACGCGATCGACAAGAACGCGAAGGAGGAGCGTTAGGGTTCTTCTCGTCCTCTTCTCTGCTCTATACTATTATGTACGCACTTCCTCACTTCCCACCTCCTCACTCTCCCATTGGTCACTCTTACGGATCTGGTAGATTTTGGTGCTGTGATTGTTGTTTGGTCTTTCTGGAGGCTAATTTATTCTTTTAATTTTCTATTGGATCCTTAGATTAGCGTTTTGACATCGATGGTTAAATCTAGGGTTGTTGATTTCACATAAATTGTTGCAGGTGTTAGTGGCGTGTACGGACACGTATCGCACATGCGTCGCGCACGCGTCGAACACGAGAAAATAAACTTGGAGCACGTCCGAATCAGTCTGCAACGTTACGAAAGAAAGAGGAAATAAAACCCCCAAATTTCTGCTTCTTCTCCACCGAAAAGTCCCAAATCCCTCTCTCTCTCTCTCTCTCGATTTTAATCATCACATGGCTCTGCGCTTCTCCAATAAAATTAACACAGTTTGCTCCTCCTCCTCCTCCTCCAGCTCCATAGCCATCGTTCAAACCCTAATTTCTTTAGCAGCTCTTGATTCCTTCCTTCTCTGTAGCTTTGAATCCAATGCAGTCCCTTTTTGTAGTCGTCGCTCCGAGTCCTGGTTCTGACCGCCACCGCCGCCGCTTCGGAGGTCGCCTTTGCCTTTTCGTCATAGGGAGGAGTAAGTTTTGGCTCGGCTTTGAACTGGAATTATACGATCTCGGCCTTCGAAATTATCGATACTTCATCTATATTTATAGTTTCCAAGTTTGATCTATAGAGAAGTAGGAATTGATCATTTGTCGACGGGTTAGGAAGGAATTATACGGGAACTAAAATTATCGGAGAATCATCGAACTTATTTGATGGTTCTGCTAATGATTCGAGAAGGATTGAGAATTGGAGCTTTGAAGTCCCATCTCATAAGTTCAGACTGAGGCTTTGAAGCCATGCATAGTCAAATTCTCAATATATTTAGTGATGTTGGTGGTAGAAAATATAGCAAATTCTCAGTAGCACAGAATGTTAGAATCACCCTACAGAGAAGATATCAAAACGTTCTTGTTGACAGTTGGCGGCAGAAGCAGTTGGAGATGTTTCTGGGAATTAGGCTCTTCAAGCATCTGCCTTCAGTTCCTGTTCATCCTCTAAAGGTACTGATTATTATTCATTAGTTACTTACAATTTACAACATTTATTTGACATGATTGTTTATATTATGGTTTACTTTCTTGTTTGGATAAACTGTTATTGTGTTATTTCTTGCTATCTTCTTGTTGCTTCTGGACTAACATTCATGTTTGACAATAAAATAGAGAGTTTTATTTGGTATATGATGGCCTAGTAACTTGTTCTATTAAACTGGAGAAAATTATTTATCGTCTTGTATCTTGTATTTAATTGAAGCCTTTCAACTACTTCTGTCTGGTTTTCAAAGATTCTTTGGTTTGAGCTTGCAATGTTTGTAACATACTGCTGATATAAATTTTCAAAGACCAGATGAACAAATTTTAAGCAGCCATTATGCCTAGAGCTAGGACGGCTATCATAGTATCTTCTTGTTCACATGACCAAAATAAAAAGTTCACAGGTGGCATCTACAAAATGAGAATATTTATCAGGAAAAAGAAGATCTAAATGTACTGGCGTCAAACTGTCTAAAGGGAAAATAAAAGTGAAACTTTGGTGACATGTTCGAATAAAAATAAGTATTTTTATGAGTATCTGGTGATAGCTGATAATTCAAAATTCACAATGCCCTAGATCATGCATTAATTTTAAGCTACTTTTGCTTTTGCACTAGTCAAAAAGTACTATAAGGAGGTAACATGCTTCATTTTATTTTTACTTGGTATGATAACTAGGTGTGACAGGCTTAAGAGGTGAGTTTGTTATTTAGGATTGAAGTTTGAGGAAGCGTATTAATTTTTCTTATATTTTTGTTTTATGTTTACTTATCTATTATTAGGTTTATTGAAAATTTCTGCTTTACGGTGGTTTAAGAAGATTTCCCAAGAATTTATGCAGTGACAGGTGGCTAAGAGTAGAGGTTTGCAGTGGAAGAATGCAAATTTAACATATTTATGGACACTACTTAGTCACTCTAGACTCTCTATAATTGGTAATTATAAGAGTTCTAATATAAGTGCAAAAGCCTCTTTTGCTCTGGTTTGTGTAGAATATTTTTGTGGGAGAAGGTGCCTTATTCTTTCTGCTTACTTTCTTTTGTATGCTATTCTCCTATCTTAAGCTTTTGCTGCTTTGCATACATATGAAGCTTCTTTCTGAAAGATAGGAACTTGTTATAGGAAGATATAAGAACTATATATCAAATTTTTAGAATTGTTTTCCTTCTTGAAGTATATTTGAATCAATGCCAGATGTCCCAAATCGCAGATGAATGCACTATCTATTTAAAAGAGTGAATTAATTTCCGTTTTTTCTCCAAGGTCCACACTACTGGTATCGGAGTTGTTTCGGGCCCTTCTTATGAGGAATTTTGACGGTTTTGGATCGGAGTTTCGAAGTTCTTGGTTTTGGAAAGCCAAAAAATACTAAGAAGTTATTAGAAAATTAGAAATATTTATGATACATATATGACTAGTTTTATGTATTACTTGTTTCCAGTTAGTTTTGAATGAAATAATATTCAACTTTGTCAATCTTTTACCTGCTATGGATATTATTGTTTATTTACTTGCGTTTAGACAAAGTACACATGCAATAGATAGTTTAGAATATAATAATATTAAAACGAGAGTGTTGTGGTCGGACTGAGGCTGGCAACCTATCATAAAACCCAAACTAACCCATACAAACAGCAAAAAAACGTCTATTCCAAATTTTGGGGTCCGCTCCCGCAGACCCATTTGATGATGAAAACTTGAATTTCTAAATCATTGTTATTCAACATTAGTTTTCCATCATCTTACTCTCTAATTGTTACTTGACCACTATCGAGTTGTGGATCTGTTTATCTTGATCTCTCTCTTGGTACGAAATCTTTTCTTCTTCTAAACTTATATAATAACCAGGTCAACCATGCCAACTTTTGTCTGCCTATGAATTCTGTCGGTACTTTTGATTCTCTGACAATGCATTTTTGAAGATAACTGGAGGAGACTGTTAATTCTGTTAGCAAAGGGAATCATAATAAATTTATCA
The DNA here is from genome assembly GCA_029216955.1 of Iris pallida. Classification (NCBI taxonomy): domain Eukaryota; kingdom Viridiplantae; phylum Streptophyta; class Magnoliopsida; order Asparagales; family Iridaceae; genus Iris; species Iris pallida. The sequence continues at coordinate 4,628,102 of JANAVB010039017.1, forward strand.
ATTGCAGATAGGAAAACAATTCCCTTAGTCAAGGTTTTCCATTATAGTACTACCAGGAGGAACATTTTGATCAACATTTTAGTCTTGTATGAATCACATAAGAGTTAAAGCACAAGATTTAGGAATGGAAAATGTACCACATGTTAACATTAAGGAATGATCTAGACTCCTTTTCTAGGCTAATTGAAGGTATCTCTTGGTTTCATGAGCTTAAAACTCCATAACCAAACTATACCTTCCCACCGATTATCCTTTGATTTTAGTTACAAGTAGTTTTCTTCATGGAAACTACCTTTTACTAGTTACGTAGAACAGAAAAAATGATGTTTATGTAAAGTTCAAAGTCGTTGAATGATTAATTCTTTTGTGGAGCTTTTTTGATTACTTATGCCCACAATTATCCATACTGGGTCGAAATAGGATACAAGGATAATGATAAATTGTTCTTTGTTTTTCAAACTAGCTTTGAGTGTGATTAATGTATTTTATATGCATGATTTTAGTTTCTGAGACTTGTGGGAGGATCACATTGAAACTATCAAGAGGTGCTTAAATATGAAGTCGTTTAGTTAATTTTAGTACAATCATCACCAGCATATTGTAGTTGTAGGCTTCTAGAAGCCCTCTCGTCTTTTTCATATTTTTGAAAGATGTCTTAATCAAACTTCATCATATTAACTCTATGACAGGCATCTTTATCCCTTTCTAGATTTGCTTGTTAGCTTAATCTTATTCTAAAATTTATAATATCGGTTTGAAGTTCGACAACCAATAGCTGAGAGTAGCAATGAAATCCCACACATTTATCTAGAATAGTTCCTAATAGAGACCGAAGGGGGAGGGGTTTTGAACTGAAACCGCACCACGTGGCGCCTCCCCTTTTGGGCTGGGATGAGTTTTCCTTTTATCTAACTCTATTCTCTTTACTGGATCTAGCAGGTTGACTACTTTGTAGATTGCTATGGCTCTGGTGCCAATGATAGATTATGGGTGATTGGTGGCACAGGCTCAGGGATAAGAGGATGAGGCTCTCCCACGACGGCGCCGGCTGCAGCAGCACCAAGTCGTCGCTCAGCTGCGACACTACTTCTCTTTGGGACTCCCGATATCTTCAAGAGATGGCAGAGAGAAGATCCATGGTCAGAATCTACTTAAGTAAATATTTCTAATAATTAGGTTCGCAAAAGAGAGATTTATTCCTATTTTTTGGGTACATTCTGTATTTGGATATTCAATGTAATAAAGATGTTGATATGTACTCTATTTTGGGAAATGTAATAAAGATGGTGATATATAATATTAAGTTTTTGGAACGTAATATATTCTGTACAGTATAGAGCATTATAAATATGCTAATTTGAATAGTATAAAGTGTTATAAATGTGCTGCATTGAGCCTATACATATTATCTATTCATGACGTTTTAAAATTGTTCTGAATTGTGCACTATATATTAACTATTCATAACGCTTTTATAGAAACTATTCATGACGGTTTCTTTATGACGCTTTTAAAAAACATTTATAACACCCGTTTTCATAACAGTTGCTGTAGAAAAAAAAGCGTCATGGTTCGTCATTAATGACGCTTTTTAGCCGTCATTAAAAGGGTTTTTTGTTGTAGTGCTGGTGCTGGAAGGTCCTTGGCTGCAACTGTTGACGCTTCGCCTGTGTTTGTTGATGGCTGCCTCCGCTAAAAGTGTCTCGACTCCTCTTCGGCCTGTAGTTCAGTTCTTCCTCCACTACTTGGGCGACCTCCAGAATCTCCTCGTAGGTAGTAGCTCGGCTGGTGGCAATGGCTAAGCGAATCTCGTGCGATAATCCCTTCCTGAACCGCCGTGCTTTGTCTTCCGGGGTGCTGACTAAGTTCTCCGCAAAGTGACTGAGGCGTGAAAACTCTGATGTGTACTCGTCAACGGTGAGGTTGCCTTGCTCCAGATGCTCGAACTGGATCACTAGCGCCTCTCGTGCTACATATGGATAGAACTTCTTCTTGAACAACCGCTTGAACTCCTCCTAAGTTATGTCTGGAGCAGAAAAGCGGGGCTCGCTTTGGTACTATGTTCGCACGATGTCGAAAAGTTGTCCACTGACTGACTCTATCTTCAGATCTTCTGGGACTCGGGCCATCTTCAGATACCTCTCCACGTTCTCCAGCCATTCATCAGCGTAGACGATCCCCTCTGTCCCGTAGAACGGCATGGGCCAAAGTCCATGAAGTGCTTGGGATTCCCCGGTTGTTGTCGGGGAGCATCTCGAATCTGAAGTGCCTCTCTCAGAGTGTCCTAAAACATGTTGGCCTGCTGCTGGATGATCCCGAGGAGTGTGACATTATCCAGCGCTGGTGGCGGCGGCAGTGCAGGATGTATAGTAGGTACTGGGTACATCGCTGGAGCTGGATGCATGGCTGGTGCTGGGTACATATAGGGAGCCTGCTGCATCGTAGGTATGGAATACATGACTGGTGCTGGATGCATCGTAGGTAGTGGATAAACTGCTGGTGCTGGTGGAGGAATGGGTGCTGGTGCTGGCGTCTGCGGAGGAAACTGTGGTGGAGGTGGAATGTCGTCCCTGCGGAACCTCGAGAACTGTGGCTGAGCCGGTCCGCCCTGGTGAGTAAGCTGGCCTCCCTGAGTCGGAGGGGTCTCGTAGGTGAAAAATCCGCCAGCTGCCGGTGGCGTGTTCAGTGCGGCGTTGTTCCTGTCTTGCGAGTCCATTGGCTGAAAACAAGAAAATTTATTAGACGATAGAACGATTCAAACAGGATGCATAAGATACTTGAAATCGAATATAGAAGTCAATGATGCAATTTTCAACTCACGAAGACAGTCCTTAGGTCCCTATTCCTAATCCTAGTCACAGGCCCGCAGTAGTACGACTAACTTAAGTACTACCACGGTTTCGCTGGCCTTACGAAACGTCGACCTGCATTGGCCACCATAAAAACGTGTCACGACCCGCACCCAATATTTGGACATGAACCGTGTACACGCCCAGCCTACGCTGCAGAGTCGGCGGTAGAACGTTATATCAATATGATGAACAACCACGCAATACAAGGTATATATATATCACAAGGAAATTTATAAACTCCAAAATCTCAACTCAGCCAGTCATAAATAAAGATAGAAATGTCTCACAACGAATGAAGTCTAGAATCAATGAAATCTCTACTACATGTCTCAAATCAACTCATAAAACCCAATACAAGGTCTCAGTACTAACTAGAAATAACTAAGATAGAGCAGCGGGATCCGATGCTGAATAATCCTCCTGAAAAGTAAAGTCTGCCTCTAACTCATCTCCCAAGTATGGGCCATACTGCTCAGGACATACGATCTCATCGCCTTCACCTAAAATTTGTTTGGTTACCCAGACATGATGGAACGAGTATATTTCATTGAGTGCAGTTCCAATATATGAAAATGACTATATAACAGGGGTTAGCCTTTAGACATATGATTCATAAAATAAAATAAAGAAAGACAAATAAACTGAATAAATAAGAGCAGAAAAGAAATACAATAAATACTCACCAACTGACCGGCTGAAGTACCTTTGATATATGATCGGTCTCGGGACAATTATGCGACACGGTCTACACGGTCTAAAGTTACACGGTCTACAGTTACACGGCCTACAGAAAATATTGCAATAAAGAAACACTGTCTACAAGATAATAATCACGATCTATACAGTATGATGTTACACGGTCTACATTGTATAAAGCAATAATAAAATACTGTCTACACTGTATAAAGCAAGAATAAATTACGGTCTACAGGATCTAAGGTCAGATCACACATCATTGGTACTTCACTTCCCCCGACGCCACAAAGAAATAAATTACATAAAAGACTAAAATCATATATCTATCAACTAAACACTGATGTATATTAAAGATCAATACTAAAAACAAATAATAAACTGTACTCGCCTGGCGTCCTGAGCGGATGGCACGGGTCAGACTCCGAATCGAGGTCCAAGTGACCTATGTTATAAATTCACAATGTCAATAATTGAAAATAAATCAATAGTGTTCCTATCTAATTATCTCTTAGGTTTCTAGTGTCTTGTTTTGTACTCTACCCTCAAATTGAGTTGGTCTCCTAAATCATGGTGTACTCTCCTACAAACCTATGTCATTAGTCTATAGGTTTTCCCTTACTCCTAATTAGGAATGGCCAGTCCCCTCCTCCTATTGTGTTTGTCTACTAGTGATATTCAGCATGTTATTCACAGTTTTACCCATTGGTTTAAGACCACTGTACAATACCTATTGGTTTAGGGTCACTGTACTCTGGTAGGGCAGGACAGCCCATAGGTTTAGCTTTGAAGCAATCCTGCTATAGGTAAATGTGTCTGGTTTTGGTTTTAACCAATGCCAGTCTTGTACATCTCTACCTGCCCCATTTTGGTTGCCAAGTACACGAGTTCAGGTGATACTCAAGGCAACTAATACTTCCAATTTTCCCAGTAAACATAACCTAGACAATTGGTATACTGACTTGGAAACTATGATGCTATGGATGCTTGGTGCACATGTCCCAAACAGGGACTTGGCAGTTGGTTAGGAATAGGAGTGTGACACAAAGGTTTTGGGTTTGGGGAAGCAAGTCTATGAACTAGGCCTGGCTTCCTTGATTCAGGGGATGAACTCAGGTCTAGGTTGCTAACCATTACCATCTTGATTTAGCTTGGGTTAGAGGCTCTCCTCTCTGGGGTTTGACACTGCTACTTTGATAAACCTCAGGGTATTTTGATTTTCTGTTAGTTAGTAGCTTCACATCAATAGGTACATTGCCCCTTATATCCTAGGGTCCTTGTACTCAGAACAAGCTTGCAACAGGTGTAGCTATTTCCAAGCCTCATTAGGATACCTTCTTGTATACTGACACAACATGGAGTTCTGTGAAATTCTAGTAGATATAACCTATTAGCTAGTCTAGGATTTTATTGATATTACTATGCATATGGCAATTCACTGACCAAGTAAATCTGAATATATACATATATATATATCCTCCTTTCCATCTGTCCTACACTGGAACAAGCAAATACCAGTGTGCCATTGGGAATACTCACTGGGTTTCAAGCCTATGGTAATGTACTATTTCAAGTATTAATTTTATATCAGATCATGGATGGGAAAGACCTGTTATTTTCCATAAATAAATTCACTTTATTTATTTTGATTCTGGGAAAATACAACTATAGGAATCCGATCTAGAAGACGATCGCTTTATCCCTTGGACGATGCGAAGAAGAAAAGCTCTCAAGAATTCGACAGCAATTTAGATATTCTGTATATCTGTACAATGAATGAGAAAAGAACTCTATTTATAGAGTAAAAAATAACTAAAAAGATAACTGTCTTCATAACCTATACATAGTTGATAATCACGCAGGACTCAATCGTACGCAAGGTTGATGAGCAGTTACTGGACGTGGCCCATAACTGTTGGACACATGGCAATCATGCATGAGTCGTATGCAAGTTACTGGGGCACGCATACGAGAGATCCGTGGCATGTCTGCCACATACTCTAATTTGATAATTTGAGATGATAATCCGCTAACTGGTTGAGGATGAAATCCCTGTTGAGATGAAAAATCCATGCTGACTTACATCAGAAATACTTAGGTTCAAAATATACGCAAACTTGAGGTAGAGGACTCAGAATACACGCAAACTTGAGGCAGAAGGCTCAGAATACACGCAAACTTGAGGCAGGAACACTGAAGTTCAAAATGCACGCAGACTTGAGTCAGAAGGCCAGCTGTCTTAATTCGACGTGCCTCGACTGACACAAAATCTCTAACATTGATTGCTTTGTCAGTCACATTAAATGATGATAAGCCCTTTTTGGTACGCCAACTTGATGAAGACCGAATCTTGTTGAAGAAGATTTCAAAAATCACGCAATAGTCGGCTGAGATCTCTTGAATCCCGTGCATACGTGGCATACAAGGAGACGTTTATTGACTGTCGTGCTGTCAGTCATAATTACAATCTGACAAATGGTGAGCTGTCTTTGAGTACTATTTTGAACTTTGCGTACTTTTGAGGAAATGATTTGATAGAACTCAGCGTGTCTTTTAGTCATTTTCTTGATAGGCTGTATTAACTCAGCGTGACTATATTTTTGAGGCCTACAAAACCCCCTTCAAAGTTTTCGAAAAAAGATAAATTGTTTCGAAATACTTTGAAATCGAGACGAAAAAAATGAATTTAGTCACGCTCAAATGATACAGAGAGAGATTTTTTCCGAAATGATTGGGCTGTTGGGATTCTGTGCGGTTTAGGACCCCGTGAAAAACCCTATATCGAGGCAAATTATTAAGGATTTTGCCGTTTGGACTTCTTTGCGAGCCTATAAAAAGGCCATACACCACCATTATTTCTTTTACTCACTTTTAGAGAAAGAACTCCACAGAACTCTTCATAGTCTTCCCCGTCTTCTCCTTCTTCTTTCTTAACCATGGCTCCCAAGATCGATGCTCAAGCTAAGGGCAAGGCCCCTGCAACGTCCTCGCGTGCCACCTCCGATCGACTTCCTTGTCGTGAAGCCACTTATCCCCCCATGCAACGTAAGCTTGCTGATGATGGGGGATATGAATTCAAGAAGATGAACTCCACGTAGAAATCTCTTTAGGATTTTAATAAAAATGATGCTGAACTTTCAGAATATATCCCCCCTTCTTAGGGCAAAGGATATTTAATAAAGTATGCCCCCTTTTTAGGGTCGGCTATACTTCACATCTTCGTGTTTACGAAGCTCTGTGTTTTACGTAAATGTGCATGGCTCTCATGACTCTGCGTGATTTTTCATATGTTGGCAGAGATGTCGATGTTGAATTATTCACGCAGACTTCTGAGAGTCATCCTCTGGATAGATTAATCTTGATCTGTCAGCGTATTTTTGTCATTTTCACTTCAGTGTGATTCTGGCAATGATGCGTGACTTTCATTCTAATCTGTCTAAACTTTGCGTGAATTAATCACATGCGTGATTATTTGATCTTTGCGTAATTCTGGCAGCGTATCTGTCTGATTTATGCGAGCCTTATGAAATTTTCTTTGAACACTGCTAAGCACGCATAAGGTTTATAGACATAGATTTTTCTGAATTCTGCGTGACAAAACATATCTGATCTTTTTTTTTCTTTTCTGTAGTGGACATCCGAAGTGAAGAAGCTGAATATGAAGGATATATGAGCTTTTCATTCAAACATGACTTGTCTCATGTAAAGTTTCCTCAATTTGACACTCCTGAAGCCAGATTGGTTTTATTGAAGAATCAAGACCCCATAACTCTGCTCTGTCTGATAAATGGTGAACCACTCCAGAGTCTTCATTTGGTATTACATAAGAAACCAACCTTTCTATTTGGGGACGCCATAGCATACAAATCACAACCCAAAGGAATCAGGGAGAAAGTTTGTTTCTATTTTGAAGGTGATACGAGGAAAGCCATGTACTGGCCGAAAGTGTCTAGGGGTTTATCCATAATGCGATTCATGCACGCTAGTTACCCGAGAGAAATGTCATGGCATCTAACAGAAAATCAACAAGCGAAGGCGAGCCGAATTATCTATAAGAAAGATGGATTTTATAGTGCTCCAGAGAATCATGTATCTTTATTTCGTGGTTTAAAGCCGGGATGTGTGCCACCAGAAGATTCGACTCTATTGATCCCATTCAGAACACCTATCTTCATAAATGAATTCATGGCAAATGATAAGGCATTTTATCCCACTGACTCAACGCCGAGGATAATAGGCTTGATGAATCAGGAGAACATGAGGTGGAAGACTCTAGTCCACTGGGTTCTGGATAAATATGAGAATGATTTGAAGCAGATAAATCTTTATGACGCAATCGTCAATTCTTCTTACGGCTTCAAACCCAATCCATTTTTATTCCTGGCCTTGGTTGAGAGATATAATTACCGGACAGGAACCTTTATGACTCCCAAAGGGGAGATGGGTTTTGCTCTTCATGAGATGGAATACATCTCTTATCTACCCACAGGCACATTGCCATATGAAGAATATGTACCTACAACAGAGGAGCTGAATTTTCTGTCGCAGAAGAACTCAGAAATGGTGCATCTATTCGAAGAAATGATGTGCCATTTCGGCACATGTACTCTTTACTATAAAAATAATAGGGATGAAGCAGGCTGCCATATCCAGAAGTGGATGTCTTATCTGTTCATGAATCGTGAAAAAGACGAGAAGAAGATAAATGAAAAGAGGAAATATCAGATCAATTCCTTCAAACCCCTTTCTGAAAGTGAGATTACCAATCTTCTGGAGAAGTATGATTGTAAAGATTTTACAATCAATGAAGATTGGTATGAATTTAAAGCTGGAACCACTTTCAAGTCATATGTTAGACAAAGTGGAAAACCTTTATCAAAGAAAGGTCATTTAGCTGGATTCCTCTCCCTCTGGCTAAGAAGATTTATTGTTCTTGGCTCTTGCTCTTTGGATAGCAAGACCTTCTGGCGATACAAGAACGATTCCAACCCCAGCGACAATGTCACCATTAGGACCTATTCTTGAAGCTCCGTCAAAGAATAGACGCCAAGTAGGATCTTCTTCAGCAATTTGATTTGAGTCTAGGACTTCATCTAGGATTTCATCGTAGAGTTTTGAATTTTTTGGAATTGAATGAGCAGCCAGAAAATCAGCTAAAGCTTGTCCTTTGACCGATTACTGAGGGATATAGTGCATATCATACTGAGCAAGTCAAATTCCCCAGTTAGCCAATCGAGAATTTAAAACACTTGGTTTCTTCATCATGACTCGTATAGGATTGATCCTGGAAATGACATGAATGGTCTGGCCAATGATATAATGTCGTGTCTTTTAGACAGCGAACATAAGGGCTAGATATTCTTTTTCGATCGGTGAATATCGAGGTTCAGCTCCGGTCATGGTACGACTGAGATAGTAAATGGCTTGTTCATGACCATTTTTATTCTTTTGAGCGAGCAGCGCACCCAATGAATGACTCGTTGCTCGGGTATATAGAAGGAACGGTATTCCTGAGATGGAAGGTACCAATACTGGGGGGCTCATCAAATATTGTTTTATGTCATCAAATGCTTTCTGACATTCGTCAGTCCAGACGAAAGAAACACCTTTTTCAAAAGTTTATTGAATGGTCTGCAGCGTCCTGAAAGATTAGAGATGAATCTCCTGATATAAGCGATCCTTCCTTGGAATCCTTGTAGCTCTTTTAAGGTGCATGGAGGACGCATCTCTTGGATGGCTTTGATCTTCTCGGGATCTACGTGTATACCTTTCGAGGTAATGACAAAGCCGAGAAATTTGCCACTAGAGACGCCTAAGAAGGACTTAGTAGGGTTCATCCTTAATTGATGCTGACGCATTAGATCAAATATAGTTTTCAAATCTTGGATGTGATCCTCTTTTTGTCGACTTTTGACTGCAATATCATCAACGTAGCATTCGACTGTTTTCCGCAAATGTTCACAGAATATAGTGCTCATGGCTCGTTGATAGGTTGCTCCTGCATTCTTGAGACCGAATGGCATTACTGTATAACAGTATGTACCGATCGGTGTTCTGAAGGAAGTGTATTTCTCGTCATCTGGAAACATTTAAATTTGATTATATCCAGAATACCCATCCATGAATGACATCCGTTCAAAACCACATGTATTATCGATCATAACATCAGTAATTGGTAGAGGGAACTCGTCTTTAGGACATGCCGTATTGAGATCACGATAGTCTATGCATACTCTGATCTTGCCAGTCTTTTTAAGGACAGGAACTATATTAGCCACCCAATCAGGATGTTGTTCCTCTCTGATAAACCTAGAAGCCATGAGTTTATTAACTTCGGCTTCAATTGCATCCATAATATCTGGACGGAATCGTCGCTGTTGTTGTTTGACCGGTTTAGCATTTGGCATGATATTGAGTTTGTGAGTTGCGATCTGTGGATCAAGTCCTGGCATATCTTCATAGCTCCAAGCGAAGACGTCGATGTATTCGCGAATAAGTTTGATCATGTCTTGCTTATCAGTTTCTGAAAGACTTTCACTAATGAATATTGGTTTGGGGGATCCCTCTTCACCAACATCTATTTGAACGAGTTTATCTTCAGTCGGAGGTTCTCTTTGCTCGAATCTAAACTCCCATTGATTATCTAACCTTTGGGCCCATTGTTCTGATTCGGATGAGATTTCAAATTCGTCTTCGTCATTTTCTTCAGGACCGTCAACGGAAACCATGTTGGAAGACAGAATGTTACGGTGGAAGTCACCGATACTTGTATCAGAATCCCAAGAAGAGGAACTAGAAGAATCAGATCTTTTATCTTCGTCAGATTCGGGATCTTCATGGATGATATTGACGAAGGAAGTAGGAGCAATATAACCCAATCCGCATTTTGTCCTTCCATATTTTAGAGAAGGAATCCGAACAGGCATTCTTCTTCCTTTCCCATTACTGAGGCCAGTTCTGAAGTCATAGCCCATATTTTTGATAATATCTTTAGATTGTTGGCTGTAACGACGCAACTTTAATCTTCCAGAATCATCATTTCTATCATCATCTTCAAGGTTGATAGGGTTTTTTAGGTCCTTTGTAGAAGAATATTGGAATGTCTCCTGGTTTTCTGCTAGGTACTAGAAAGCATGAATCTTGTACTGATTCTAAGGATACTTCTGTATGAAAAGTCTGTACAACTCCTATGGTTATTGTTTTCAAGTCATCTAACAAATGCAAATAACTATGAACATGATTACAAACATCAATATACTGCAAAGACGGAGATATTTCATTAAATTCAAAAGTAGTAGTATTTACATTAGAAGGAGGTTGAACCTTAGAAATATTAGCCAAATCAATGACTAAAGGGGGAGAAGAAGAACAAGAAGGAGTTTTGTTTCGATTAAGATCGATCATAAATGGCTCAGAAGAGGTGAGCTCCCTTGAAGCTTGGGATAGAAAAGTAGTTCGCCCACCAACAGGGATTACCAGAGTGTCATGTTTTATAGGTGAAGATGCAGGAAATGTAGTACGCCCACTGACAGGAATGATCAGTATGTCTTGGGTAGATGATTGAGGTAATGAAGAGATACGTTCGCTTACTGGAATAATGAAGGGGCCTTCTCTAGAGGGTTTAGGAGACTGTTGCTGAGTAGTTCGACCTTTAACAGGAATTATCAGGGTCTCACTTCGCGGATCTTCTTTTTCTATGGCTTGTACTATTTTTGTATACTCCTCTTTGTACATCCGGGAATCACTGAAATAAGCTTCAACCCTACGGAAAGGATTTATATCAGCAACTTCCTTTTGTACCTTTCCATCGATGTCAATGTATTTGAAGCACTGATGAAGAGTAGAAGGCACCATATTATTTTATGAAGGAAGGGTCTTCCCAGGAGAAGATTATAAGATCCCACGATCTCGATCACATAAAAGTGACTTTGGATCTGAAATCGCCTATTTGAAGTTTCAGATGAATCTTTCCCAACGGCTCGCTTCGGCTTTGATTGAATCCCAATATAGTAGTAACCGTCTTGGAAAGTTTGTGAAGAGGGATTTTTAATTCATCCAGCAGACTCTTTGGCATTATGCTTAAAGCAGACCCTGTATCAATAAGAATACGATCTATCTTCATCGTATCGATGTAACCGATGTAGTAGAGAGGCCGATCATGTCGATTATCCTCCAATAACATGTCATCTTGTGTAAAGGTGATATTCGGGATGATCTCCAATACACTATTACAATGTAAGCAAGTAACAGGTTCTTCATCTGGCTTCTTTAATTGTGCAAGACAAGAGTCAGCCTGAAGAAGTGCCTCACTTAATGTCTCCCGAGTCTCTTTAGAAAGACGTAGAAGTTCAAAGAGGGACATTCTAGCTGGAGTATTAGCGAGTTGAGCTAAAATGTTAAAGTTATAAGGCTTCTGAAGTCCAAGGGAAGGGGACTTCCTGATTGGTTTATCGAAGCGAGCTTGTTGTTTGCCTTTCTCAAGTGTTGTGGGCTCGGAAGGAATAGGTACAACCGGTGTAGTTGAAGGAACAGGTGCAGTGGATGATTCTTCCTCACGAGGAACATCAGGAGTATCTTTGTCAACTGGAGAGATATCAGGAGTATCTTTAGGACTCTTGGAATAATCCTTTAGATAATGTTTCCCTGTTCTAGTAGCACCAGCAAGTGCTTCTACTTTATCTTTTGGTTCTGTGTCGGAAGTAGATCCGAAAGAAGTCATATGACATGACTTAGTTTTTTCGGCCTTCTTAGATTTTAGGGAAGTAGTCTTTTGAAGGGGAGGAGATTCAAAATCTGCCACTAGATCGGAATGAATCCATATGATTTCTTCTGTTTCAATAGTGATCGGTACTAATCCTTCAGACTGTGGAGGGGGAATATTCACGATTTCAAGAGTTGCCTTGGGAATAGGAACGATCCCGCTTTCAAGGAGTTGAGGAGGAAAATCTCCGAATTGTATAGAGACAACGTTGGAGGTGACGGTCTTTTCTTTCGGAGTGAGAGTGACAGCTCCAGATTTGATCATTTCCTGGATTTTTCCTTTCAGTACAAAATATGTACGAGCTGTGTGACCTAACATTCTATGGTACGGACAGTATTTAGGATGATTTGTCTTACCAGCTTCATCGGGTTTCTTGATGTCAGGTAATTGTATTCTATTACCTTTAAGTAGACATTCAAAGATACCAAGAACGTCATCGTCGTCAAAAGAATATTCTTCTTTTGGGCGAGGTGCTCTTGGTTGTTGATTTGTTGAGGCGGGAGCTGGGGTAGCTTGGGCAGATATTACCTCTTGACTTTTTGCTCTGGAGATTGACTTCGAGAGTCTCTTTTCCTTTACGATTATTAGGTCGCGTACTATTGCTAGTATTTTGACTTGATTCATTGGGAGTCATGTGTACCCCCAGACCTTTGAAAGTCTCGGCACTGACTTCGGCAGCTTTGGCACTGACGATAAAGGAAGGCCAATCTTAGGAATTTAGTGGATCATGTCCACATGCTGATGATTGGTAAGAGATTCGACTTGCAAGTGTCGATAGTGACGGCATCGGGAGTTCCGAGAGGCATTTTTAAAGCTTCTCTTCTAAATCTTTAATGAAGCTTTCAGTGCTTTCATTATTTTTCTGTTTGATTCTTATAAGAGCAGACATAGTCATGTCATTGAGCCCTTCATAGAACCGTTCAAGAAACATTTGTTTGAAGCCGGCAAATGAGGTAATACACCTATCAGGGAGACTTCTATACCATTCATAAGCCGTTCCCTTGAGACATTCGACAAACACCCGAGTAAGGAGGGCATCGCTCGGTTGCAACTCATCAGTCATCACTTCAAAGTGATTGATGAACTAACTTGGGGAGGTGGTCCCATCAAAGAATGAGATAGTAGGAGGCTTGTATTTAGGAGGATATGATACTTGCTTCCATTCTATTGGATAAGGTTGCTTGATACCTAACCTTTGTAAATCGTCTTTCTGTTTGAATGCCTCAAATTAGGTTCGAAGATTCCTCAATTCTTCAGTAACGACTCCGGAAGATTATGGAGTTGTAGCTTGTAGAGAATAGTTAGGAGGAGGGACAGCATTATAAGCGCTACCCCCAGCTCCTGAATGGCTAGGAATTGTTTGAGCTTGCCCAGGGATATGGGATTGTACTGCTGGAGGAACATGCACCGGACCTACACCAGTGTCAATTGGTATGGCGTCAGGTACAGTCTGTTGATTTTGCAGCTGGGTTGCCATAAGTTTATACATTGACTTCATAGTATCAGCCATAGATTTCATTTGTTGTTCCAAAGAAGCAATTCTTTGGTCTTGGGGAGTCATTGAAGAAGAAGGTTCATTGTTTAATTCAGTATTCCCATCCACCATATAAGTTGTGACTATACGAGGGATTGTTGATGATACTGTTTGTTCTGAATCATTGCTTTGTGTATCAAAATCAGTTGTAGGAGAACTACCCCCAGTAGAAAGAGGTGGGAAGTTGGATTCTCCAAGGAATTCAGAATAGTCTTCAGAAATCGAAGTTCTTTGATTAGAAGCCAGGACTCTTGATCTGGTGCCTCTATATACCCCATCTTGACTATCAGTTCTACCCCCAGTATCCCGAGAGGTCATGTTGATAGAAGCGAAAAGAGGTTCATCTTCATCAGACATAGGTTCACACTGGATCCGATTAAAGACAGACTGTCGTTTAGTTTGACATCTGCATTGAATTATGACCCTAGATTGGAAGTCACAATCATGATCAGTATGGTCATAGTCCCTTGACAGAGAATTATTCCTCCTCTTTTGTTGAAGATGTTCTCGCAAATCTGTATGTGAAGATTGAGGTATATTTGAGGACAATCTTTGTGCATTTCTAGGAACGTATTTCTTGTTCCTGGATTTTGTCGGCTCTTGATTATACAAAGAGTGATTAATCTGAGCAACATAATTTTTGGCATATTCTGCATCCGAATCTCTTACTTTCATTCCCGATTGGTATGGTTTCTTAACACCAGAAGTGCTTCCCAAACGGGATTGATTAAGTTTCGTTCTTAGATCTGTTGGAGGTAAAACATTGGTCTTTGATACTTGAAGTTTTCCTTCCATTGATCTGGATATTTGCAGAGAAGGAAGAGTTGAACCATCCCCTGGATTAGGAGTTGGTAACAAACCATTTTGTAGAGACAAATTCTGTGCCCAATTTGAAGAAGTCGTAGAAGAAGACATTAAGAAATGTTTCTTTTTAGACTTGTTCAAGTTTTGAGACATAGAATGTCCAGAAGGAAGAGTAGTCAAAAGACTATTTCCTTTTCTTTGACTAACAAAATTGTCAGCCAAAGCTGTTCCTGAAGTAAACACTACAGGAGCAGAAGAAACAACTAAAGAGTGGTTCCTATTCGAAGGGACTTTGTGAGCCATTTGTGGAGGAGCCATAGCAAGACTACCCCCAGTTCTAGCAGAACTTGGCAAGGAGGAAGAAATAGCTAAAGAGCTATTCTTCTTAGAATATGCTGGTAACAATTTGGCTAAGGAGCCAGTGCTGTCAGCATATGAAGTCTCGGCTAAAAAGCCATATTTCGGTACGCATGCTGAGTCAGGGAGAGCTGACTTAATGGATGATGCGTGCGGAATACATGCTGAGACAGGCTTGGTTAAAGAACCAGTGCTGTTAGCATGATTTTTGGGTTTGAAATGCACGCTAGAACAGGTTTGGCTAAAGAGCCAGTGCTGTCAGCGTGAGTTTTGGACTGTGTGACTACGGAAACAGATTTGGCTAAAGAGCCATCACTGTTAGCGTATCTTTTGGATGCTGTCGTCTTCGAGCACACAGGAGTATGCGTGCCTGCAGTGGAGTTCTTGCCAGTATTAGTAATGGACACTGTGGCAGAAACTTTACCATCTTTGGTTGCCAATAGATTCTTAGGGACGTAGACAGATCGTCCCTTTGATTTGGCGGTGGTGATAGAGGCTGAAGTGTGCTTGCCACCCTTAGCCCACTGCATTTCTTCATAGGCAAGTTGATTGAACTGAATCGATATCACCTTCTTCGTCGATCCGACCGACGAAGCGTCGCATTGAGTTATGGCCATCTCAGAAGAGGAGATGGGTATCCCCAGCAGAGTCGCTAATTTGTTTTCCATAAATAAATTTACTTTATTTATTTTGATTCTGGGAAAATACAACTATAGGAATCCGATCTAGAAGACGATCGCTTTATCCCTTGGACGATGCGAAGAAGAAAAGCTCTCAAGAATTCGACAGCAATTTAGATATTCTGTATATCTGTACAATGAATGAGAAAATAACTCTATTTATAGAGTAAAAAATAACTAAAAAGATAATTGTCTTCATAACCTATGCATAGTTGATAATCACGCAGGACTCAATCGTACGCAAGGTTGATGAGCAGTTACTGGACGTGGTCCATAACTGTTGGACACATGGCAATCATGCATGAGTCGTGTGCAAGTTACTGGGGCACACATACGAGAGATCCGTGGCATGTCTGCCACATACTCCAATTTGATAATTTGAGATGATAATCCGCTAACTGGTTGAGGATGAAATCCCTGTTGAGATGAAAAATCCATGCTGACTTACATCAGAAATACTTAGGTTCAAAATATACGCAAACTTGAGGCAGAGGGCTCAGAATACACGCAAACTTGAGGCAGAAGGCTCAGAATACACGCAAACTTGAGGCAGGAACACTGAAGTTCAAAATGCACGCAGACTTGAGTCAGAAGGCCAGCTGTCTTGATTCGACGTGCCTCGACTGACACAAAATCTCTGACATTGATTGCTTTGTCAGTCACATTAAATGATGATAAGCCCTTTTTGGTACGCCAACTTGATGAAGACCGAATCTTGTTGAAGAAGATTTCAAAAATCACGCAATAGTCGGCTGAGATCTCTTGAATCCCGTGCATACGTGGCATACGAGGAGACGTTTATTGACTGTCATGCTGTCAGTCATAATTACAATCTGACAAATGGTGAGCTGTCTTTGAGTACTATTTTGAACTTTGCGTACTTTTGAGGAAATGATTTGATAGAACTCAGCGTGTCTTTTAGTCATTTTCTTGATAGGCTGTATTAACTCTACGTGACTATATTTTTGAGGCCTACACCTGTCAGGATGTTATATATGGGGAAACTTAGATACCTAGAGATTTCATCTCTGATACATTAATTACCAGCCTAGGATCCTCTCCCATTCTCGACTGGGTAACCCCACTCCATGGGTGACCAGTATAGCCTCCTAGGATGCAGCATTAGGACTTACCTACTGTCCTTGGGTTAGATACATCAGTTGGTATCCCCCATGAATCATAGGCAGGCCTTGCCTACATCTTCCTGACCTGCATAAAATACTCAGGAAAACCATATGTACCAGATACTCTCCTATTAACCCATGAACAGTGGCCTACAGCTATCCCCTGTTATTACTCCCTATAAATCCATGAATATTATTTCTTATACACTAAACTATTGGGTCTTTTCACACCACAGGGCTATACTCCTAGTCCTCTACTAGAGACTCTTAGGTATTGCTTCGAACACTATGTGTAACCAGATGTGCAAGTGGGGCATGAAGAATACCTGGTATTGCGATTGCAAAGGTTGGATGATTCCACAGGTTCTTCCTTTGTATTGCTACGGAGGATATAGTTTCTACTAGGGTTTGAAGGAGAAAACAGTCCTGGATTTGTCCATACATATATATAGGTGGGGGATGGATATGATCGAAGGGAGAATTTAAAGAATTCAAACTATTTGAATTCAAAACCTGTCCTATCCTCTGCTATTTGAATCTATACCAGGAGCTCGACACAATCAGAATCATACTTGGTTTAGAACATGAAAATTAACAATGAAGCCTCTGCACATTCTATTTTTGCAATTGAAGTCCTTTTATCAATATATGTATATTTATATATGTAGTAAACTAGTGTCTAAGTTTTAAGGAATGAGAAATTAGATAAATAATAAATAATTAAAGAGTTAAAAATTAGATGGGGCTTACAAGCTACTAAGTATCGGATCGTCAACTTAGTTAAGGGGTCAATTACAGTACCCGATCTCCATCGAAACACTTCTCCAGAATCTTTATTTGTGTTAGAAAATCATTCTTATTATGGTTTTTTTTTTGTACTGTTCAAAATCGTGTTATATAAAGGAAAGAAAATGGGTCTTGTTTCATACTATCATTTCTCCTATTATCTTTGTTGAAAGATACTTGTAATCTCAAGCTCTCTTTCTATCCATAAATAAATCGATGACGAACAAGCTGACGACTCTACTAGGGACAGCCGTCTCCTCCGACGAGAAAGTAGTGACGCAATCCGATACTTCTAAGTTAACCTCATCCCAATAAACGTTGGTCGTCCGGTTCTACCAATATGCTTATGAAGATATGCTCTCTGAAGGCCAACCCCTTACCCTAGGTCGACAAAACCTAAGAAGACTCATAAGGTCTGGTTGCCACCACCAACGACTGCTCAGTATGCTCTCCCGATTTCTACCAATGAAGCCCTGCATCCATCTTATGTGTACCCTTCCCCTGCTCTCAAAGTCGGAAAGAACATAGCCAATACTCGGGTCCCCTCCGGAGAAGGCATTACAACCCCAAGGATTCGAACACGTGCTATCAATAGGCCTTACCGGCCACTCCCTATTCAAGAAGATAAAGTCGCATCTCAACCAGCTCGCCAGCAGGAAGTGCAAGAACAGGCATCGTCTAAATCAAGACTAGTGCCTGTAAACGTATGTCAAACTATGCAAAATGGTGCTAGCCGACAGCACCTATAAGAAATACGAAAGAGATCTGTCTTCCCCAAACTCTCCCAAAATACCACCTTTGAAGAAAGCCCTGATGTGCTGTACAACTTGAAGGCTAGTACAAAGAGGTCCAGAGCAACGCGAGTTCAATATACCCGGACTTGCCTCGGCTGGTATTCATCGGAAGGTGTCTCGAATGATTATATGGGCCCCAGACAGAAGCCTCTATCGAAAGCACACATGCGCCCACCAGAATTACACACATGAGATTAATCGACCTCATATATCTTTTTCGAAGAATCCCTGTAGAGAATCAGAAGCCTCATCTGATCAGCCATGCAACCCATATGACACAGAAAAATGCCCACTGTCGGACTTTGATGAAATAATAAAACGTAAGTACAGGATGAAAAAAGATGGTAGTGTATGCAGCAAACCCTCCACGAGACACTGCACCCAAATTACCATAAACTGCTACTATTCTTAAACGACAGTATCTGTAAACAAGTTGTCTACCTTCCAACGGTTGCAACGGACGACGAAAGATGAACCAGTTCCTGCTTCTTGCTACTCTGCCCGAAGGGATACTCCCATCCTAAAGGGTTCAAAGGTGCCTTCTTTCTCAAAAAGCACGAAGAAGCCGCAGGCTGAAAGATTATCCCAACTGGCTATATCTGCGACAAGGGTATTCCAAAATACTCGATTGGGAAGATCCTTGTAGAAAGATGTGCTAAAACCAGGGATCACGTCATCTCCACCGATCTTTTATGCAAGGGGTAGCGATCCACCAAGAATGAGATGCAAGGCTGGAGGTAGACCTTCACCCAACCAGGATATAGCAATGGCTGGGGAAAACCAGCTTCCAGAGTCAGAAGACGACACTACCATGCGTCCTTACCCCAACAAACATAGAGCCAATAGGATAGAGTCAGCCTACACCATGATTTTACTGAACGTCATGCAATGCCAGTATGTCTACAGGCCTCCGACAACAAGGCCATGGTCGGAGAAACTAGATTTGGCAAAATGTACGAGCGCAGTAACAACCCTGATCAAGAAGTGGCCACACCCTTGGGCACACCAATTGTCATCGAGGTACCAAAAGGGACAATTTCCAAACCGCCTCCCACAAATAAAGGCAGACAGAAGGAGACATAGTTCGATAAACCCTTGAGGAGTGGCTCCTATCCAAGACTAGACAGGCCCTACAACTTTGATATCCTGGCTTAATTGGTCAACATGCCAGCTAGGCTATCAATCTTTAAGCTCCTCCACTTGTCCAAAGACACGTGAGACGCATTGAGAGAAGCACTTCAAAATATCTATTCCTACCTAGCGCAAGTCAAGAAGCTAGAGGAAGATCCAATAGCATGCCCCTACTGCCACATCGTGACGGATAGCATAACGAACATCACGTTCTTGCAGCAGGAGATGATGTTAAAAATTAATAGGAATAAACGAAACCTACTATATAGGATAAATTAGTGCCATCAAAGCAGACCGGATGTATATTGACCTAGGATCCTCGAAAGCATTATCCTACAAAGCCTCCTACAAAGCATTAGGATCCCCATGCATCGTTTGTCATCTAATAGCGCAACCATTAGCAGCTTCAACACTGGGAGAAGCTACCCTCTCGGGAAGATACGCCTCAAACGTCTGATAGGCGATCTCAAGATGAAAGCCACCTGCTACGTCAATCGATGCAAACATATCCTATAATGTCTTACTTAGGAGACCATGGATACATAAACACATAATTATACTTCTACTCTTCACCAGTTCTTGAAGTACGTTCATAATAACGACATCATCAAAATAGAATTCGCTGACATCATTCCTTTAAATGGGTCGAAGCATATTACACAAATGCCACCCCATATCAAAAGGTGTCATCAGAAGTATCCCAGAACATCGACGATGATGAAGGAGACGAGAATACCCCTGGTCCTTTAGAGATGCAAACAGAAGGTTGCATTTTAAATGATGAAACATGAGATGGACAAACCACTCAAGAACCTTTGAAGATCCGAGTCTAAGGGTGTGTCCCAAGGATTCCTATCACTGTGGTGGTCAAGAATCCTGGAAAGGCTACAACGCCTAATCAACTCCAGGCATCGTCAGGGCGAGACTAAAGCCCATCTTCAATAAGATCGAAGGAGTCAGTAGTGGTGAAACTCCAAAAATCTGGCAAGAGAAGCGTCATCAAGAACGGGTCCAGAGAGAGCATGATGGCCCGAGATGACATGCGACTCTCAGAAGATGTAATCCCATCAAGGGATATTCTGCTATATTTGAATAAAAAAATCTCTTTGATAAAAAACTGACACATCTCCTGGGGGAGATCTGGGCCAAAGATTCCACACGCATGCGGTATTCGCCCACTTGGTGAACTCTCTCTTATCTCAAAAATTCTTATTTTATAGTACCCTCCAGAAAAGAAGGACAAAAATCTATTCTTTTTGGAAGGCTTGAGAGATGTCAGGATCATTCACCAAGGGTACAAGAAGCAGACAATGGAAGGATGCAACTGCATCGTTGTACGGCCTAGGCAAAGCATATCATACAAAAGATGGGATACATGCTGGGTAACAAAATAGGCCTGAACTATGGGAGAGGCCAATGCCTGCCAATCCACTTAAAATCTTTGAAGGGAAAACCAGAAGACTACAAACACTGCACCCACTGTGGACTAGGCTATGGAATACTAGAAGAAACCCTCGAGAATCCAAAGGATAAGCCCGAAACCTGCTCCCACTCTACAAAAATCAGGACGAAGATTCTGACACTAGCATGGAGGAAGCGCTCCGAAATGTGTTTTCTACCAATATGTTGTCAATCGAGCGAGACAAAGACGACAAGCAACCTCCAGACATTGTCGAAGATGATTCTTGGGCTCGGCGACTCGAATCATTATGGGAACAATGATTCTAAAAGAAGGAGCCTTCCATAGAAGATAAAGTGGTGCAGATCAACAAGGGCAATGAAGCAACTCCCAAACCCATCTTCATCAGTAAAAACTTAACATAAGACGATTAGAAATAACTCATCCAATTGGTAAGGGACTACATCAATGTCTTCACCTGGAGTTATGAAGATATGCCAGAATTATATCCTTAGGTAGCACTCCACAAGCTAAACATCAGGCCAAATGCCAAGCCAGTAAAACAACAGTAGCGTCATTTATGCACTGACATAATGAATGTGATCCAGAAAGAAGTTAATAAACTGATTACCTATAGCTTCATCCATAAAGAACAATACCCAAACTGGGTGGCAAATATCGTTCCTATTAGAAATAAATTGTAAGAGTGCCTCTGCTGTATGGGCTACTATTGGCCCTTAATGGTCGCAGATGTCATAGACTACGTCGAGAAATTCAAGGCATACCAAATCCTCATGGACTTCATCCATAAGCCTTCAAAATTCCTCCATCCAACGATAGCCTCCTAGCCATCTGAAGCTTGGAGAACGGACGTCATTTGGCCAATCACCCCGATGTCATCAAGAGGACATCGGTTTATCTTCGCCATAACTGATTACTTCTCAAAATGGTCGGAGGCTGTGCCATGTGTCACAACTCGCACCGGGTATAGGGGCACGAGAGTGTGGGTATGTCCAGCCTATGCTACAATATCGACGGTAGAATGTTGTATAGGTCAACAATACTAACAATATAACAGATATATAATCAAACCTGTCAACAGTAATCTCAACTCCGAATGGAGGATAATATATCATCTAGAATCATGTATACTCAATCACATATATCTAAAGGAAGATAATAGTACAAGGAGATATAGGATATGAAATGATAAAATAGAGTTTAGTAGTATAAGTCAAATACAAATAGAGTCTAGAAGTCTATATCAATAAGTACATATCCTGAATAAATATAACATGCCCCAGATGAATATAACATGCCCAATATCTCAAATAACTAGAGACAGATCAAGTGTCCTAGCTACTAGCTAAGGCGCTACTGGTGTTGCATCTTCAACGGGCACCGACTCCACAAAAATCTCATGAGTACAGTCTCCATCTACCCTTGGTCGGTAGTAGATGGGACAGAAGTCCTCTAAGTCTTATAAAAAATATTATCCAGTCAGGATTGGAGTGATGTACAAACACTAGTAGCAGTTCCATTAAATTGACAAGTGCTATAAAGACATTAAATAATAGAGATACAAGATGGAGTAAACAATACTGAACAATAAGAAATATAGGATAAATAGGTAATCATATCATACTAAGTAAGAACTGTAAGTAATCAGGAGTACGATATAATCGGCAAGTAATTTCGGATGTAACATGTAATACTAAACAGTGTCTTGAGATATTAGAGTATTATGTGATCGGTTTGGGACAGGATCAGGTTGTTCCATATGAATGGCTATGCACAAGTATAGTAATAGATCAGGCTGGCCATACATGGAAAGCTATGCACAAGTAATATAAGATCAGGATACACCCTGCGTGAGGTAAGGGTGAGCTATGCACAAGTAGTTTTGGGTATGACCACATAAACTGCTAATAACTCCCCATCCCTCGAATAGTATAATGGATCCAACCATGTCATGTTACGACACAAGATTCATGAAGCAGAAAGCCATCCTACTCCTGAATTGGTGTATATACATGAACATGAAGCACAAGACATGTACAGGGTCCTCCAGGAAAATAATATCTCATGATGGGATCCAAAGTATACTAATTTTTGTATCCTCGTATCAGGAATCAAGTATAACACTACAAACTGATATTATAAAAATTATCAAGATAATAAATACTATCAGATAATATACTCACATATGGTCCTGAGCAACAAATGTGAATCGAGGTCTAAAGTGGAGTCACAAAGACTAAATATAAAATATTAATGTCAACTGGTGTTTCGGTGTATTAAACTTTGATATCTAAGATAAAATATAATTCCTAGGTCAATTCTAGGTCATGGAAGTCAAACAAGGTCAGTACTAGATCTCTATGGTCAAACTAGGTCAAATTGACTCAAATATTAACTTTTAGGGTCAATTTGGTCAAATTTGGTAAGACCTGGATTTCTAGGTCAATACCCTGTCATACCAAGGTAATCTAACCTATACTAGCCTATGCTAGGCTTTACCTAGGTATCTACCTATTTAGGATACCTATAGAATATCTTGCTCCACTATACTATTTATCTCCATTACCCTATTCACATTACCTAAACTAATATCCATAGGTAAAATCCTATCTAGTATCCATGTATCTCATAGATACTCACAAGTAACCCTAACACACTATTACCTAAACACATTTACCCTAATCACATGTTATCTAACACATTATGTATCTCACTTTACCCTTATATTATCCTATACACATTACCTACACATAGGTAACTTACTCTGATACCTAACTTAATACCCCATTCACATGTTACCTAACATATAGGTAACTTAACACATTACCCTAACTCACAATTACCCTATTCACATAGGTAGTACCCTATTATTGTAAACCCTATTAAAATTTATTAGGGTTTTAGTTATCTAATTTAATTAATAAATAATTATTTTGATTATATATTGTATATAGGTATTTTATATCCATTCTCGTGCTTCGAGTTTATTAGCACGAACTAGCTAGTTTCTTCCAACAAAATTAGTATTCTTGACCTAGTCGAGATCCTCTAGACTTGTACTATTTATGTCCCACTCAAATATCTCTCCATGTGTTTAATTTTTATAGCACAATATTCGTATACAAAAATCATAGTTAAATAAGACCAAATGTCTATGCCCGTTCCAATTTTAATTGGTGACACAAATCCAACCCGAACCCTTTGACCCATAGGATCATTATAATCTATACTAAGCCTAAAGCATTTATGTAGCTTGTGTCCCACTCAAATGGACCCCTACACACTCTCTAAACACCCACAAATCATTAAGACATTTACGTAGAAAATTTGGATCTAACGATCTATAAAAGTTTATTGGTGCATCTAAATAGACCAGAACGAGAGTTAAATGGTGCACCAACTCAATCCTTATATATGTAGGACTTAATTATGTAAATCATAGAGGGTCTAAACCAAGTTGTTGAGTTCCTAATAGGTGAGAACAACAGCTTATTGGCACAACAATCCATATAGGTTTAAGTGGTGCATAGGTTGAATTTTAGTCCAAAATAAGCATTCAAATGATCACAATACCTAGCCTAGATTAAGTGAGGGTTAGCTAACCTCAACATGAGGGACTTACACTCAATTTTAGGCATATTAAAAATTGGGGACAACAACTTATATTTAGGTTCGTCTAAATAGGAAAAAGGGGTGTATATGTTGGGTTTTAACCCAAATAAAATAACTAAATGTGCACCAAACCAACCCAAACTTGTAGGGGACTAAGTTAACTCTAAACTAGAGTACTTAAACTCATTTTAGGGCTTCTAAATGAGTGGTTATAGCAGCTACAATAAGGGACAAAAATTATTGTGTGTTCATGGTTTTTGGGCTAGTTAATGAGGTCAAATAAGCCCCTAACCAAGTCATAAGCTATATAAGTATGTACTAGCCTAAACCAACTAGTTTTAGACTCAAACCCTTAAGTGGACAATAGCTATAAGGGGACCTCCAGGTGTGGGCTGTGTGGACAACATTTTAGGTAGTTTTTTTTTTCTATTTCCCACTTCTTCTACCACCTATAATCATGGTGCAACTTCTCTACTACTCACCCACAACCTATACTACCTTCTCCCCTTATTCTTCACTCCATTTTCCTCCCCAAAATAGTCCAAAATTGGCAAAATTTTCAGCAACACCTTAGCTGAAACTTTCAGCACTTAGGAGGCTTCGGTAATCAAATTGGAAAGGCGTAGCTACCTAGGAGCAAGTCTGGAAGGTACCCAAGGGTTCTACCTATCTTGTGAAAGAGTACCAAGGCAAGGAGGCGATGTTTTCTACTTCAAACACCCTTGACAACCCGAGTGGGCTAATTTGAACTTCTGTTGGATTCGTTGGAATTCAATGTTGTTCCAAGTAAGTACCTTGTCCATTTTGACCCACGAATACTTGTAAAATAGATCTAGGACTTACTTGACATTCGAGACATAGGTATATACCATAATAATTCAACTAAAATCTATTTTAATGTGATTTTTGTGTGGATATGAAATTCTAAAATTAAAGTATTGTATGTGAATTGTATGATGATTTGTGAACAATATAGGCATATGCACTATGGTAAACCTTGTTGCAACTTAAGAACCTATCAATCATGTATTAAACTATGTAGATAGTGATGTTTGACATAGTAATTCTAGTTTGATGAGCCCGAATTTAGCGTATACAAATCTGAATTCAGATTTGACACACTTCATCTACATATAGTTTGAGCATAAATTATGCATGTTTTCGTCACCATATTTTTCATACAACTTATTAACCAAATAACCCACGTATTGAACCTTGTAAAACTTGAATTACAACATGTTAAACATAGGTTTAAGGTGCTACAAACAGCAGTACAGATAAAGAATTTGGAAATCAACATGTTGACGTAGAAACTAGTCTAGTTTGACTCATTTTCATGCATAGTATGGTCATAGAAATATGCCAAATAAATGAGATATGTTTAAGCTTTGTTTTCTTTATTATATATATATATATATATATATATATATATATATATATATATATATATATATATATATATATATATATATATATATATATATATTCTCCAACTTAAAGAAACACATTAAATAGAAGCTCTTTCAGACCTACAATCACGTAGGTAGAGGAGGATTCAAACTACAGATTCATCAATACAAGTGTATATTCAATGATAAATGCAACATTTGAAAAACTATAACAAGTTCTAAATCATTGTCCAGGGAGAAGTTGAAAGCCCGACGCCTCTATTCAGAATGTCTTTGCCCTAATACCGATATGTCCTCATACCTCTTCCCGACGTTGACGCTTTCCTATAGCTTATGAACTCCATGGTCCACAGCCCGTTCTACGGTGAAGGCGTCGGCTACGACGAAGGTGACGTAGACGGAGTTCCGGCGCATGAGGACGTGGTAGAGACCTTCCCAGATCGCCATTACTCTTTTCTCTCTCTCGAATTTGGGCCGCTGACCTCAGATGTGGAGAATTTTTGAGTGCCCATATATATATATATATATATATATATATATATATATATATATATATATATATATATATATATATATATATATATATATATATATATATAGGAAGCGGATCAAAAGCCCCCCTTAGAAAGCCTCCCAAAAATCCCCCTCACTCTAATCCGTAATTTAATGTTAATATTAATGTTAATATTATTGTTAACATTAATATTAATGTTAATATTAACATTAAATACTAAAATTAACATTAAACTTAACATTAAAATTAATATTAACATTAATATTAACATTAACATTAATATTAACAATAACATTAACATTAATATAAAAAAAAATTAAAAAAAATTAATATTAACATTAAAATTAATATTAACATTAATATTAACATTAATATTATGAATTAGAGTGAGGGGGGTTTTTGGGGGGCTTTCTAAGGAGGGCTTTTGATCCGCTCCCATATATATATATATATATATATATATATATATATATATATATATATATATATATATATATATATATATATATATATATATATATATATATAAAATATATATATATATTATAATGGCTCCTTTCCTAGCAGAGCGCTCCCAGGGTCCCCCTCCGGCCCCACCTAGGCTGGAGGGTGACCGCCTCGTCCCTCCCCTCCTCCCTCCGCGCATGGAAGCCCTCCCCTAGGTCCAGCCATACGAGCCTCCCACAGACCTCTTTGCCGTTCTCGGGCCGCCTCCTCCTCCCCCGCTTGACGCTCCCCGCCCGACCTCCCTCCCAGACCGCCTATCTCCTCCTCCAGAACGCCCGGCCTCCCTACCAGTCCGCCTATCTCCTCCCCCGCTCATCGCCATGGCCCCCTTCGCACCCCCTCGCGCCCCGGCTCATCCCTCTCCACTTCCCGATCCTCTCCACTCCATCTATGCCGGGGCACGACTGGTTTCTGGTCGACTCCCGGGCACCAGGCGGCGCTCCACCTCCTCCCTCCTGGGAGGCTGCTACTTTCGGCCAACTTTATCCTCGGCCCATCTCGGGTTCGGAGGGCACGGGGATTCTTCCCCAAAGGATTTGAATTTCAAATCTCTCGCTCCGGGGATCGCATTGCTATGCATCCCAGAGCCTATCGGCACATATGGACGTCCTTCTCTAGTGGGCGCATATGGTGCCCCCCATGTGGGCGCTTTCCCCAGCCACCCTCTTCTGGCTCTCTCGGGCGCATATGGTCCTGCTTTGGGGGACGCATATGGCTCGGCATCTCTGGGCGCATACTGTGGCCCTCACACCGCTAGCGCTCCCCCGCTACTTCCTCTCTCGGGCCCATGTGGCCTTGTCCCAGCGGGCGCATATGGCTCGACCTGTGTGGGTGCCTTTGATGGTCCTTCCTCCGTGGCCGCACAACCTCCCCTCCCCAACGTGCCTCCACCCTCGGGTTTGTTGGGCGCATATGGCAACGCCCTTGCGGGCGAGTATGGCCTCGCTCCAGCGGGCGCATATGTATGTCTCTCTTTCGAGGGAGCATAAGGCGCCCCCCTGTTGGCCCATCGTCTTCACCTTGCCCGGACTCCCCCTCGGTCGAGGTCGTTCTCAGTAGCCGGGCAACGCTCATCGGCCCCTTCTGTGTTGTCTTCCACCACCCCCCTCTGGTCATTCTCTCCCCGTCGACCTCATTTCTATCTTCCCCAGCCCGGAGGGGTCCCCCGGCCGGCAGGTGCCCTACCCTCCCTCCTTTCCCCCGTTGCACGGGCCCTCCCTTGCGTGGCCCAGGGACCACCTCATTCAACGAGCCATCTGATGCCTTCATTCGTCGATAAGCTCCATCCGGACAGGGCGGCCAAGCAGGGCCTTATGTTCCCTGACATCCCCCTCCCTGATGTTGAGTATTCAACGACATCCCCTGTGCCTATAGTTCTATTTTTCGATCAGGAACTGACCTCCTTGGCCACATCCTTCCCCTACTCCTTCGTCCTTAAATTTTTATCAGGCTGCCCCAAACTCTCCTGAGTTCAGGAGGTTATTGCCAGTTGGAAACTCACCGCTGAATACAGGGTGGACCCCCTCGACTCCAGGCATATCCTGCTCCATCTCTCCTCCGATTTTGACCACAAGACTGTGTGGTCCAAAGGGACCAGTAGGGTGGACTGCCACCAGATGAAGATCATCAAATGGTCATCGAGCTTCAGCACTAACGAAGACTCAGCGACAGTAGCCGTCTGGGTGACCCTCTCCAAACTCTCCCTTATTTGTTTCGTTCCAGCGGCTCTTAGGCGTATAGCAAACTCCTTTGGAACTTTTGTAGCTGTCACAGCAGAAACCAGCAACCTGACCAAAGCCCACTATGCGAAGATTTGTGTGGAATTTGACCACACTTTCGACCCCCAAATCACATCCTTATAGAACTGGGAAACAAGTCCCATACCCAAAAAATCGTATACGATAATCACATTATCTTCTGTTCTTACTGCCATCTATACGGTCATCTATCGAAGCACTGCTTCCGTCTTCATCCAGAGCTCAAGAGAAAACCTATCAGGTAAGAATCTATCACAAAAGAGGGTAAGCAACAATCGCTGACCTGATCCCCCTACACCCACTACCGAACTCCCACACCAGATTTCAATCCAGTGAAGACAAAACAGACAAAGGAGCACCCGCAGACAGATCGGTGATACCCTACCGCCCTCCAGCTCTGACCCTCTCCAATTAGTTTAACGCCCTCGTCGAGAAAGTGACTGAACCAACCCTTGAGATGGCTTCTCTTGGAGACTCTTCAGTGGCCCCCGAGCCGGAGTCAGAGGACGTCAGCGACCCTTCTTCGGAGGACGCTGAGGAGACCCTCCAAGAAGTTCTAAATACCACAGACTGCTGCCCCTAAGAGGTTCATCCATCCCACGAAGTCGATATTGTTGAAGCCCTTCCTACCCAAGGGAAAGAACAAGCTCAAAATGGACTAAAGGTTATTGCAGCAGGATTCTCCCTCCAATCAGAAGGAGTCCAGATTGGCTACACAAACGACACCATCCTTATCCCCCTAGGGAATCTGCAACGGACTCTGCAAGAGAATTGCTCGAAGCCTCCGAAGACATTCTCGTTAACCCTCCCAAGGATTCTTTCCTCAGCATATCTACCTCGAAGACGGGAGAGACTTCGACCACAATCAAGGAATCTAAACAGAAAGGAGCCAGAGAGTCCCCGGCGATCCGAACCAGGTCCACAGCCAAGCGGGCTAACCAACCCCCCTCCGGCTTCATTAATGCTGAACATCCTCTCCTGGAATGTCTGCGGTCTGGCGAACAAACCTACCAAGAGAAGAATCACCAGCCTTAATAAAACTTACAAGATTGACATTTTGATCATCATTGAACCCAAAATCCCCTACAAGAGGCTCAAATCTATTCAGCTGCAGTTAGACATTCCTAAGGTCATAGCTGGCAGATACGACATTTGGATCCTCTGCTCGAAGGACGTCAACATTGGAGTCATTCAGGACTCCAGGCAGGCCCTATCTTGCTGGATAGAACATCAGTTGATCCCCAAGCGCGCCATCATGTATGCGGTTCTTGGAAGTTGTGACACCACGGAGCACAAACAACTATGGAACAATCTCCAGGACATTCACCTCCACCATAATAACCTCCCTTGGCTTTGCATTGGGGATTTCAACGCTATCACCTGCAGAAAAGAGAAGACTGGCAGCCGCCCCCCCTATTTCAGCCATGGAGGATTTCAACAACTTCATATTCAACTCCCACCTCTCCCTCCTCCCTTTCACAGGCAATGCCTTCACCTGGTACAACATGCAGGAAGGCAACCGCCATCAATATTCTTGCCTTGACGGGGCCCTAACAAACGCCAACTGGTATGACATGGGGACCACCTCAACGCTTTCCCACCTCAATGCCATCGAATCCGACCACGCCCTCCTGCTTGTTGGCATTACTCGCATCTCAGGCCAGGACAAAAAGAGCTTCCATTTCTTGAATTTTTGGAGCGAACACCCCCAGTTCTTGGCAATTGTCTCGGAAGCTTGGAATAACGCAGACTCCCCCAAACCCCTCAATTGGGTGGCCTACAAACTCAAGGCTACGAGGAAAGCCCTGGCGGTCTGGAGCAAGCAGGCCTATGGGTATATTTTTCAGGCCATTCACGAGGCTGAGGACGACGTCAAACGTACAGAAATCATATTCATAACTGACAAATCTCCAGCCGCTAGAACCACCCTTAACCTCACCAAAGCTATTCTCAAATTTCGATTGAAAGTCAAAACTGATTTTTGGAAACAAAAAAACGAGGCTTAAATGGGACAGCAAGGGAGACAAAAACTCAAACTATTTTCACGCTTGCATCTATGGTCGCAGACAGAAACTCATGCTTCACCATATAGCCGACGAAACTGGTAATATTATTGTGAGACTCGTCTCACAGTATTGGTATTTATATACGGATACGTATTTTGTACTGTATTTTGTATTTTCTTGGTTTTTGGAATGCTTTAAATTTTTCCCAAAACTATAGGTTTTCTCCTTGATCGGC